>MU227440.1:287869-353182 GCA_018584345.1 Thuja plicata | reverse complement strand
TCTTGCATCCTCAACTAAGGACTGAACAAATAATTTCATTAATACATCCTCATGGGTGATATTCAAGTCATCAACAAAATCAATAAATTTCCTTAAATGTGTTTCACAAGAAATAACATTATTACCTGCAAACTTTGGGAGCTTTTCTCCTATATCACCCACATCTTTAGGAAAAGAATTAGGGTATCTAGGGATACCAACAAAATCAAATTGCTTGTACCTTTTAGTATGCAGTGGTTTCCTTTGAAAGCCATCATCTTCCTTAAAAGTAGTAGCCTTTGTTTTAGAAACTGTAATATTCTCTGGCCCAGTATGAGAATATTTTGAAGACTGCAAAAAATCTATCTTTTTCTTCATCTCAATTGTTGCAGCTTCCATTCATGCCTTTTCTAACATTTTTTCCATGGTTTCCTTTTCAATTCTCAATTTTTCTAAGTCAATTTCTAATTTGGACATTTGTTCTATCAAAGGCTTCTGAAATTTAGGTTCTTGCTCTCTATGTTCACTCATCTTTTGTTTACCCTTATTTATTTGTAAAGTAAAAACTTTATGAGTGAATGGTATTTCTTGGTCCTTCTAAGACCTCTCTCTGTATCTTTCATAGTTTGATGTTTTGAAAATATTTTTCTATTGTTATCAAGATCCTTATGATCATTCTTTTTCTTTCTCATTTCTCTCTCCTTTTTCATTTGTTGAACTAGGGTGAGCTGTTTCAAAATAAACTTCTCTTCATTTGCTATCATATCAGAAGGGGAATCTTCTGAATCTCAACTAGGTGTAGTAATCTCCTCTCTCTCATTTGAAGTAGAAGTGACTGTGGGTGTTTCTAATACTCTTTCAAAAGCCTCCTCATATTCTAAAGTATTTCCATCATGAGAATGTTGATTGGTATTCATATATCTCCTGACATTAACCTCTTTTCCTCTTAGAGGGGTTTCATCCATACTAACTTGATTTCTCTTTTTCCTCCAAGACATTCCCATTCTTAAGGATGATGGGAGTCCCTCATGTAATACCCTTTCAGGATCAGTTCTCACCCTTGACCTAGTATTCATTCTGAAAGACATTTATTACTCTTGCACTAATCTCAGATATTCTCCTTTTAGAGTCGCCACCCAATAACTTGGGATGAATATTAATCAAAGGGTACCTTAATAATAACCACAAGTATGATTTGTAAACAAGTTAAACTTTTAAGTGCCAGAGATTTTTGATTACTTGGGCAAGAAATATTCTGAAAATTCTTAACCAGACTTTAGAATTTCTAAATTCCCCAGCAGAGTCACCAATTTGTTAGGGATTTTTCTTGTATGAATCACAGTCCTTGAAATGACTAATTGAACACTATGCCTTCTAATATAGATTCAGATACAAGGAAAGCCTAATTGCTAAGGATTGGATAAGATCCTTCTTCATTTTTGAGCTCCACAAATACTCAGGCAGGTTTTACCTCTTAATGATTACTGATTACACAGTATATATTAATGTGGACACTGATTTTCTATTAGGAGTTATTGAGCCAACTTATGAAACATTCTACATATGACCAGACACATCCAAATGCAAAACTTAACCACAAAACCATAGTTGCACATATAGCATAAAACAGTGATACAAGAACTTTCATTCTTCTTCCTTTTGATTTTAGGAGGGATAACCTGATGATTCACTCTTTAAGGAATCACTAAAATGGACACTGTCCTGCTGACATGAGTCCTTACTGAGTTCAGTTTGTTTGTTCTTAGTAACAAAAGTATTTTGATTGAAATAGTTTTGAAAACTTTGGATGATGATAGATTACCAGACTAAGACCTAAATCAATGCCTATCCATTGGGTTACAGAGTCAATAAGCTTAAAGTCTCACAGAAACAAAATACTGTAAGCTTCCTTACAACCTACATGTAATTTAGATAAGTTGCCTTACAAATTATCTAGTTACCTCTAAAATACTATATCAAATCCTTGAATACTATAATGCTTCCTAAAACCACTCACAAAACCTAGTTCTTTACTTGAAAGAAACTTGTAAGTAATTTAAATAGTTACCTTATAACCAAAATGCTTCAGAATGCCTTGCAAACTTAAACATAAAAAAGAATACACAGGAAATAAAGAGACAATCAATAGAAAAGAGTAAAATTGCACCGTATTTTATTGATATGATCCTGCTTTCATACATGAAAAAGCTTTGGAGCTTGAAAACACAGACACAAATTGAGAAAGTCTGATTTTGCAATATATTTCATCACCCCCTTACAATTACAACCTTTTTACTATTTATAGGTCTTTAACCATCTTGGAATCCTTTTCAAAAGGATGCAACAAGCTTCGGATGGTCTTAGAAAACCTAACCCTAAAACTATAGAAAAGACAAAAGAGGAGAAAGAAGAAGTGGTGGAAAGACAAAGTTAAGAGATGAAATCTGATATTCTTTGTTCTTCTCTTTATCTGGCACCTTCACTTTGATAATATTCATGGTAGCTGGTATCATTTATGTCAAAATTGGGTGATCGTCTTTACATGCTCACCTACTTTTCTTTAGTAATAACTGACATTCTTCATACTCAATAGTAAGGTGGCAAATGTTCACCTTTATTCGTCATCCAAGATTTCTTCCTCCACCGTGGGTTTCTTTTTCTTGGGCCTAGTGATTAGTTCCCATGTTGTCACTTCATCATCTACTAGCCACTTGAAGTCTTGGGTGGCCTGCACTTGTGCCTTTTTCCTCTCCCATCTAACATCAGTGATGTTCTTAACATCCAATAGAAACTTATTCATCTCAATTTCTGCTTTGAATGCCTCATCTAATATCTTATTAAATCCTTCAATGTCCACATCTGATCCTATAATAAATTCCTCATTGTTAGGCATCTTGCTATCAAACTCATTCCTCCAAGCATCTAAAGCCTTTACCTAATCATCTTCTCCTCTTAGGGAGGGAACAAATCTACTAAAATTTGCAGCAAAGAGGCTCAATTTTACCTCTATTTGATTCAACTTGCCCTTGAAGAATGAGAGAGAAACATTAACCATTTTGATCTCATCTTCCACCTCTGTTACTATCTCTGGAAAATCTAATCTTAGAGATTGCAATGATGCAATATTTTCAAACAATTGCACCCTGGTAGACCATTTGGTAAAATAGGGGTTTAATATGGCAAGATACCCCATGACCTCAGCATGCAAAGTTGGCAATTTGTTATAAGCATTAAAGACAACATCAGTCTTATCCTTCAAAATTTCAATCCTATGTTGTAGAATGCCCTTAAATGAATTCAAGGAAATTTCATTCTTCTTTTGTCCTATATCCTTCTTTTCAACCACCTCTTCTGACTTTGCCTTATCTTCAATTTGCAAATATTATGGTTGTATAGGCACATACATCACCTCAGGATTTTCTTCTAATTCCTTTAATAGCTTTGCAATCACCTGATCTTGCTGATGCATCTTGATGTGGTACAATTCTTTGTCTTTGGCCAATGCACTGGTCTCCTCTATCAACATGCTACACTTCTCAGACAACTATTTTGTCTTGTCCTCATTCAAGTGTTCCCAATGTGTCATGATCTAGGATATTTCCAAATCCCCTGTATTCTGTACAGACTAGACCATTTGATTTCCTACCATATTTTCTTGAATGTTAACTAGCTGAGGCTTTTGGTCATTAGGCAAAAGGTTCCACATTGCAAAGGCTTGAGATTTTGGGCTATACCCAAATCCTTTAATCATATCCCCTATTTGCATCTCACTTGATATCTTCAAATCTGGCTGCTTTTGTATTTGATCAATTATGAAGGAAAAAGCCAAATCCCAACCCTCAGAAAGCAATATGCCACTGTCCAATACCATTTTTCTGGCTTCATTAGGTGAGATGTCCTCACTGTCTGGGTCATATGATTGTAGGGCCACTAAGACCTAGAAGTCAACTCAAAAGTCAAAGAGTTGACCAAAGTCTCAAATTGGGAAGATTTTTAATGTTTTTTTGTTTTCTAACTATTTGAGGTCAATTGGTAATTTAGAACCAATTAGGACACTCAAGTTGTGAAAATGACAATTTTGACAAAAGTTGTCAATGTTGTCATGACAACTTTTAAAGTTGTCATGACAACATTTCCTTGATTTTAGGAATTGGCCATTAAGGTGCCCAAATCCCAACCAAATGGTCCAGATAGATGGGATAGGAGTATATAAGGTGAATCCAACCCTAATTTATCAGTTAGTTCTCATATTGTATGGACTGATTGCAAGGAAGAACCAATTTACAATGTAAATTTGTGACAGAGCCATCATCCATCACTTTATTGGATTGAATGGACTGAATGAATGATTGGATAGTATTTTCAATGTAGTTTCCAAAAAAATTTTGGTGTTAGTTTGTTAGTTTGTACATTCTAGTTAAGCATTGTCAAATTATTTGTGTTTTGCAAGTTCACTGGCCAGTTTTGGTCGAGTTATGTAAATAATGGGTTTCTTTGGAGTTCCCATGGCTCAAACTCCATGAGAACTTGGAATCCACTAGGACTTTGTATATACTATGTAGATATAGATTTTGGAGTGTGTGAGTGCAGGGAAGGCTCAAGAACATTCAGGCCCTTGGCGAGTGGTGAGCATTCTGGCTAGGGTAACTGAACAACATAGTGACAATGGAGATTGCAAATTGATTGGTATGAGCCAATCAATTTTGAAGAAGTGAGGAGGCATTTGATGCAGACCTTCTAGTGGAAGGATAAGTTTAGAGGAGTCCAACTGATCAAAGAAAGAAGATCAAGTTACCAAACCAGTCGACATGTCTCCAAAACCCTTATTTTTAGGGGTTTGGTAGAAAACTACTGTATGGACACCATTAGGAATTGAGACCTAATAAATCTTCAAGGGGAGGAAAAACCCACAAAGAATATCCAAATTTTTTTTGGGTTTGTTAAGGGTTTGTGGAAGCAAGAACACATTTTCAGTGTTTTGGAGGGTAAATAGGCCTAAAAAGGCTACAAGGCCAAAGAGTTGGATTTGTGGGTCTCGATTGGAAAATGGTTGAAGGGTCTAGCAAGTTGGATCCATAAGAGCATAATTTGACCTAAGGGGAGTAGGAAAGCCCAACCTTAGGAATTTGACACCATTGGGGTGAAAGGAGGCTTGTGAATCCATGCTTGCAAGAAAGCTAAGAGGAGAGTACAGAGTTGAGTTTGAAGTTGATGGGAAGTTCCTAGTGAGGTAGAGGATTAGGAAACAATCCTCTAAGTTAGGGTAGAGAGAGAGAGACCCTAAGGAAGACCCAGTGAAGGTCTTGGAGAGAGATAGAGGCTCTACGAGAAGGAGCTCCTCATCAAATTGGTATCAAAGCCATTGAAAGGCTTGGGTGATTGAATTGGTGTATGTAAGATTGGAGTGAGTCCATAGGTGAGTCCAGGATGGTGACCAATGCAGAGTTGGCCAAAGATTTGCCAAAGCAACAAATCAAGAATAGGCTTCTTGAAGAAGAAATGGAGGAAATGAAGATCAAAATGGTAGAGGTTGCAGAGACAGCCAGAAAACTGAGAGAAGAAGTGCATGGAGGGTTAGATAAAGGTAAATCTCCATTGGAAGAGGAAGTAGAACCAGAGCTTGATCCTCTTCTACCTGAGGAACCATTCCTGAAAGCACTCAAAGCATTGAGTGGGAAGTCTCTAGAAGGAATACCAGTGTTCTCTAGTAAGATGGATACATAGTTGGTTATGGAATGGCTTGAAGGGATGGAGAATCACTTCTATTGTGATGGAATTATAGAAGCCCAAGAGGTGAAGATAGCCAAGTCAAGGCTAAGAAGGCAAGCACTTACATGGTGGAATTTCTTGCAAGAAGAAAGGGAGAAAGAGGACAAGAAGCCCATAACAAATTGGAAGACAATGATGGAAAAAGTAAAGGATTATTATCTTCTAGAGGATTATGACATCCAACTGCATAAGAAGAGGCAAAATCTTAGGTAAAAACACCTATATGTGGCAGCCTATATCGAAGAATTTCAAAAACTTTGCCTTAGATCAAGAATCCAAGAGACAAAGAGATTTAAATTAGCAAGATACCTTAATGGATTAAGGTGGAACATCCAAGAAGACCTTATTCTCTTCACCCTAACTTCCATTCATCATTGTTTTCAAATGGCTTTGAAGGTGGAAGAAAAACTAAAGAAAAGACAAGATTCTAGCTCCAAAAGTAGAGGAAGGGGTAGAGATAATAGAGGTGGACATAGAGGAGGCTCAAGTGGTAGAGGCAATGATAGTAGGGGTCAAGGTGACTCTAGATGTGCAGATCAAGGATAGGAGTCAAGCAATAGAGGTGGATTCAGCAATAGAGGTGGATTCAGCAATAGAGGAAGGGGTTCTTATAATAGTGGTAGAGGAAGGACAGGAGGATTTGGATGGGGTTCTCATTTCTCTTCCATGAAATGTGACAACTGTGGATAGTTGGGGCACCCTACATACAAGTGTCTAGATAAGCCAACATCCTCACAAGGAGAAAAGAGGATCAACTATGTCCAAGAGGAGGACAACACCAAGCATTCAAAGGTTAGTCTGGATTTAGAGAAAGGTGAAAGTTTGATGCTTAGGAGAATACTAATTAAAGAACCAACTAAGTATGGACACAAGAAAAGAAGGGCTCTTTTTAGGGTCAAGTGCAAGATAATGGGAAAAGTATGTAAGGTGATCATAGATTCAGGATCTACAGATAATGTAATATCAGGAGAGGCAGTAGAGAAACTAAAGCTCACTAAAATTCCACACGAATGCCCTTACAAAGTCACATGGTTGAATAAGGGCCAGAACATCTTAGTTAATGAACAAGTGTGGGTGGAATTTTCTATTGGGAAGTATCATGATAAGATACTATGTGATGTTTTTCCAATGGATGCTTGCCATTTATTTCTTGGTAGACCCTGGTAGTATGACAAAGATGTAGTCCATAATGGGAAGGATAACAAGTATACTTTCAAGAAAGATGGTGTCACTTACAAGATACAGTCCATCTTAGAGGAGGAGATAATGGAGAAGGAAGAATACAGTGCCATGTTATTGAGTGGGAAATAATTTCTAAAAGACCTGAAGGAAGAAGAAGTTGGCTATGCAATCTTGCTAAAGCCAAAGGAGAAGGAGTCTCATGAGAAGGAACCTATACCACAAGAGGTAAGAGAACTACTAGACCAGTTCAAAGATATAATTTATGAAGGTACACCAGCAACACTTCCACCCAAGAGGGAGATAAGTCATCAAATTGACTTCATACCAGGAGCATCTTTGCCAAACAAGGATGCATACAAGATGACACCAAAGAAAAACAAGGAGATAGCTAAACAATTCCAAGAGATTTTGGACCAAGGGTTGATAAGGAAGAGCATTAGCCCATGTGTTTTCCCAGTGGTGTTGGCTCCTAAGAAAGGAGGTAAATGGAGAATGTGTACGGATTCTACGACAATAAATAGGATAACTATCAGGTATAGATTTCCAATTCCTAGAATAGAAGACTTGATGGATTATTTGGGGGGTGCTAAGTACTTCTCTAAAATTGATTTGAAGAGTGGGTACTGTCAAATTAGGATGAAAGAGGGTGATGAGTGGAAGTCTTCATTTAAGAATACAAAGGAGTTATATGAATGGTTAGTGATGCCCTTTGGGCTTACCAATGCACCAAGCACCTTTATGAGGGTGATGAATGAAATCTTGAAGGACTGTATAGGAGTCTTTGTAGTTGTCTATTTAGATGACATCCTCATATTCAATAAAACAAAGGAGGACCATATGAGACACTTGGAGTTAGTTTTGAAGAAGTTGTAGGAAGAGATACTCACCATAAACCTTGAGAAGAGTGAGTTCATGAAGGAAGAGTCAGTCTACCTTGGCTTTGTGGTTTCCAAGGGTGACTTAAAGATGGACAAGGAAAAAGTAGAGGCCATATTGAACTGGCCTACTCCTAAGAAAGGGACAAAAAGTAGAAGATTCCATGGGTTAGCCCAATTCTATAGGAATTTCATTAGGAGATTCAGTGAAATTTGTGCTCTAGTCCTAGAGACTATAAAAGGAGGGTTGAAAACAAAATTTGTGTGGAAAAAGGCAACTAATGATGGATTTGAGAGATTAAAGAAAGAAGTGGCTACTCATCCTATATTTCTATTTCCAAGCTTTGACAAACCATTCATTGTGGAGTGTGATGCAAGTAGCATTGCAGTGGGAGCTAACCTAAGTTAGGAAGGTAGGCCTGTGGCCTTTTTTAGTGAAAGACTCAATGAGGCTAAGTCTAGGTATTCTTCCTATGACTTAGAGCTATATGATCTTGTACAAGCCTTAAACAAGTGGAGGCATTATCTTTTTCCCAAAGAGTTTGTCATCTTCACAGACAACCAAGCAGTGAGTTACATAAACACTCAAGACAAGCTCAGTTTGAAACACATCAAGTGGATGGAATTCCTACAGTCTTACACTTTTACTATCAAACATAAGAAGGGAGTGTAAAACAAAGTTGCAGATGCCCTTAGTAGAAGACAACTTACCATCCAAGAGATTCAGTTGCAAAGCATAGGGGTTGAAGGTTTTAATGATCCATATGAGGGAGATTCATATTTCTCAGAGATATATAAAGTGTGTCAAAATCTTGAGAATCACTTTCATAGGGAGTTTGCAGAGTATACATTATAGAATGGGTTGCTATTCAAAGGAAAGCAATTATGTGTTCCAAGAGGTTCAATGAGGGAGAACCTTATACAGGAGAATCATAATGGAAGCCTAAGTGGACACTTCAGATTGAATAAGACATTGGACTTGGCAGAGAGATTCTATTGGTGGCCAAAGATGAAAAAGGAAGTAAGAAGGTATGTGGAGCAGTGTGGCATATATCAGAAAGCTAAAGGAACTTCATCTAATGCAGGACTTTACTATCCATTACCCATCCGGACAAGTAGACTTTGGGAGTGCATAAGTATGGACTTCATAGTGGGGTTACCTAGAACTCCAACTGGTTTAGACAGTGTATTTGTAGTGGTAGATAGGTTTAGTAAAATGAGCCACTTCATACCATGTAAAACAACACATGATGCCAATCATATTGCCTACTTGTTCTTCAAAGAAGTGGTAAGGATTCATGGCCTACCAATGAGCATTGTTGTGGATAGGGATGTAAAGTTCATGGGTCACTTTTGGAAGACCTTATGGAAGAGTTTAGGAAAAAATGTGTCTCATGGATCTACCTATCATCCTTAAATGGATGGATAGACTGAAGTAATCAATAGGGTCCTTGGGAACTTTCTTAGATGTCTGACCAAGGAGTATGGACAAGGCTGGCAACAAGTTATTCCATGGGCATAATTTGCCTACAATGACAGTACCAATAGAGTTACAGGGAAGAGCCCATTTGAGATAGTGTATGGGGCACATCCAAGGGGTGTGATGGAACTCATAGACCTCAAAGGATATGAGGGAATTAGTGGGCATGTTGATGATTTTTCATAATCAATGAAGGAGGTTCATGAGCAAGTGCAAAAGACCTTGATGGAGGCAAATCAAAAGTTGAAAGCAAAGAAAGATGAGGGGAGAAGAGAATTGCAGTTTGAAGTGGGTGAATTAGTCATGGTGTTCCTGAATAAGGAAAGAATACAAAATGGGATACCCAGCAAGCTCCAAATGAAATGAATTGGACCTTGTAATATATTGGAAAAGTATGGACCTAATGCATACAAGGTAGAGTTGCCCAAGGGGATGTCAATTTCCACAATCTTAAATGTGAAAGATTTGATCAAGTATAAGGGACCAAATGTGGATGAGATGTAGTATAGAACATAGGTCATTAAGGACATGGGAGGGTTCAAGACTCTAGAACTGGACAAACTACAAGTTGAGAAGATATTGGATTCAAGGGTGAAAAAGAAAACAAGACATAAGATCTACATGGAGCATTTAGTGAAGTGGAAGAAACAACCAAAGTCAGAAGCCACTTGGATAGCTGAGAGTGACTTCAAGAAACATGGAATTAGTGAGGATTTCCTGACACCAATTGTACCCTAACTTGTTTTTCTTGCAGGGGGGAGTATGGTACAGGAGCACCCTTAAGGTCTATTGAAAGATCTTAATCAATTTTGGCTTGTAGGTTGGTTTGGCCAACCATCCATGAATAAGGACTAATTATAAAGTCCCTAGTGTGTGTTTGAGGTGTGGTTTAGGTTTGGAAAGATTAGGGTTGTGGTGTTTGAGTCTAGTTGATTCTAGGAGGCTAAGGCCTAGAAGTCAACTCAAAAGTCAAAGAGTTGACCAAAGTCCCAAATTAGGAATATTTTTAATGGTTTGTTATTTTCTAACCATTTGAGGTCAATTGGTAAAGTTTAGAACCAATTAGGACACTCAAGTTGTGAAAATGGCAATTTTGACAAAAGTTGTCAAAGTTCTCATGACAACATTTCCTAGATTTTAGGAATCAGCCATTAAGGTGCCCAAATCCCAACCAAATGGTCCAAACAGATGGGATAGGAGTATATAAGGTGAATCCAACCCTAATTTTTTAGTTATTTCTCATATTGTATAGACTGATTGCAAGTAAGAACCAATTTACAGTGTAAATTTGTGACAGAGCCATCATCCATCACTTTATTGGATTGAATGGAATAAATGAATGATTGGATAGTGTTTGAAATATAGTTTCCAAAATTTTTGTGGTGTTAGGTTGTTATTTTTTACATTATGGTTAAGCTTTGTCAAATTATTTGTGTTTTGCAACTTTACTGGCCAGTTTTGGTCCAGTTATGTAAATAATGGGTTTCTTTGGAGTTCTCATGGCTCAAACTTCATGAGCACTTGGAATCCACTAGGACCTTGTATATAATATGTAGATATGGATTGTGGATTGTGTGAGTGCAAGGAAGGCTCAAGAACAATCAGGCCCTAGGCGAGTGGTGAGCATTCTTGCTAGGGTAAATTAACAAGACAGTGGCAATAGAGATTACAGATTGATTGGTATGAGCCAATAAAGTTTGGAGAAGTGAGGAGGCATGTGGTGCAGACCTTAAAGTCAAAGGAGAATTTTAGAGGATTCCAACTGATCAAAGAAAGAAGATCAAGTTACCAAACCAGTCTACATGTCTCCAAGACCCTTACTTTTAGGGGTTTGGTAGAAAACTACTGTACGGACTCCATTAGGAATTGAGACCTAATAAATCTTCAAGGGGAGGAAAAACCCAAAAATAATATCCAATTTTTGGGGGGGGTTGTTAAGGTTTTGTGGAATCAAGAACACATTTTTAGTGTTTTGGAGGGCTAATAGGCATAAAAGGCTACAAGGCCAAAGAGTTGGATTTGTGGGTCTCGATTGGAAAATGGTTGAAGGGTCTAGCAAGCTGGATCCATAGGAGAGTAATTTGACCTAAGGGGGGTAGGAAAGCCCAACCATAGGAATTTGACACCATTGGGGTGAAAAGAGGCTTGTGAATCCATGCTTGCAAGAAAGCTAAGAGGAGAGTAAGGAGTTGAGTTTGAAGTTGATGGGAAGTTCCTAGTGATTTAGAGGATTGGGAAAGAATCCTCTAAGTTAGGGTAGAGAGAGAGACCCTAAGGAAGACCCAATGAAGGTCTAGGAGAGAGCTAGAGGCTCTAGGAGAAGGAGCTCCTCATCAAGACTAAGGGTCTCTTACCAGTCTCCACCTCTAGAAGAAGCCTCCAGATGAAGAATCCATAGAAAAATCCAAGAAATGAGAAGAAGACTCCAAGTTTTCAGAATAAACCCTTCGTTCTTTTATCTTTTCTTCTTGGTGAGTTTGACCCTCCTTGCATGGAAAAACTTATTGTAAATGGATTCAAGAATCCATGCAAGTTATCTAGTATCAGTTAAGAGTAGTTTCCCTTTCAACAAAGTTTTAGTTTAATTTATTTTTTCTCTCTAATGCCCTAAATTTGGAATTCAGAGTTATGGATCAAACTCTATATATTGTAATCACAAATCAATTTGAAAGGTTGGATTCTTAATGTAATAAAGATATAAATTTGGTGCTTCATTCGTGGTGTGTGAATTTCTACTACCTATGCGAAATTATTGGATGTATGCTTGCATTATTCATTATTTTCAAATAGCCTCTTGTTTATTGTGCTTCAAATTCAAGTTTCTTTAGTTGGAGTTTGTTGTTGTTTGCTTTACCTTGCTATGATGAATGTGTGGAAGAGAACATCTTTGGGCTTAATGATAAATCTATCTTGTGGGTGTGCACATCTTGGTGGCTTCACAATTTGATCAATTTTGAATAGCTCACATGAGTGAATACATCTTCTCTCCAAATGCTTACATCCATGGGGTAGTGAATTGTGACTTGGTCTGATTTATGCTTCGTGGCTTTACTCCAAATCTCTCCCATCATTCAATTTGCAGGGAAGGGTTTACAAATGGTTTATGTCTGTAGGATTTCATTTTCATTCATTTTATTATTTCTCGTTACTCTACTCTCTACTCTCTTCCATGTTTTAATTCTGAAAAATCAAGAAAATACAAAATTGCTTTTTATTTATCAAACCCCCCATTTTTGTTAAAATAGAAAATACCAAAAATAACTAAAGTGTTTTGTAGTTTGATGTCTTGAACAAACTAGAAAAGGCATCCTCATGAACAATCACATTTATCTTCAACTAAGTAACCAATCAGGTTGTGACCCAGCCCCGGAGAACCTTGGGAATAACCTCGTTATTCTTTCAAGAGAGGGAATCAAATTTCAAGATCCTAGCAAGTTGGCTTGTGTCAAAATAATGCTCAACACAGATAATATGCCAAAAGAACTTCATGATAGATTATCACAAAGATGGCCATTTTCATTACACTTTGAGAAAGAGATTAGGGAAAGAGCCCTATTTTATGTCATGCCTCCTGAATCTAAAATGGAGGAGATTGAAGAGATGATGAAGAGTCACTCCAAAAGGTTCTCACCAATATTGAGAGCCTACCAAGTGCTTCAAGTACATCTACTTGAACTAGACAGGAAGAGTGAGGCTGAATGGAGAAAGATACTTGATATACCTAAAAAGGATACAAGTAACGAGCCACAAGAATCTCTTACCGAAAATCAATAGAACAAAGATGATCAGGCTAAACAAAGCCCCGACAATATTATTATCATTGATGAAGATGTTAATGAAGAATCATTGAACACAAGAGGCAACAAGGATATGGATTTTGTAGATGAGACATGGTCGAACAATACAATTATTGATATTACTAGAGGAGATCCTATAGATGAGATACAGAAAGATGAAGATGTCACTGTTGTCAAGGACCAAACTGAAAAACAAGACACTACAATAGATTCACCATAGTTAGACACACCAGGATAGATACCACTGTTGATACAAGCTATCAACATTATCTCAGAAAAGGAGAACATACCTGAAAAGGAAACAAGCATACCCGAGGATAAGGGTAATGATGAACAAAAAGATACATCTTATAAAAAGAAGGATACAATCAATGAACATGTAGTCATTGGTGGAGAACAAAAAGATGGAGATAACACCGAAAAAGATGCACAAATAAAAGATACAGAGGAAGTGCAAAAAGAGAAAGGTGAACAAGATAAGACAGTTGATACCACACCTAAAGACACCAAAGGAAAATCTGTAGATACACCAAAGGTAGATAAGGAGATGACTTTAGACAAACAATAGGAAAACATCAAGCAGCAAGAAAAAGGTACAACGCCATAAAATCCATCAAGTAGCACATCAGACCAAGCAGAGAAGTTGGCTATGGTTTTACATATAGATGCATCACAAAAGAAGAAGAATAAAAAAAAGAAGAATAAGTTGGAGGTCACACTTGATGAGATCATAGAAATACCAATGTGTGATCCAACTAATTTAGATCTTGAATCACTCCAAGAATATGGATAAATTTTTCAAAGGAAAGCTTTGCAAGAAAAGTTAAAAACCAACACTGAGACTCCTTAGTTCTGGAGACCACAAGGGATATCTTAAAAAAGATAGTCCCTAGCATTGATGTTGATCTCAATACCCCCATTCTGGATCAACTTTCCCTTCTCACTGACACCATCAAAACATAGAATGTGGATGTAGAAAAGGCGATTGAGGAATGAGTAGAACAAAAGTTCCAATTCAAATTGACAGAAAAGATCAGCCAAGAAGTGGCAGAAAATAAGGTAAAGCTTTTAGAATTAAAAAATGAATTAGATCCAATCATTATAGAAGCTATTTCCTTAGTTCAAAAGCTATGCACTTTGGAGAAATTCACAAAGGATAATAATGATAAGATTGCAAATATTGATTCCAATCTAAATGCAAGTGCTCAAAGTCTAACCACAAATGGAAATGAAATCAAATTGCATTATGAGAAGGTAATAGAGATCAAAAGGTTAAGACAAGGACTTTGGGTTACCGAGCTCCAGGCTCAACTTTTACCGAACCTCACACTTCTACAACAACACATACATTCGGCAAGACAACTAATTGCCACCCCTGAGATGTCTATAGCAGACAACATCTACGACATGCATGCCAGGATCACATTAGAGCATATGGCTCTTGAGAATTTAAAGGAGAAATGGGAGAAGGTGATGGAGGAAATGAAGACCTCTCACTCTCATATTTTTGATAAGCTATAGGTATACACCTTTTCCCTTACTATCAAAAAAGGAGGAAAAGGAAAATGATATGTACAGAGCATATAGTAAAATGGGGAAAAGGAAACTAATATGTACATTATATTTAGCACAAAGGGAAAAGACAAGTGTACATACACATATACTATACTATACCGGCATAGGAATAGGGGGAGTCATGAAATGACTAAGTAATATACATGGTGTACATACTATAAATTTTTTTAAGTATTATGCACATATCAGTTTTTGATACTAATGTCAAAGGGGGAGATTGATGACATATATTTTTCCATTAGTATGCAAAGTGAAACAATTGTTTGAACCATCGTTTACACTACACCCAAAGTTAGTTTTGCAGTGTAAACCGAAAGTGCAGCCCAAAGATGATACAAAGGAACACGACAAGAAGGTTACACTATAAAATGAAAGAACAAAAATAGAGGAACTCGACAACAAGGGGACCCAACAGATAGTTCAACAAAGGAACAATGAAAGATAGTCAAACTAATTTCAGAGCAAACCGAGCATCAGACACTAAAAGTCAAGCATATCTTGAGAAAAGTGGATCTGACTTCCATGTCAGATAAAATATTTATATTCTATATTTAGAGTTTTGATTTGTTTTAAATCCATTTCTTGAGGAACAAGAAACACAATTGTAATTTTTTTAATCAGTCTAACTAATTAAAAACATGCAGACTAGGAGATCAAGGTCAAGTTGTAAACCTTTGAACATAGAGTTAAGTTTGTAATACGTGAAACTTAATTAGGTCAATCTATTGTATAAATAGATGTTTTAATCATTCATTTAAGATGGATGAGAGGATGAATGTAGCCAACGATCACATCTATAGATCAGATTGATAGTTTCAAGAAGAAGAACATCAAAAGATGAATTTGGTTATCAAGAACTAAGAACCAAGGCTACTGAGCAACAAAGGTATTAATCAATCACATTAAGTGATACATTTGTACATGTAAACTTTAATGGATATGTAATCAGCAATTGTAGATTGCATACACTCAGGTCAATGAGTATTTTTGTCTACATTCTAAAAAGTGTAGAAAATAGAAGAAATCCTTTTAAGAAAGGTGGATTTAACATTCCTATTGTAAATCTCTTAACCGAGTGCACACTAAACAGTGTTGCTAAAGTTCTTAACAGAGTAGAAGTTAACCAGTCTCCACATAATACTCCTAATAGGGTAGATCATCAGAAGTGATCAAATTGTAAGCCTTAACAGGTCCCTTTCAATCTACAGATAGTGAAGTTTTTATGGGTGTCATCCCCACCACGGTTTTTACCTTGTAACAGGAGTTTTCTATGTTACCATATCTTATGTTATGTGTTATTTCTTTCATGAATGTTTCTATAAATTTCTACATACAATTATGATTATGAATTGATATCACATGCATAAAGAAAGAACAACAGATATGATCGAGAAAGTAAAGATTTGATTGCATAAGGTTAAAGGTTAATTAACTAAAAGTTTTAGAGGTACTGATTCACCCCTCCCCTCTTAGTACACACTTCCCATTATTTCCAATAGGTAAGAGCCAGTACCTTCTTAGGGGCATTGAATATTTCATTCCAAGTCTCATCGCTTTCTTTGTCAAGCTCTTGTAATCGACCCTCTAGTACTTTGTAGGCTCTCATCTTTGCTGAGATTTTCTTGGAATGCTCTTTCATTGTTTCATCAATCTCTTAAACTATTGTCTTGGGTGGCATGATTGTGACTAGGGATCTTTCCCTTATCTGTTTCTCTGTATGCAGTGCATAAGTCTACCTTGTTGATATTTTATCACTAAGATCTTGTGGCATTTTCTTGTTGAATTGTATTGGTACATACTTGTATGTAACCATTGCCTTAATTATGGGTTCTTCTATCTTGGTTTGATCTCTAAGAGATAAGGTTATCCATTTTCTTATCTTTTGGTGTGATATGCTCCTGGTGTTGATGATTGATTGTGCAACTTCATCAACTATGTGAGGAACTTTGAGATTTTTTGTTTGAACTCCTTGTTCTTTCTCATCCTACTCAATTTCTTCCTTATCCTCTTTACCTCTGATATATCTCCTTATTTTCCTTGGTTTTGTTTTCCCAGTTTGAGGCTTTCTCTTATAAGTCCTTACTGTGCCTTTCTTAACCGGTGGTGAATCTGCATCTTTAGTAGTCTTACTCCTTGTTCTTGATGCAACTATCACATTTGAAACCTTTGCCTTCTTTGTTGGTGGTGCATCTGACTCAGTAGATTCAAAATCACTCAATTTTTCATCTTCACTGATGCGTGACTGTGCCTTGGTGACATCTTGTTCTGAATATTTATCATCTACCGAAAGTTTCTTCTCAAGTGTTTTTATGATTTTATTCTTCTTTTGGTCTATCTTCTTCACTATTAGACTAGTTTTAATTCTTGCCTTAGCTTCTTCATAAGTTCCAAATATGACCAATGATTTCTCCACTACTTCATTTAGCAAGGCTTCAATAGCCTTTGTAGCTTGATCAATGTTGATCTCATAATCCAGTGGTGGAAACCATGTTGTTCTTGGTACAACTGGTTTGATTAAAGTGGCATCAGTGTTCACTATGAAATATATGTCATCTTTATACTGTTCCACTAGTTTTGCAGGTATCTTCATTCTTTTCTACATTCTATCCTTGAACGTAGTTAAGTATTCATCCATTACTGATGTGAAGTTATCCCATAGTGACTTAATGAATGCACTAATTTGGGTAGTGATTAGTCGGGTTGTGTCCCAATTGACATTACCGATAGATGGGAAGAAATTATAAAATTATAAAAATGTGCACATGAGGAGTGAACCAAACTTAGATGAATTAGATCTGGCTAACCTAATTGTACTCATGTTCTCCTCTAGTTTCTTTAGTAGAAGCTTACATAAGTCCAATTGCAATTCCTTCTTTACAATCTTATAGGCAGTGTCAACTGCTCCACATGCTATACTATTCAGTCAGCTAGCTTGGAATACCTTGTACCCAAGTACACATGCACCAAACTTCATCTCTGGTTTGGTGATTGAAATAACCATTAAACCTCTTTCATCCCATACTGCACCTATCATCTTTTCAATCTCAGGGTGAGATGGATGTTTTAGGGCTTTAGCCTTGTCAGTTACTAGATAACTGGTTATTGCATGAATCACATCCTTAGTGATTAGTTTTGGTTCATCCAACCACATTTTTTGGTCATGTACTTGGTTGAGTACTATCTAAATCCACTTGGTCTTGAACTCTTTTGGAAACATTAGGGCCATTTTTAACCCTTTCACCTCAATGTGTTGTGTTCATCTTTAAGGATTCCATCTGTGCAAAGCTTCTTGTAAGCCTCTTCAACCTCAAGATCTCCAATCTCTACAATTTTGCAGTGGTTAATGCTCAGACATCTTCAACTAGAAAAACCCTAGGAGGTATACTTGAGAATGCTCCTTGGTCGTCAGGTTGTGAAGAAACCTCGGGGAAAAATTATACTTAGGCTCTTCACAGGTTGAGTTTTTTATCAGGTTGACCTTCCTGTCCTTTGCATTCTTGATCTTTGCAACTCGTGATGTGGTTTCCATTTTTGTGAAATTAGGGCTTCTTGTGAACAAAAACTGTGAGCTTGGTGAGTCTAGATAATCACGTAATCTTTGCTATAGATGTTGAAATCTGTTTAGAATTGCCTTTGAATCTGTTGTGATCAATTTGCAAACTTGTCTCTTTTGGTCCCTCTTCTTCTCTCTGTTGTTTTCTCATTTTTGCTTTGTGAGTGAATGAGCTCTTCGATGCCCTATTTATAAAAAATAACCTAAATGGCGCATTAAATGATTTATCTACCACTCGATAACAATGACACTTGTGCATTATACCAACTTCACCCTCGGTGATTATACAATGCTCGGGGTAAGTGACAACTGAGTTGTACTTAACACATGTTCACCGACGGTGCTCAATATGGAGTGAAGACTTAACTTTCTTTTGCATGATTACTGATGATGCTTGATTTACATTGACAACTAGGCTTTTATATGTACATTTTTTATTCTCAGTATGTGTTGACCGACGAGATTGGATTCTCAAAATCATAAAAACTAATACCATAGTGCATCTCCATTCATGCTAATTTGGAATATTATCTATGAATATTGGAAGTGATTTAAAATATAGCTTTGTATAGTCCATTTTTGTAATTACTTGGTTTTCTTAGGTGGGGGTGGTGATATCACCCGATCCATTGGATGAGGTGTCACCAACTATGGTGCTTGGTCCAGCATCATCTTTTCTTGAAGCTTTCCTCCACATTTTATTTCTCATTCTCCTGATATTTTCAATAGTGTTTCCATTAGCAAAAGTGCTTGATTGTGTCACTCAATCTCTGTAGTCCTTGCTTAGGTGACCAACCTTATGACAATGTAAGCATACCATTTTAGAGTTAGTCCAATTCCTAGACCTTCGTATCCATTTCCTCATGCAGTTTGCAGCTATGTGTCCATATCTACCACATTTTGTGCAATTTTCCCATGTGTTGTAATCCCAAACATATGAGTTACTGACTCTTCTCAGTTGATAAGCATTTTCTTGTTCTTTTGGCTTCCATGCTTGCTTTTTCTTTTTCCTGCATTCATGAGATGTGTGCCCATGCATTTTGCAAGTACAATAATATTTTTCCATGTAGGATTCCTTCTTTGGTTTGTTCACCTTAGATCTGCATTCATGTTCTTCCTGTCCATCCTTGTTACAATTATAACAATTACCTATGAATGTAGATGTGGATTTAAGAATACCTTTAGCTTTTCTCCTGCAAACATTTGATGTGTGGCCTGGTTTCCCACAGTGATTGCATGACTGCTTCTTTGTTCTTGGATTTGTGTAAACATCTTTCTGATCAGATTGGTTTGATGATTATCCATGCTTGGTATACCCTAGATCAGCATTGTTGTTGAGTCTTCTTTTCCATTCAGAAAATCATCCATTATTTTTGTACATTTCCCATTAAGTTCTATGCTCACTCGGTTGGCCTCATGACTCATAACAACTATTTGATTGGTGATCTCATGATGATGTTCAGTAAGTCTTTGTATTTTAGTTTCTCTCTCTTGTATCTTTTCAATGATCTTCCTCCTATCATCAATAGCTAATGTTCTTTCTTGTTCATCTTGTCTAGCATTATTCATAACATCAATCATCCTTACCATCTATGTCTCTTGACCGATTTGCAATACCTTTAATTTTTCTATCAGATGTTGATTGATTGATTTCAGACTTGTAATGCTTCCTTCAGATGTGTCTGATGTGTTGCTAGATGTGGATCCTGATGACTCAAACAAATTAGGTATCTCTTCTTCATGATAGTTTGTTTCATTGCAATGAGATGCCATAAATTTTATTTCATCCAATAGCTCTCTAATCTTGATTCTTTCTTCTTTGTATTTCTCATAGAAGATTTGTATCTGCAACATCTGATTTTCAATATTCTTATCAATCTTATACCTTTCCATTGTATGATCTTTTCTCTGAAGTGATTTAAAATTTTCCAAACAAGAGATCTAGCTCTGATACCAATTGTTGGAATAATGGAATGGTGTGTATGGAGAGGGGAGGGGTGAATCAGTACCCTTAAAACTTTTTATCAATTAACCCTTAGTAATCTTTCCTTGCTTTATCGACCATATTGATTTTCTACCTTATGCATTTAATATCAAATCATAAACTTAATTGCATGTAAAGATGCATAGAAACATTCATGAAAAGTAGTTACACATGATACAAGAAATTGTAACACAAAAAACCTTTGTTAGAAGGTAAAAACTGCAGTGTGGATGAAACCCACAAAACTTCACTATCTGCAGAATGGAAGGTGTTGGTTAAGACTACAAGTGTGATCACTTTTGATGATCTTACCATGTTAGGAGTAACATTTTAGACTGGTTAGGTCTACTAAAATAAGATATTTTAACAATACTGTTAAGTGTGCACTCGGTTAAGAGATTTACAATAAGATTTCTAAGTCCACCTTCTTAAAGGATTTCTTCTATTTTCTATAATTTTTAGAGAGTAGTAAAAAATACCTGTTAACATGATGGTATGCAATCTTGAATTACTGAATATAGAACCTTTAAGTTCACAATGTATATATCACCTATAGTGATTGATTAATACCTCTATTCTACTCTGGTAGCCTTGAATCTTGTTCTTCATAACTTAATTTTGTCTTTTGTGTCCTTCTGGATGAAACTCTATGTCTGATCCATAGATGTTTTTTGCAGCTACAATCATCATGTTCTGATTGATTACTATATCTATTTATACAATGTATTGACCTAATTAGGTTTCACACTTTACAATAAAAAAATCTATGATCAAAGGTTTACAACTTGACCTTGATCTCCTAGTTTGCAAGTTTGCAATCAGTTAGACTGATTAAAACAATTACATATGCTTTACTTTTTCCTCAAGAAATGGTTTTATAGATAAGCATAAAGCTAATTATAAAATTGAAGTGTTTTATCTGACGTGTATCTCAGATCCACTTTTCTCAGAAATAAAATTGTCTCTCAGTAGACTGGTGCTTGGTCTGCTTGGTAGTCTTTGCTCGGTGATGTCTCTAAACTATCTGTCAGTTTACTCTATAAATTGTGCTCTGGGTTTACTCTATAAACTATCTGTAGGTGATAGTCTCATTTTGGTGTTCACTGTGCTTGTCTGCTTTGGTGACCTCTATACTTAACTATTTCAATGAACATTGTTTTTAACTGAATGCTGTCACTCGGTGATCATGTTACCGATAGTCCAAAAACTATTTCCTTGTATACTAATGAAAAATATGATCCTTTAGGATTATCATAAAATTCAAGCACTGAGCATCAAAGATGAGTTAGACACTGAGCAGCGAATGAAGTCAGTTACTGAGTTGCAAAGCAAGTTTTACCGAGTATATGATATTGATAATAAATGATGATAAGATCAAATTTAATGAGAAGCGATGATGAGCTGGATGAGGAAATGAATTAGATGAATATTGTTAGAAGATCTATGAATAGGAAAATTCAAGGAGAAGATCTAAGGTGAAGATCAAGCGGTTTAAATGAATTGTGAAGAGTTCCAAGAAAAGTACAAGTTCCAAAGTAAAAGTGAAATGGTTTACCGAGTTTTGAATTATGAAGAATATGATCAAATGACTGAGTGCAAATGAAGGAAAATCAAATTAAGGAGATTCAGAGGAAAAACTATGTCTATATAAAGAATGATAAATTAATAGAGATAACAAAGGTTGGCGAATAGAACAGAGAAGAAGAAGAAGCTGAAGAACAACATTTACCGAGAAGAACAGAGAAATAGAGATTGAAGAATCTATAGTTTGAGAAAGAGATGAATGGAGTATGTGATGCCAGTATTCAATTTAGCATAAAGGATCTGACACAAGCAAAGGTAGTTTCTATATTTATAGATTAAAGTTTATTGTTGCTTATTAATATTTGTAACAGAGAAATCTCTTAACTGAGTGAATTTAATAGTCATATTTATAAAACCTAGACCTAGGTGACATTCCAAAAGAGTGTTTAAAGACCTCTAAAAAGGCCACTCTTAACAGGGTGAAGATATTAATAGATCTGAGGTAAATCCCCTAACAAGGTCACATTTAACAAATTTGTTTGTAATCTTTAACAAGATAAGTTCTTAACTGAGTGTACTTCAAAAGGGTACATTTTTATTGTGGGTTATAATTCCCACAGAGGTTTTTCCCAAATTGGGTTTCCTCGTTAAATGTGGTGTCAACATAGTTAAATCTCGTGTTAACTGAGTTAAGTTTGGAGTTATTTGAGTTAATCTTATGTTGCTAAGTTTGAATGATTGATTTATATATATGACATGTATTGATGTTTAAGTTATTGAGATTATTGGTGAATTGGTTATTTACTATATTCAATATTATCGAGTGAATGAGTGAGTTTAGTTTTGAGTTCTTAAGTTTTGATTTGTCTAATTCACTGCCCTCTCAGTGGACCAACAACATACAATCATGCCAATATGCAAACAATCTCCCCCTTTGGCATTGATGGCAACATGTGATGTGAAAAATAAGTAATACAATCATAAACCAACAATATCATTCCTAGAAAGATAATCAACCATACTACCAGCAATATCCATAATTATCTTTCAAAGTCTCTCTTAACACTTCTCTACTTTGGTTCTTCTCCCACTGGGAACATGTTCTACTTGGTTCCAATCATATTACATACTCATCTCTCCATTATTTTCTACCCCTTAGGGTAAAAGAACAATTGAGTGTCTCCTTTTAGGCTAACTCAAACCACTCGGCCCAGTTATACTTGCCCCAGTCTAACACGACTGATTCCATGTAGGCACCATGCGGCACCGAATGGCACCTACGTGGCCCAGTAGACTGGGCCAAGTGGTACTCGACCAAGTAGGACTCGATCGAGTCCATACGATATTTTAAATATTAAAAAAACCCAAGCCCCTCATTTTCACAATGAGGTGCTAAGACAATGGGTAAGAGGCTTCAGAGAAAACTCGGCTGATTTCCAGGTAGGGGCCCCAACCATTTTTTTTGTTTTTTATTTTTAACTTTTTCCTGTATAAATATGTAAAAAATGAATTATTTTTTTTCAGTTAGCATTATAATATATTGTTTGTTTCTTCTTTTTAAGAAATAAATATTTTTAGGCTATATTATTGATGTTAAAAACATATAAATTTACCCAAAATTTTGAAACTTAAATGTAAACCCAAACCTAAAAATATATAATTCACCCAAAAGTTTAAAACTTTTAAATGTAAACCCAAACCTAAAAACATATAATTCACCCAAAACATAAACCCAAACCTAGAAACATGTAAATCGTCCAATATGGATGTATAACACAATGGATGGAATATTTTTGTTCAGATGGACACATGCATATATTCAATCAGGATGTGCACATGTTTATCTTTATATATATATTCATGCTTATGGGGACGCAATCGACAGATCTTTTTGTTCAGATGGACACATGTTATGCATATTTATGCTTATGGTTCAATGAGATGTAGAGAGGAGATATGGAATTTGACTTATTTAATTTATGAACTTTGGTTCAAAAGTGTTTCATGTTGAACAAGTTTTAAATGTTTAAATTTATTTGTAAATGCATGAATTAACATGTTTGAAGTTAAATGATTTCATTTGAAGTATGTATGTTTCAAGTTAGATAGATAAATTATGTTAAAATTTAATTTATTTGAAATTATTTTCAAATGTACATGTGAGTGTGTATTATATATAGACATTTTTTAATTTATTTAAACATGTTCTTTTTCAACACACACACACACACACAGATATATATATATATATATATATATATATATATATATATAATAAAATTTATCTATATTACATTTGTGTCATGGCTTCTAGTGGTTAAGATTCTAACATTCATAATAGTCAGGCCTCACAAGCATCCTCGGACCACCATGGTACCCCACATAGTAGAGATAGTCATAGACAAGAGATTATATCTAGGATGCACGCCGCTTTCTAGCACTTTCATAGTGGGTTGGAGGATAGTTGATTCAGATATTTCTGTTACTTAAGTCAAGAACATGTTTGAAACCAATTACATAGATAAGAGGGTGGTTAGAGTATACAGGGTCACGAAATGTAAAGATGACTTAGTATCCCCTTTTATACATCTGAGATGGTTGACAGCCCATCATATGTGGCTCCCACAAGGATGAGGTGCCCCTATATTTCTACAAATAATTGTTTACATAGCTCCATTTGGGTTACAATGTTGATTACACAGATTTACATCCACAGGCTAGTCAGGGTCGGGGGAGATATCAGGCTAAGTGTAGATGGCCTCATTTACCACATCCCCCTAGTAAGAGGGCATTGGTGGGTCAAAACCTTTTGGTTCTTCCAAAAGGTTTGGAGACCTACACTAGAGCTGGATAGGCTACGGCTGAGGATGCACACCTAGATATGTTTTCTAGAATTTCCACCATCGCGACTCAAGTCAATGAATTTTCATCTGATTGTGTGGGTAGGTACATGCTCAAATCCCAAATGAGCATAGGAATTGATCCTTCTAGTCCATTTTATGATCCTTACATCTGATTTGATATTCTCACTCCAGATGAGATACCACGACTACCAGTTGCGCAACATGATTTCCATTTTAGTCAGTGATCTGCTGGAATCTTACCAAATGCATTCTATGTTACATGGGGTTCCTCCATGTGATATTCCTACATTTATTCAAGGAGTACAAGTGATATCCTCCATAGGTAGCAGTCAGGGACGGGGAGATGTAGAGGTAGGTACCTCTAGACAAGATGATGTCTAGATACATCCTACAACTCCATGACAACATGTGGATGATCTTACACTGCCTCGACAACATACATAAGCTCCCCTACAACACACACCTATGACCTCACAATTTCACACTAGATTCTCATATTTTCTTATGGATAAGGTCATTGATCCTCATGCAATGTCCTTACACTCTTCTGAGTTATCTGACATTGGACGTAGATTACACCAAGTAAGAAACCATTGAATTTCAAGATTCAAGAACAATCAACTAATTATATATATATATATATATATATATATATATATATATATATATATATATATAAANTTATATATATATATATATATATATATATATATATATATATATATATATATATGAACCAGGTACATGACACTACGATGGGTGGCGCATATGGAGATTTAGAGGAGCTTGTTGATTTGTTTCATCAGGATACAGAGGTAAAAAAATTTAAATTAAATATTTTATTTGTTGAGTTTAAATGTACAATTTAAAAAAAGATTGACATTATATTAATTATTTGTAAATTGTTACATTTACATACAGACTCAGGTCTAACAGGACGAGGATCCACACAGGCCCAAACACGGTGGTGATGGTGGTCATTGATGCTTTTGATCTATATACATACACACGTAATGTGTTCATAGATTTAGATTTGCATGTGACATTGATTTTGATCTAGTACACATATCATGTATTTATCTCTATAAACCTCTTATATTTGTACATGACATTGATATTAGATATGTATACATACATGGTTTAAAATAATACAAACATTTACATTTATACATGTTTGACGTTAATATAGACATTTACATTGATACATGTGTTTTACGTTGATACGTACATTTACATTGATAAATTTTTTACGTTGCTATAGACATTTACATTGATACATGTGTTTTACGTTGATATAGACATTTACATTAATACATGTTTGATTTTCATTTTACGTTTCTAGATGTATAAATATGTATGGACATTGATGTTTGTGATCTATACGTACATGTGACATTGATGTTTAAATTGATATTTGATGATCATATAGTCTATACATTTTTTTAGATAGATATATAGATATTTGAACTAAAAGCAAATTTGTGCACATGTAGACATATGTTTATCTAGATACATTTAAATCAAATTTTAATTTAATTTAAATCTAATATAAACTAATAAAAATATCTATATCAATTAATTGAAACCTAATTAATCAATCTAACTGAAAAATCTAATTTCAATCTAAATTAATCAAGCTAATTTGACCCCTTAAGCCCTATTATGCCCCCTTAAGCTCTATCTAGATCAATTAATTGAAACCTAATTACATTCAATATGTAGACATATGTTTATCTAGATACATTTAAATCAAATTTCAATTTAATTGAAATCTAATTGAAAATTAAAAATATCTAAATCAATTAATTGAAACCTAATAACATTCAATTGTACATAGATAATTACAAATTACAAAGTAGATCAAGTGATTAATCTAATCAATTTCTAATATCAATAGATTTAAGTCAATATAATCTAATCCTACAAATTACAAATTTTCTCGACCTTGAAAATAATTTAAAACCTAATCAATATAAATTTAATCTAGAATCAACATACCTAATCGATTTAATTAATCAATCTTTTATTCAATTTCTAAAATCAATCTAAAGTACAATCTACTATAACCAGAATCAATATATAATCAATCTAACTGAATAATTTAATCAATCTAAATTAATCAAGCTAATATGACCCCTTAAGCCCTATTATGCACCCTTAAGTCCTATCTAGATCAATTAATTTTGTTCAACCTAATTACATTCAATTGTACAAGTTTGTAATTTGAACTTGAAAATAATTTAAAACCTAATCAATCTAATTGAACAATCTAAGATCAATTTATGAATCAATATTTAAACAATTTAATCTAATCAATTGAAAAAAGTATTGAAAGGTCTAATCAATTAAAATTCAATTTACCTAATCAATCTAATCAATTTTTAATATAAATAGATTTAATTTAGAAAAACTACACAAGTGTAATTTGAACTTGAACAAAGTATCTTGATCTAGAAACATAAATAATAAAGTCCAAACCAAACTATCAACTTAATATAATGTAGCTTGACCTTGAAAATAATTCAAAACCTAATCAATCTAATTTCAAATAATCTTTAATCAATTAATTAATCAATCTAAACAACCTTAATCGATAAATAAAATCAATCTAATCTAATCAATTGAAAAAAGTATTAAACTTGGTCTAATCAATTAAAATTCAAAGCCTAATCAATATAAATTCAATCTAATCATTAATTTCAAATCATTTATAGCTCATGATACATGTAGTCTGGATCCTCTCTATCCTTTATTATCTCCAAAAGTTTTTCATGTTCTTCAATAATCAACTTCAACTTTTGGTTTCCATGTTCTTTTTGGCACAGTCTCAAACTGCAATTTTGTCTCTATAACCAAGTGACTATAATATAGAACTCTCTTTCCAGTCATGTATTCAATAAATTGAACTCCATTTTTGTCGATCTTAGCTTGTTGATAATAGGTTCCTTCAATAACAATTAAACCAGTTGGATATTGTTGTCCATCACCATCAACGATTTCTTGTGGCAACTTGTATTTTTCTTTGGTATCTCTTAGTAGATAATAATCTACACATTTTTCATTCTCGAGATCCGCAACCACAAGAAAAATATCACCTGTATAATTTATGTAAAAATGAATTTTATATATATATATATATATATAAACTATAAATAAAAAATATATGTGTATACATGTATGTCAACACACACCTATAACAACTAAATCAGAAACACGTTCATAATTAGTTGAATATATAGGATCATGGATATCTATATCATTGTCATCGTCTTCATAAGGAGGTATTCTGATTAACTCTTTTTGATCCCATTGTGAAGCATATCCATTTGCAATATTAACACATTGAATCATTGTGTTGTTGTTAACACAATCTTCACGAAAGCATGATTTGTCTCTTAGTTGAATTAGTGAAGGCTTGTGTTTTCCTATAGTCATCACTTGATGTAAACTTCTAATTCCAAAATTGATTGACAATTGTAAGGATTGGATCGATTGATATCTGTACAAATTCCAAATTTAAATAAATTAACGTCAAATCTCAGTTGAATTATAAAAAATGTGAAATGCATGTACATTCTATATATAGATGAGAAACTTTCAAACACATGTGGCCTATAATTTAATTTTTAGAATTTGAGTTTGCAAAATGAAAGTTTTAAATACATATCACTTCCCAAAAGTAACGTTTATTGTATTTTGTGTCTCGAGTAGCAAAATGATTTTGACACCATTTAACAATTTTATTTGCATTCTCTATCATGTTACCTAGATATATTTAACAATTTAGTATATAATTAGTTTATTTCTAGCAAATGAAGATTAAAGAACGTGTACATACTATACTACAAACAAGTTGAATATTAAATGTATGTACCTTGAATTTCATGTTGTTAGAGTGCACGCTTCACACATGCTCCTGCTCCATCATGATCTCCTTTTCCATGTCCACCTTCAAAGAAGTTCCATAGAAACTTAACATTGTGTCTAGCATGTGGCATGGCTAACCAATTAAAGGATTTTAAAGACTTAATTTGACCTACAATTTAAAGTTACAGACATGTACACACACATGAACATTTAACGTGTGTATGTGTGTGTGTGTGTAAAAAATTAAAACTTATATATAATTTATATATAATAGAATTGAAAGACTAAAATAAAATAATGTACTTACCCGCACACCCATCAAACTAGATCCAGTGTTGTGAAGCATTTATCCCATGATTCACAAGATTTTTGAAAAACATGTTGAAATAATGAGCCGCATGGACCCTATCATGGACCCTATCATAGCTGATATAGAAATGAACCTCCTTGATGATAAAGTTTTCATTTTGATCTATACTTTTTATCTCATCCAAATCAAATTATGCATGTGTATAGGCCGCATGCACAAATATTGCAACTTGATCAAAATGATAATATTAACTTTGCAGCTCTGATTGAGGGGAAAATGTATAGCTCTTTGCAAAATCTACAACTAAAAGAATAGAATCAGGTGGGAAACAATTTTTAGAATCACGAAATTGTTTAGCTTTCCATTGTGCACCATGAAAATGTTGGATATGTGGATAAATCATAGATCAAAATCTGTCCATGAACTAAAGGTACGGTAATTCACTCTCCTTCAATGCAATTTTTTTTATTCTTTTCTTATCTTCATTTGGTATCTCTCATATTCAGATCTATTCCACTAGATTGGTGTTGTAACATCAATATTATCAAATTGTAAAGGAAAATTCTATAAATTCCCACAATCATTGCATTCATTTTTTATACACTACACATTGAATTCATCCAAGTCATCTGATTTATCACATAAAATGGACTTCACAAATTTTGTTATACTTCCAGGAACCATATCTAGATTAAGTACTACCATAACCTTTTTTATATGATTTCAAGTATAAGTGAAACTCAACATGATTTCAACAACAACATGTCTCATGAACCTTATTTATGTGTACGAAGCAAGGGTGCAACATCTCAAACATTCTATGACTTGTTTTCACATCTGAAAATTCTTGTTTGAATGCTTCAAACAATTCACTTTGTGTAGTACCGACAAAATGTTTTGGATGTGAAATCTTAATACCGGTCTCTTCATCTTTTATTTGTATAGCGTCCATTCTATTGGAAGAAACAAAAGAGTGGTTGGTCCAAAATTCAATGACTCATCTTCTTACATCTTCAAAAATTATGTCTTTTCGAGGAACTCTACAAATTTGTACCCAATTCTTTTCAATGTCCATATCCAACTTATTTCTCTTCCTAATATATCTATGAACAGTTCTTTGAGATACCTTAATTAAATCATAAATTGCTCAAACTTGACTTCTATGTGTCAATCTCTTACTAGAAATCATAGTCATCAACACTCATCTAGTAGTATTTGAATCAAATTCTCCATCTATCATGTTAACAATGTTAAGTGCATCTTGTAAATTTTCAATTATTGTTTCTTTTACTTGACCTCCTACAATTTTCCTATTATAAACACCCAACAACTCCAAAACTGGAGTCATTTCTCTTTTCCTGAATAACTTTGCAAATAATTGTGTTTTTCCCACTAAAGATTTATCCTCAAAACATTCCTTCCACGTGTTTGAGATACAATTTAATAATGCTTTCAAGTACCAGGTTCGCCGATGCAATTTGACTAACAAGTGATTCCTTATTCATCTCCATCAAATTTTGCATTGTAGGATAAATATGTATACCTCAACTACTACCAATATCCTCCCCTAGTTGAGTTGCACCTTCTTCAACATTGATCGGTTGCTCTTCGATAAGTTTTGTATGACCTATCATTTGGTCATCCCTTTTACGATCATATTTCCTTGTTCTAGTCCTTTTATTTCCCAATGCTCTAATAGAAGCGATATTTTTTTTTTTTGCTTTAATCCTTCTTGACTAAAAAACTTGCCTTCACACTCCTTTGGAAACAAAATGCCTTTGTAGCTTCCCCAAAAAAATGCCTCCTAGCTTCAAAAAACCTGTATATTCTAAAACAAGGCATGAAATTCATAATTGTTATTTCTTTATTTAAAAAAATTACTTTTATATATACCCTCCTCTTTGAAAGGGAACCTTGCCCATGCGACCGCTCACAGGGGGCCGACTCCTAAGGGTACTCGGCCCTGTAGGACTCAGTTGAGTCCTGCTCGAGTGAGTTAGACTCGGCCAAGTCTGCCTAGGTGGAAAGCCATGTTGGCAGTCAAACCTCCAAAAACACAAAAAATCCAGAAGTTTGCACTTCTTTTGTTTCGTTCTCTGCTAAAATAGAAAATGTCAAAAAACTAAAAAAAAAACTTTTCTAGATCTCGGAACTACACTTCTTGACATATAAATTTTATATTGTTTCAATTACAAAATGTTGAACAAACTTTCTAAAAACTACATGTAGGTATATTAAGCTTTAAGAATCGTTGATTCAAAAAATATAAAAAAATGCTAAATCAATTTAGAAAATTTTTAAAATCAAAGACAACACTAGAGAAGAGAGTCTTCTTCAAAAATAAGTAATTTATTTGGTTTTTGGTATAGTTTTGATAGGGGAAAAGTGGCGGGAGATAAAAACTATTGATTTCAGGTAAGTTCGACTTTGAATACTTATAACAGGAAAACTACAGATCGAAAACACTTCTTTTTTTTCTGCACTGACTATATGTGTCATCTAAAACATATTCTAAAATTAGAGGAAAAAATCAATGTTTTACCTGTAATGATTTGGTGAGAAGCAAACTCCCTGATTTGCAGTATTTTTTAGGAAATGAAAAAATAGACCTGAAAAATTCAAAAAAATATAATTTTTTATTCAACTTATTTTAATAATTATAGGCATAAAATTCATCATATTTCACATATGTCATCAATTTACATCATCTTCAAATTCTCAACAAAAGTGTGACTTTTCTGCCCTTGAAGTTTTACAGTTTGGTGATGTTAACCTTTTGCTTTGTAAAAGGGTGACAACTTATTGTGCTTTTACCCCTTAGATACACACCACACTTCCTGGTTCACTTCTTTATTTATTTTAAGTATACATAAAATTGCCTCTCTCATTTGATCATCTTTCTTCTTATCTTGTCCCCTGATCTTTTCTTTGTTGTCTTCCACATCTGCTTATGTTCTTCTCTTTTTGCACTCGCTCTTCATACAAGATTTTTTTTCACATTTTGTTCTCTCCCCCTTTGACATCAATCAAAAAGGTGTATCATCTTTTTTTATAAAAAATTCTTTGTCATATCAACGTCTTCTTATTTTTCCTTCTCTTCTTCTACTACTATTTCAATCTCATATTTCCTTCTGGCATGCGTACATCTAATTTTCATCCAAATATTTATCAAACACTATGCACTTAGCCTTTTGATTTCTGCGGTTACATGTAGTTTTCTTAAAATCCTCTGCTACATATCTTTTCCATCTATCCACCATGCATACTACTCTTGAGTAGCATCTTTCATACACCAATCTAGCTTGAATGATGTCTCCATGAAGTCCTCTAGATTGATGTATTCTTCTGCATCTTTTAGTTTTGACAAGGAGGGACAATGACCCCTAACTTTCCTATGAGGTATTCAAATGTCTCCTTATGAAAAGGTTTAATAAATATATCAGAAATCTATTCTTTTGTTGGTATGTATTCCAACCTTACTTCCTTCTCATTTACCTTCTCCCTTAAGAAATAAAATTTGATTGAAATATCCTCTGTCTTTGAGTGTTGCACTAGATTTTTTGAAATGATTATAGAACTTGAGTTATCACAGTAGATAATAATAAGCTCATCAAAGATAATTATAATATTAGACAACATTTTTTTCATCCATACTACCTGTGTGCAATTTATAGCAGCAACAACATACTCTGCCCCATCCATTGATTGTGAAGTACAATTTTGTTTCTTACTCATCCAAGAGACAAATCTACCAACCAAGTAAAATGATCCACCACTTTTTTTTCTATCATCAACATCTCCATCCCAATCCACATCGGTATATGCACTCAAGTTAAAATCTTCACCTTTAGAGTACCATATCCCAAAGTCAATTGTCCCTCTCAAATATTGAATATTCTTTTAACTGCAATTTCATGACTTCTTTTCGGCTCTGCTTGGAATCTTACAACTACACATACTACATTCATTATGTCTTTTCTAGTATGTGTTAGATACAATAGGCCACCAACTATTGATCTCTACCTAGATTGATTTACCTTTCGAGTCTCATCATTCTTTGTAAGTTTACATCGGGTCACCATAGGTGTACCCACTGGTTTTGAGTCATCAAAACCAAATTTCTTCAATAACTCCTTTACATGCTTGGCTTGTGACACAAATATTACTTCATCTGATTGAATAATTTGTAGTCCTAAGAAAAATTTCATTTCTCCTATCATGGACATTTCAAATTCATTTTGCATCTCTAGGGAAAAATCTTAACTTAACTTGTCATTACCTCCAAAGATAATGTCATCAATAAAGACCTCAATAATCAGAACCTTTTCATTATCAATCTTGAAATATAAATTGCTATCAATATGACCTTTGTTGAAACCAAGATTAAGTAGATACTTATCCAATATTAAATACCAATCTCTAAGATCTTGTTTTAGTCCATATAGGGCCTTCTTCATTAAACATACCATGTCTGGTTGGTTATTCAGTTGGAATCCGTCTGACTGCTCAATATATACTTCTTCTTCTAAATCTCCATTTAAGAAGGCATATTTTACATCCATCTGATATACCTTGAAGATCTTATGAGCAACATATGCAAGAAATAGTCTTACCGCTTCCAACCTTGTTACAGGTGCAAAGGTTTTTTATGATCAATCCCTTCCATTTGTGCATAACCTTTACAAACCAATCTTGCCTTATTTTTCACCACCTCTCCTTTATTTAGCTGATTTTGGAATACCTATTTGGTTCCAATAACATTTTTATCTATGGTTCTGGGAACAAGAAACCAAGTATTGTTTTATTCAATTTGTGTCAACTCTTCTTCTATTTCCTTTTACCAATTTTCATCTTTACAAGCTTCCTTGACACCCTTTGGCTCTACTTGTAAAATTGGGCATACATGTTCCTCAACAATTCTCCTTCTTGTTTGAACACCTTTATTCCTATATCTCAAATGATTTGTTCTTCAAAATGATTTAATATAACATACCTTGGTATTTTTGGTCTTACTTCAACCTGTTGTCCTTCATCTTCACCACTGTATATGCTTCATCAATTTGATTCACCATTCCTCCTTGGACTTAACTATGTTCCTTTTGTTGATTTATTTGAATTTCATTGTCATTTTGATCATTTGAATCACATACTCCTAATTTTGATAAGCTTGCAATGTTTTCATCCACTTTTACATTTGCACTCTACTATCCTTCTCAACCTTTGGTTATAGAATTTATAGGCCTTTCTCTTAGTAGAGTATCCAAGGAATATGTCTTCATCACATATGGCATCAAACTTTCCAATATCATCATCTCTCTTGATGTAACATTTATTGTCAAAGACTCTGAAGTATTTAATAATAAGAATATTTCCACACCAAATTTTATAGGGTGTCTTTCTAGTATATCCTTTTATTTGTACTTGATTGAGAGTATAGACTATAGTTCTTACTTCTTATTTCTATAACATCAGTGGAAATTTTCCTTCCACCATCATGGTTCTTGCAGTATCAAGTATTGACTTGTTCTTCCTTTCAACAACTTCATTTTTTTGTGGTGTGCACGAGGCTGAGACTACCTCTTAATTCCATGTCTTTCACAAAAGGATTTGAACTCAATGAATATGAATTAGATACTCATCTAGTGTATTACTAAAAATTAAAAATATCATCTACATATATAATAACAAGTTTTCCCAAAAATTCTTTCAATACCTCATTCATGAGGCACGTGAATGTGCTTGGTGAATTGGTTAGGCCAAAAGGCATGACTAACCACTCATAAAAGCCTTCTTTGGTCTTGAAGGAAATCTTACATTCATCACCCTTTCTCATCTGGATCTGGTGATATCCACTCTTGAAGATCTATCTTCGTGAAATGTTGAGCTCCACTCAAGCAGTCCATAAGGCCATCCATCCTTGGTAGGAGAAATCTGTATTTGATTATTATCTCGTTTATGGACCCACAATCTATAGACATCATCCACTCCCCCTCCTTCTTTGGTGTTAGTATTGTAGGTACCACATATGGACATGGGATCTCTCAGCTTAATCCTTTTCTCAACAATTTGCCCCAATTTTTGAGGCCCCACAGGATCAGTTAGTGCCTCAAACCTGACTTGGAAGATTTTTCAGTGGGTTTTCAAAAAATTAATAACTTGTAAATAGTGAATAATTTTGACCTAATTCTTTTTCCAGAGTGCTTAATTTTCTATTTTGAAGCTTCCCTCAAATTTTTGTCCCCATCCGCCTTTAAATTAAAAATTACCAAAAATAGAAGGTTGACCCAAAAATGTAGTAGTGGAAATCTGAGAATTGGAAAGTCTAATTTGCAAAAATGGGTATCCATAAATTCAAAAACTTAGTAGGAAATAGATATTTTTGGGTGATGTAGGATTGCCCTAATATCGTTGGATGCTCCTACATCATTGAATGCCTCAGACAATTGAGAGGGGGGTGAATCATTTGTAGATTAAACCTTTAAATCCACAAATCTAGATCAGATAAATTAAATCCTTAATCATATGTAACTATGAATAAGAACACTTATAAAGCATGCACAGTAAACACCATTTTTTATGTGGTAACCCCAAGATGGAAAAAACCACAGAGAAACTAATTCTCATGAATGAAAAGATTGCTTAGGGTGATTTTTACGAAGGGTGGATCACTATCAAAATGCTCACTACTTTGAGAAAGAAGAGAGAAAAATAAAACCACCACTCAAGTACAAATGTCGATAGAAACCCTTGGCTCACAGTCAGAATTTTAAAAAGGGGTTACTAGCCAAATAGCGTACTACTATGAAAAACAAAATATGAACTGATAAGAATGTATCTATACATACATGAAATAAATTCCAATTAAGATCAAACCTTAATGTAACTGCTTGCAGAAAATCAAGTTACAATCTTCTTGTACCAAAATGTGCACACCATTGTCTGCACATACTATGTACACACCTCAAAGCTTGTTCACACACACATATGTATTTGGAGTATATACTAAGTCGGCCTCAAAACACTTGGTCCAAAAATGATATATCATCTTTTAATGGTTAGGATCAAATGCAACAATCATCAAAACAAACCAAAATTGACCATCAAAAGGAACATAAATTGAAATAGGTTCAAACTAAACATTCCAAAAGAGAGGAAGAGTGAAAGATTGACCATGCCACACAAACTTCCTTGAACAAACAACACATTATCCAAAGCCACAATTACCGGAGCCCAATAAACAATCACAGAATTAGTAACTAGGTCTCCAAACTTCATCGATAATGACCAAAAACAAAATATCAATGGATAAAGCATTGGGTGAAACCAAACTATTAATATCATATCCAAAACAACATAGAATTCTGGACCGTTGTTAATGTCAAGAATGACTGAACACTAGAGTATATATTATGGAGTACCAACCATCAAAATCCAATCACATGATCCCATGAATAATAAAAATGTGGATCAAGAATAGACATCATTGCTAGGAAAAAAGATCATTTTAACTACATATACTTCTGGACCACTTAACATTCTTCACCATGACTTTTAAAAGTGCAAAGTAGAATATCCTCAAGTTTGTAATCATCATCATCCTCACTGCAAAAACATCTAAAACACACCATTTTATGTAGTATCAAACCAAAAACTCAAACATTGAGAGGATCAATTCCTCAAATCATAATATCATATATATAAGTACGCTGTATCTATGTCTAGTCCTATCTGAACTACCAAGATTGACACCAAATACCTTGTACACTATGATCTATCCAGATTGGTAGGTTTGACATTAATGAAAACCAAACACATAAGTGTAACAATATCCCCTTTTTTCATTGATGAAAAATATATATATACCTACATTACTTTTCTCCCCCTCTAATATTTTCCCTCTATACATCTATACTTATTTTTCTTATCATATCACTATACTAATCCCCTTTTGACATCAAGGACAAAGGGTACCTCAAAAATTTAAACTATGCATTCAAAAAAGAAAAGTCATAAATTCACTGACCTAGAAAAATTTCGTATACCAGTGTTTGAGTTCTAAAAGAATATCCTCTTAGGAATGCATTAGAAACTAGAGGGTCCAACACATACTATGCCTTATTTTCAATGAATCAATTGCATTTTTCATATTATTCAAAACAATAGGATTCTACTCATGTTTTTCTTCTTCTTCAAGGAGACTGGAAAGATGTTCCGGTCTAGCTTCAATTGTTTCCTTGACCTTAAAAAAGGTATTTATCACATCTTCACTCTATCTATCAACATCGATCAACTCAGTTTGCAGAGATTGTATCCTTTTTATCTATGGACCATCTATCTCACTAAAAAAATCATACATCTTTCCAAACATATTCAGCTAAGACCCAATAGAGTCAATCTTATCTCTATAATTTTTCATAGAAATAAGCCACCAAAGGCATTATTTGTATAGATTGGCCACACCACTAACACAATCTCTCATATTGTTTGTAGTAGCTGATAATATTCTCTGTGATCTACCACATCTTTCCTCCACTACAGTCACTAAAGCATTTTTACCCTCAAATTCTTCTAAGTCAATATTTTCCTTATCAGCATCAGTTGAATCCAGATCATTGACCTCAATAATATCTTCATGTTCATCAATATTCTTCAACTTCTTTGATTCTCGAGGAGAACCAAAGAAAACCATTTCCAGTTTTCTCTTTCTGGAGGAGGAACTCTCCCTAGAAACACTCACACTACCAGGTACAAGACCAAAACACTACATATTTTCAAGGTTCATAAAATAATCTTTACATTCTCTATCTTTATCTATCAATCAACTTAAGTACTGATAGATATGTTTTCCCACATAAACATCTGACTTCCATTCAATATTTTCTTTCATTGGTAGATATTTCAAGAAATAAAGAACCAAACACACCATTAGGGAAAAAAAATGAAAAGGATATCCATTATCACTTGTCATATGGGAAAGGGACCAGTATTAAATCGAGATCCAATAACCATTCAATCATTGTTATGAAATAAGGTCACCAGTAGTGGATCATTTATATACCAATAATTGATCATTTTTTAGTTTTTTTGATCCATGATTGGCTCATTTGTACACCACTATTGGAGATTTGTGAGCCGCTACTGGGACATTTGTCCACAAGTATTGGTGATTTGTGGTAATTTGAGTGAGCGTTTATTGGTGCAATAGGGTCAAGTATCGGTTAGCACTTTTTTTTACCACATTTTAACCCTTTCACACATAACATATCCTATAGAGTTCATTGTTATTGGTTAGCAGTCGAAACCTTAGCTTTAAGTAGTTAAGTTGCATACAAAAATAACTAAATAAAATCATCAAAATCCAATATTGTTTGCTAAAAAAGTTGAGAGTGTGAAGTTATCTATAGAGACTACTAGTCCCTTTCCCCTAGTAATGTTGTTTATCAACTTTATTCTCAACAATTCACATAAGTCAAAGTTCTTTCCTTTTACCACCATTTGATGTGTTGTAAATACTGCTATAACCAAAGTTGCACCTTCTCTATTTCTAAAATAAATATTTTATGTCATAAGCAACATACCTTATTATAGAATCAATAATAGTACCAATCTGCAATGCTCTTTAATCTCCCATAATATTGGGTAAGGTTTTAACTTCTTTGTTCTTAACTTCCTTCTTCAACAGAATAGGTCCAACATCACATAGACCTATAATGGATGATATAGCTTCCTCTATAATTTGATAGGGCTTGTTCAACATCATGCAATTTCCTTGGATATGACTTAATACAAATTTAATAGAGCCTTCATTGGAAAACCACAGAAAATCATTCCAAATGTCTAGACCAAAATGCCTTAAATTTCTAATTCTTTAAGATTCTTCTATTGTGAAACTATCTTCAAGAAACTTGATTTTCATGTGATCAAATTCATCCAATTGTACCTTACAAAATTTCTAATTGTTTCCAATCTTGCCTTCAATCATCAACTTTGATTCCATCTGCAATATATACCCTTTCTACACAAAGCCCTTGTACCTGATTCTTCCTTTTGGTCTTCACCTTCTCTTTAACTCATAATGCAAAAATGATAAAAAAAAAAAACTTGATATATAACTTTCTTGACATGATTAGGGTTTTAACACAAAATCTATCTTGTCATCAATTTGTACATGAATATACAATTTATCAAAACATATCAACACTTGTCATGTGGCAACTATGACATGCAACACCTCGGTGAAGGGGACAAAATATTTTTTATGAAGCTCCCTCTAAGCCCAAGCTACTGGATCAATTTTCTAAGGAAGAGATGTTTGTACCAGGGTCTAGTACAACCAACACTTCTGATCCCTTCCTTTTCCAATCCGTTAAGTCCTTATATTCATTTTTCTTTACTAGAGAAACTATATTCTTGCAACTTCTAGAAAAATGTCCAACCTCTTTTCAATTGTAACACTTGAGGTTTGTCTAATTAGGCTTTACTGAAGTTGTCCTAGATTGAATTGATTAGCTTTATGACCATAACCATAACATAGATAAAAATATCCATGAAAGAGTGTACCCACAATGATCCATTCATTCTACCAAAGCTTTTATTCATTTTTTAATGACTTTCTTTGTGACCAATTTTCTTACAGTTAAAGCATTGAATGTTTTGATTTACTTTGTGTCTTCATTCAGCTACCTTATGATTGAATTTATTGCAATGAAAACAATAATGATTAAATGGTGGGTACCTTTGAGCATTGGGTTGTTGAACCAGAGGTATTCTTGTAGGAGGTTTTTTAATCTAGACCAGGTACATATATTCAGATCTTACTTCAGTTTCTACCTTGCCTTTGATTTATTCATTTGATCTAAATTTATTTATTTTTACCAATGGTATCTGTATTTTTAGCAATTCATCCAATGCCATACTATTGTTACTGTCTTTTACTTCTAATTTTAGATTTATAATCTCTTGTTTCAGTTTCTCACATTCTTCTAACTTCTGACTTAGGGTATTCTTCATACTTTCCTCCACTTTTTGGTTTTCTTCGACCTTTGCTTCAGACACTCAATTGTGGATTTTTCCTCTTTCAACTCTTTATTAACAGCTACCCTATATTTTATCTTGAATTTTTGGATTTGAATGCTTAGTTCTTAAACATGTTTATTTTCTTCCTTGATTTATTCTTTTAATTCCTTATTCTCTGATTCCACACTCTCCAAATCATCAAGAGAAGTCTTCAAATCTTCATCTGAGTAGAACTCTATCATGTCTATCCAACCAAGATCTCCCTCAAGTGGTTAAGATAGAAATAAGGTACCAGGCTCTGATACCAATTGTTGAATGTCCTAAACAACTGAGAGGGGGGAGGGGGGTGAATCAGTCATAGATTAAAACTTTTAGCAATTCACAAATTTGGATCAAATAAATTAAATCTTTAGTGAGATGTAAACATGAATAAGCACACTTACAAACCATACATAATGAACACTCAAATTTTACACGGAAAACCCAAGATGGGAAAAAGAATGAAGAAGATAATTCTCATGAATAAAAAAATTTATTAAGGTGATTTTACAAAGGATGGCTCACTACCAAAATGCTCACTACGGCTGGGCTCACTACCCTGAGAAAGAAGAGAGAAAAAGAAAATCACAACTAAAGTACAATTATCGGTAGAAACAAACCCTTGGCTCACTCCAAGACTACAAAAAGGGGTTACTGGTCAAATAGTGCATTTCAATTAAAAAAATATGAACTAAGAATAATGCATCTACACATGCATGAAATTAGTCATCGTTAAGCTCAAATATCAATGTAACTACTTGTAGCAGATCCGATTAGGATTCTTTGCAACTATCTTCCAATCTGTATGTACCAAACTATCCACACCATCGTATGCACACCTCTCTCTCTCTCTCTCTCTCTCTCTCTCTCTCTCTCTCACACACACACACACACACATATGATATATATACTAAGTCTGCCTCAAACTGCTTTGTCCAACAAGAATATTTCATCTTTCAACAATCAAGATCATGCACTTCAATCATTGGAACAAACCAAAGCTAGCCATCAAAATAAACATAAATTGAAATAGGTCTAGACTAAACATTCTTGCGGATAGGATGAAAGGTGGACCATGCCACACAAACTGCATTGATAAAACAACATGTTAGCCAAATCTACAATTATCAAATCCCATTAAGAAATGACATAGTTAGTAACTAGGTCTCCGAACCACATCAATTTTGACCCAAAACTAGAATATCAATGGATAAAGAATTGGGTGAAACCAAACTGCCAATATTATATCTGAAACAACAGAGAATTTCATACTAGTATCAATCCCAAGCATCACTAAACATCAAAGCATATATTCTGGAGCACCAACCATTAAAAGGAAATCACACGATCCCATGAATAACAAAAATGTAGATCAAGCATATAAATCACTGCAAATAAAAATAATTTTCAATTGTATATATTTTTAGACCACTACAAATTCTTCACCGTGACTTTTGAAAGTGTAGAGAATACTAATGCACAAGTATGTAATTATCATTATCATCACCGTACAAATATTCAAAACGTCTAGAACAAACTAATTCCTATAGTATCAAACCAAAAAATCAGACATTAAGAGGATAGATTCCTCACATCATAATATCATATATGTAAGTATTTTGTATCTATTTTTGGTCGCGTTTGGACCACCAAGACTGACACCAACTACCTTGTACATTGTGATCTATCTGGATCACGAGGTTTGACAATAATGACAACCAAATCACATAAGTGTAACAACCTATTCCTTTTAAATTATCCAAGCAAATGATCCCCAAGACACGAGAGGAGATGGAGTACATGTCTAAGGTTTCATACCCTTTAACAGTTGGAAACTCGATGTATTCCATAGTGTGTGCAAGGCCAAATATTGTACATGTAGTGGGAGTCCTGAGCGCGTATATGAACAATGTTAGAAAAGAGCATTGCAATGCAATAAAGTGGATTCTCAGGTATTTGAGACCTGTACAACAAATCATTCCCTATGTTTTGGAGGCTCTCATTCCACTTTACAAGGCTATGTTGATTCATATTTAACAGTAGATATTGGTAGCAAGAGGAGCACTACAAGGTATTTTTTTAGCATAGGTGGAACATCGGTTAGTTGGATTTGTAGATTGCAAAAGGTTGTAGAACTTTCAACAAAAGAATTAGAATATGTTGCTATTACAAAAACTAGTAAGGAGATGATTTGGTTACAAAGGTTTATGGATGAATTGGGAAAAAGACAAGAGAATAATATGTTGTATAGTGAAAGTCAAAGTGTGATTCATCTTGCAAAGAACTCAACCCTTCAGTTTAAGACCAAACACATATAGCTTTGGGAATATTTCATACACTCAGTTTTAGAGGATTGATACTTGAAGTTGGAAAAAATAAGCATTATCCCTGGAATCCTATAGATATATTGACCAAGGTTGTAACTCAAGAGAAATTAACTTCCTACTCAGTTTCTATTAGCCTTGAAGCTTGATCATAGTGGAAAATGAGAATCGGTGTGTCGACCTCCTCTGATTCTTGAGCCCCAAAATATTGTGAAAGTTATATAAGTAGCATATCTCTCCTCATTTTGGTAACCAAGATCAAGATTTTAAGATCTCTCCTAGAATTTTGCATCCAAGAAATATTTCAAGGATTCAAGGTGTATTAAAGGAAAATCTTCCACATGGATCAAGATTATTTCCCTCATTTAAGGTCAAGAAAAAGGAATATATTATCAATGAAGAAGTTCTACACACATTCAAACATTCATCCACATTCATCAAAGCATTCAGGTCTTCAACTCCTCTCTCTCTCTCTTTAATCAAGCATTATGGCAAACTACAACATCCATTACACAAGGTTTTTTCATTCATGATTTCCTTTTGGTTTTTTAGTGTTAAGTCAAAGCTATTGCATGAACACATTTGATCACGTTCAAAAAAGCATTTTCATCGCCAAGGTATGATATACTTTATTTTTCAGATCCATTATTTTCTATATGAAAATATCCTTTCATTTAGTTTATTTAATTTCAAGGCTGATTCAAAAAATAGGTTTGACCAAGGCAAACCCCTCTATACAACCTTATTCCATACTTTTCTATGTGTAGTAACATGTAGAAAATTTATCAGGACTTAATCTAGAAAGTATAGGATCCAACATAAAGATTGCAGTTGAACCCAGGCAAAAGTACTAGGGACGAAATGAGGTAGGTGATTTGTTCCTTGCAAATAAACTTTAGATTGACATTGTAGGTTGGTACTCTCTTCTGGTTACTATTTTACGTCATTACAGATTCATGGCTACTCTTTGTCAGTATGTTTTTTTTTTTAACATGTCATATTTTCCTATTTAGCTTTCTATTTTGCATCATCCTATCATATCCCCTCAAATCTAGCTCATCCTATTCATTATCATAAAGGATTATTGCACTCTCTTAGAACTTAATTCCTGCTTGGACCTAGTGGGTCATCTTCCTTCCAATTGTGCATTAGGGAAAGGAGGAGTTAATCTACCTTTCTTACCTTTTCTTATTATACACTAAGATACAACACTTAGCTCCTAGCAGTTGTTACCTGCAAAATACTAGTGATAGTCATCTAAACCATTCATGTATTATAATATGGATACCTCCTTACATTTTTCATAGTCATATTGATGTTGAAAGTTTGTTAATCCTAAACATATGGCAGTTATCTCATGGCATTCATTACCTACACAATATTGGTGAAAAATAGCCATTCACACTTATGTTTGTCTCAGTTTCAACATGTTTTCATATAACAACCATGTAACTTTTAAATGAATTCTTAAGGCTTTACTCCACTTAGGAATCATGGTTGTGGCCTCCATCACCTATATAGTAAGTTAATAGGGACAAGAAGGACTAGGTATAAATACTCAAGTTAACAATTAGAGTAGGAGGCTTAAGAGCTATAAATTTGAGTTGCTTCATTCTTATGTTTAGGTCCAAACTAAATTACATCTAATCATTCACATCTATGATTTATTGATAGACCTCCTAAAGTGACACCACACAATATCCAAGCCCAATTTGTTATTCTTATAGGCAATATCTAACTTTTATCAAATTAGAATACCTTCCAACCTAATCTTCATGTAAAAAACCTTAAATAACTCAAAGGAATGCCATTTTCTACAAAAGTTATTAATACTACTCTAGTTTCAACATGATCCTGTATAGGATATAAGGGAATTTGGCCTTTAAGTCCAATGACAACATATTCCATACACATAATAACATGAGTTTATTTAAGAGACTTACTAAGCATGTGGAACTTATTCTCAAGAAACAATTGCAATCTTAGCCATTTGTTTGTACCATTTTGGGCACTATGTTTACATATATTAACAATCTATGTTAAGAATTTATTCTAATTAGACTCAAATTTGGTTTAAAACTACCTAGATTTATATGAAATTTTCTATCTATGATGCTCTATCTATCCCTATTTTAGTGGAGATATAATCATTTCTATATTAGTACAATAACAGATGTAGGAGGAAAATTCACCTAAGAGTAAGTCACTCATCACATAATTTGCACCCACTCTTCAAGAATTAATGGATTCAAGCCATATTTCCATTATGAACACCATGCTGGTAGGGTGTTAGGGGCTTACTTTCCTCCCATTTAGAATTAGTCCATATATAGACTACATTTCCACTGTCATCTATACATTGTAGAAACTAGAGTTTAGTCATTTATAACATTTAAGACTAACTAGAGGTTTAAAATCACAAGTGTTTCATAAGATAAAGATTATTTTGTAATTTATTAGAATTTACTATGCATTTTGTATTGTTTGGAGAATGTTCCATATTAGGGAACTCTAACTTCTCCAACTTTGCTAGATGCCCCTTTATAATTGTGAACCTAGATGTGAATTTGAAGTCTTAAATGACACTAGAATTATTGGAACAATCAATCTTCTAGCTATGATATCATAGCAAGTCAATTACTGAATTCAAGTTTGAAATATTCTCATATATATACTCTATTTTCGTTGTTTATGGAAATTGTATAGTTAGATGTTGTATTAAGGAGTCCTAGTTACCACATATTTTTTCTATAAAATAATTAAAGAGGTTCATGGTCATTTAAGCACACCTACCTATGTTGAAATTGTCATTTGGATGCGTCCATTCATCAAGGCTAATAATCATAAACTTATTTCCTAAGGAGATCCTTCTATGATTCAAGACCTAGGAAGTTACAAGAATAGGTAGGAAGTTGCAAGTATAGGTTCTTTATTGAGGAATATTAATCAATTTTCACAATTAATTTACAAGGTTCAACTACAAAATATTATTACAAAGTTACTCCCCAATATATCCATAATAAGGATGCCAAGAATGTGTGCTAGGAAGATGCAATGCACTTCCCATCAATGAATCCATATAGTACTCTAAACTTATTTGTTGTTTAAACCCCAAAACAATAGTATGTGATAAAGTGATTTTAAATTATTAGTTTAGAAATAGACCTACTACAAAACTAATTGTCATCAAATTTCATGATTAATGAGATTAGCTTTTAATTATATTAATAAAGGATACAAAATATTGAATGCTTAAAATATACTAAGTAATGCCAAAGAAACAAGCATTTTCTTATTATGTACATAATATTTTATGGATTGTATGATTCTAAGATAGGGTTGCATGTTCAAAATAACCCCAACAATGTGAATAAGAGTCCCTATCTACCCTAGCCAAGTGGCTTCTAATAGTTTGTCCATGGGAGAAATGTTGATGCCAAAGATCCAAGGAATGTATGGTAGCGTGGCTTAGTTATTTAATCTTGTTGTATTATTAGATGTCATTAACACATCCATAATTACACATACAAGTTGGCTCTTCATAAATTAAAAATCTTCATAGTGAACAACTTCGATACATGTGAAGAATGCACAAATTGATTAGCCTGATTATACATGGTATCCAACATGCAAACAGAAAGACAACCTGTCTCTAATGTATGTATCTTCCTACTACCAAGTTCATAATAACTTATGCATGTTAGAATGTGTCCAACATATTGCCTTGGGATTCATGACATGGTCTTACAACCTCTTGTGAGATCCTTAATTAGGAGGGTAGTGGTTTCCTAAACAGATGCATCTTTTGGGAGAAACGGCTAGCTCAACTCCCTACAAGTGGTATCAGAGCAAGGTCACAGGTTCAAATCCCCTTGGGTAATGTTGAGGGGGAAATTGTTGGAACATGTCCAAAATACCCTCTTCGAATTCTATACATGGTCTAACATCCTCTTGTGAGATCCTTAACTGGGATGATAGTAGTCTCTTGAACAGATGCATCTTTTGGGAGAAAAGACTAGCTCAACTTCCTACAATGCAACCCTCAAGTACATCCTAACTAGAAAGAGTAAAGTGGTGCATTCCACACTACACCATGGGTCCATCCTTTTCTCAATCTCATTTCCAACTATGATGGCCACCAAGCTTCCCATACTTCTTGGCATGATCACTAACTAGGGTTTTAAGTGTACAAACACAACATCGTTGACCATAAACAATATTTCAATGATTCACTAAATCTTTTGCATTAGTGTATCTAGACATCTTTTTCCTCCATGTCATTGCAGAAAGTTGGTCCAACTTGGTACAGGGGTTGGTTCTAAAAAATATCACCTACTTGGTATGAGGGTAGGTTCTAAAAACTATCACCTACATAGTACTAGTGAAAGCTAGCTAGGACCTATCATACCATAGATAGCTTTTGGCATTCATCACCTTGGTGGTGATGATGGTAGCTCACTAAACCTAATACACAACACTTAACTCCCAACATTCATCACCTACACAACATTGGTGATAGTCAACTAAACCACTCATGTATCATAACATGGATAGCTCCTCACATTCTTCACCTTCATGTTGCTGCTAAAATGTTGGTTAATCCTTAAGATATGGTGATTAGCTCCTAGCATCCATCACCTACACAACATTGGTGATAGTTGGCCATTCACACCTATGTCAAGCTTAGTTCTAACATGTTGTCGTCTAATAGCCATGTAACTTAATAAAGTCTTAAGGCTTTACTCCACTTAGGACTCATGGTTATAATAGCCATCGCCTAGATAATAAGTTAATAAGGACAAGAAGTAGTAGGTACTTACTCAATTTAACATATAGCCTTGGATGCTTAAACTCTAAATTTGATTTGTTTCATTCTTATGTTGAGTTGCACTCAAGTAAATATCATATTCCATCTGCACTTTATTTATAGACCTCCTAAAGTAACATAACCCAATATTAGAGCCACCCAATATTTGATATAGGCAATCTCTACCTTTTACCAAATTAGAAGACCTTCTAACCCCAATCTTGATGTAAAAATCCTTAAATGGTCCAAAGGAATGTCATTTGCTATCAAAGTTATTAATGTTTCTTTAGTTTCAACATGACCATATAGGATATAAGGGAAACTAGCCTATAGGTCTAATGCTAGCCTATTCCATACGCATAGTAACATGGTTTTACTTTACGAGACTATAGTAACATGGTTTTACTTTACGAGACTTGCTAAGGAGGTGAAGCTTATCTTATTCCCAAGAAAAAGTTACAATCTCATCAATGCTAACTTTTTAGCACTATGTTTAAATATATTAACATGATGTTAAAGACTTTATTTCTAAGTAGACTCTAAACTGGTTTATAACTACTAGATGTAGATGAACAGAACTATATACCAAGATTATCTATCCTTACTTTGGTGTAGATCAAACCATTTCTATAATGATATAGTGACTATTGAAATTGACAATTTTACTCAAAGCAAGTTACTCAACTCAACGCTCACACTTCAAGAATTAGTCCACATTTCATTATGAACAACACGTTGGCATGGTGCTAGGGGCTTAGTTTCCTTGGGCTCGGAATTAATCCATATAGAGAGACTAGATACCGAACCACATCTATAACTTTTAGCAATTAGAGGTAAGCCATTTCTAACATTTAGAGTAACTAAAGGTTTAGAAAAACAAGGATAAAGATAAATATGCCCTGCATTTTTCCCATTTACTCTCCTTGCCTGTTCTTCGTACTTTGTCCTGTGAAAAATCCTCTTTTTAAATAGCATGAAACTACCTTAATTCCTTCATACTTATTGTCATTCTTCTATCCTTTCCTCCAAATATGATGAATGAGGAGAGGTTGAAGCCATTCCTCAATACTGGCGTGGTAAACAAATCCCAATGGCCAGGACTTTGCCTTTATTCTGTCTCCTTCTGTGGCATTCTCTGCATTCAGTTTTGCTATATCCAAAATGATGGTTGGTAAGTGCTTCGACCTTTGTATTTTCTTGTTTAGTGTTTACTCAGTCACACACAATGTTCTACAAAGTTTTGTCAACCATGTATCTAATCTCTAACAACCAGACCATTGTAACAAGAACAAGTACTTGTTAGATACTTACAGTTGATCAATCCTCTAATTGCAACTTGAAATTACAAGGACAAGGCTAGTTTGGCATTAGAATCACCTTCATGACAAAACTACCAAGTCGCTGTTGTTTGTACCCTTGTACATCCAAGATCAAACAAGTTCCTCACACACATTTGAGGGATCTGGTTAGTCCAAAAACATAAACACACCATTTAACTATAGCATGCATCATCTGGAATTAAAGCCATTTAAACTTATATTCTCAACTTAATCAATAGGAGATAATCAATAAGAGTAACAAGTAATCAAGAACAATTAATTATCAGCATTTAAAACATAACATTTACAATTTGAATCAACATAGGCATTCAAGTCATCGAGGTACAATTAATGCTCAAAACATTACAGTTTTCCACTTTGGTCCAACTTTCATGGGGACGCTGGCATTAAGCAAAGTTATGGAGTTTGTGGGGATGTGACTGTTGTGATATGACTTTGTAAAATATACAAAGAAGTATGCATTTGTCGAAACACTAGAAATCTGCATCATGCAGGAAAAAACTCAAACACATCTTTATCTATAATATTGAATTGTTCTATGAATGATTTGCTTGTTGAATTTTATGTTTTTGGCTTACCTGTGTTCAAAAGATGCCCTGAAGTGCAGATTATATCATTGGAAAGGTGGCTAAAGTAATCCAAAACCACTGGTTCTCTTCTCATTTATAATCCTACAATTTACTTAGAAATAGGATGATGGTTTTCAAGCGAGATATCATCTTGTGCTCTTTGTTGCAGGCGGTGCATGAATTTCGTGTAGCTCGCTTTGGTTTAAAGTCTGGATGATGTGTGGAATACCTGCAATACTCAGCATGAATGAATAAAAACCTCAATAAAATATTATCGTTACTGTCTTCTTACTTCCACAACATTTTTTAGGACTGTCTAGAGTAGAATAAGAAAATTACTTATTTGTTCCAATGTTATGCAACATATTTTCTAGAAAATCCATAATTGAGTAGAGTAAATATAGGACTGTATCTTCACAGTAAGCAGAAAGAAAAGCTGAGCTTCAAGCAGCAATAAATTGGATTGAGCTCATGTTTCGGGTGTTTCAATGTTTATATCATTTTAACATTTTTGCTATCTTTTATACAAAGTCATTACTTGTACTACAAATTTCTAAGTGTGCTTTCCAGTTGTGTCTGGTTAATTATTGACTGTTTTTTGAAATCTTAGGCAGGGAGTGCAGCTGCACTGCTCCCCTTGTTTGATCATGCAATACATTACAGTAGTGATCACTTAGATTGAAAGCCCCCAAAAAATCATGATAGAAGTAGAGCATCAAATAGAAAGTAGGTCTTTTGCCTGGTCATGCTAGTCCCTACCCAGTTAACCTAGCCCCACATTGAACAAACTCAACTCAAGAAAGTTATGACTTGATTTTAGCAAATTCAATATGCTTCTTCCCTTCCAGTTTGGCAAACAAGAAATTCTGCATATAGTCTTCAAGAATGAATCKTCTGTATTGACAGGGATGCAACTCATCTATGAGCTCAGGAACAGGACCCACCTCTGTTTCCCTAGCTGGACCGTAGAACATGGCAATGGAGATTCGATCTCTGTCCATGTTTGTGATTGCTCTGTGCTCAATGCTCTTATATATTCCATTACTTATTACCTAATAAAAAAACAAAAAACAAAATTACATTTGATATCAATTCGGCAGCATCAAACGTCAATCCCATTTATTAAACCCGGCTTACAAATCAATAATGTAGTGGAGGATTTCGCAACTTGTACATGAAACCTTAAATCCAGGCAATCATTCCTACTTTGGATGAAAAATTTCAGAATTATCCACCGATAGAAATAATCTCTCAAACAAGTTAACAGACTTTGCTAGATCTTAAAGATTGTTTCACCTAAATACTGTAAAGTTCATTGTATTTACCTCAAGCATGTCCCCAATATTGATTACCAAGGCGCCAGGGATGGGTTGAACAGGAATCCATTCACCTTCTTTACAGATCTGCAGCCCTACTGTTTCATCATCCTGTAACAAAACTGTCAAAGCATATGCATCTGAATGAGGACTTAGACCGAAAGCCAGATCTGGTCTTGGGCAGGGTGGGTAGTAATTCATTCGCATTGACTGTGTCATTTTCTCGTGTTGTTTGATGAAACAGTCTGATTTTAGCCCAGCGTTCTCTGATAAAAGGCAAAGAACTATGTTGCTAAGCTTTTGAATTTCAAAAGTATATCGATCCACGGTTTCTCTGCAACAAGGGGGCAGCATACTCAGATTGAAAAGAAAAATGATACAAGTCAGATGGATAGAAACGGGCTCCTGTACGAAGCAATTGTTTTGAAATGGGCTGAAAAAGGAAATTGAAGAAGTGGATATGATTTACATACCTATAGCCATCAAAGATTTAGCACAGCAAAAAGGAGAAAATAAATTTCATATGAGTTCAAACTAGAAGTGACACTTTATCAACATGAGATTAAAATAACATTTTACATGAGTTCAATCTAAAATGACACTTTATCAACATGAGATCGTTAAAACGATTAACCACATTGCTTGAATTTAGGTTTTTATTATTCATAGGAAAAGAGGGAAAAGTTGAGCATGCGACTAATGTTATACCAGACTGTCTTAATGAACAAAGAAGCCAAAAACGCAGAGAAATGGAAGACCAGTTTCTATCAATCACATTATTTACAACTCCCTATACCTACTCTATTGAAGGGTCTCTCTGAATTCCAGTCTAATGGGAGTGTAGATGATCACCATATTCCTTCTTGTACAAATAATCGCTAAAAGAGGGCAGACCTGAATATTTCACCAAAGAAGCAAAGTAGGCTAGTTTATGGGCTAATGGAATAGAGGAGGCATTAAGTTTACAGCACCGGTTGAAATAAGACTCTTCGGCCCCGTTTGTTTCGTGGAATTGGAAGTGAGACTTCCCGTTTTTGCGAAATCCAGCGTTTGTTTCTTTAAATTGCAATTCCGGATTCGTGTCCAAAACCGGGTTTAGGCACCAAAATGAGTGGCATCATCTTCCCAGGTGGAATTAGATTTCAAACCCTGGTTTTGTGATAATAAGGTTTTGAGTCAATTCCACTTCCGCGAAACAAATGGGGCCTTAACATCTTAAATAATTTAGGGAGCTTTTCAAGGCCAAATGGCACCCTGTATAGAGATCTTATCTAAGAATGTTTTTGTTTGATAATATTAGTTTCAGAGTTCTAACTTGAATAACTGAAGTGGTAAACCTTAAATTTTATGGTAAAACTTTTTCATGACCGATTAACTGTAAACCAGTTTAAAAGAATTGCAATAATTTCTCAACAAGACCTTTTAAGAAAGTTCTCACAATCCTCGACGGTACTGCTCACCTGAGTTTGCCCTTTAACTTGGAGACCACCATATGTATATTATATAAAATTTGATTTTGTGTACATGGCAACAAAATTTACCCATATCATATAGAAATTGAATAGGATTTCAGAATCTTGTGAATGACAGAAATAACAAATAGTTAGATACCTGAAATCCACTGGCTTTGTTGGCCAAAAATTCAATTCTCTCTTCTCTGGGGGCAGAGTTGTCAAGTACATGAGATCTGCCCAGTCCAATGTTTGGTCATCTGAGGCTACGAAGGCTTGACCATAGCCTTCAAACTCTTTTATTTTGTACTTTAGCTTTTCTTCCAGTGGTAATTGAACGAATTCCTTTACAATTTCCTTCATTCTTTCTGTCAGAGACAGAGGAACTCCATGATTCACAGCCTGTCATGGACACGTCCATACCATCTTAGCAAAGTAAACAAGTTAGGAGGATACAGATAATTTGAAACACAATCCTTTCACAAGTGCAGGCTATTATACATATTATAAATCGCTTGATAACTACTAGAAAGTGATAAACAAATTTATCCTACAAAGGATCCTCAAGCAACTTCCACAGTCGAAAAAAGGAGAGGTTTTCTAAAATCCTTATTTCTACACATACAGAGGAGGCCTTTATGCTAGGCTTGTTAAGAAGATAGCCCTGTTGTGATTTATTTGGGTTTCCATGAAGTAATGTAATATAGTTCATTTAAGCTACATGATCCTGTTTTCAATTTGTCAAAAGCTCTTAATACGTTTACGACCTGTTTCTAGCAATGAGTCTAAGACATAATTTATAATCAATTTTGGTGTACCCACCTGAAAAAAACCCCATTCCTGGCATGCAGTACCAAGTTTTTTCAATTCCTCTTGCCTGCAGAGATCCGAATCTCTCAAAAACATGCCCATATCAATTATGGGGATGTCCAATTGATGAGGAGCAAAGGCATTTGGGCGCTCTTTTTCTAACCTGATATATCTTTGAGGAAGGCTGTGAAGGTTCTGACATGCCAATTCCTGAACAACAGGAACTGAAAACCTTTTTGAAGTTCCATCAGATGGATTAAATACCAGGGTTGAATTGAACATGATAGTTTTTCAATCCAAACAAACCACCTACTTGCTTCTACCTTACCAGTTCTAACCCTTCACTCTCAGAAAGAAAATATATGCTCATAAAAGTTTCATAAAAGCTTCTGATTCTTCATAGATTATAGGTGGCATGCTCATGACGATGAGCTGATATAGTTACAACATTATCACTGCCATAATTGACACCAGTCCTTCAAATGGAAATTTAACTGATTGATTCTGTTGGAGCCATTCACTCATTTGAAACTAAAGGGCACCTGGTAAAATGTAGATGACATTTGAATATGTAGAATAGTACAGCCAAACGTGGGAGACATGCGACTAACACCATATTCATATTTACCGAGTTTGGCAACACTTGTTCAAATGTGATTTGTAAAGTTCAAAATGCTTGCTTGAACATTTTTTTTTATCAGGTTTTAAATTATAAATGATTTTTCAACAGAATTTAGAAGTTATTTTAAATATAATAATATTAGAAGCTCGCCACACTTAAAACCCAATGGGATTGTACATGAGTATAATATAATATAATTTTTTTTTTCTATTTTTAACTTCTTATTCAATTTATATCAAAATATTATGTTTTTTAAAATAGCAACAGTCAAGAAAAGGGAATGGGATTGTACATGAGTATAATATAATATAATTTTTTTTTTTCTATTTTTAACTTCTTATTCAATTTATATCAAAATATTATGTTTTTTAAAATAGCAACAGTCAAGAAAAGGGGGTTGACTCTGACATAAACAAGGCCTGAAAGCAGAAACACAGGCCGTCAAATTGTCAGTACAAAAGGTGCTGACTAGAAGACAGAGAACAAGCCACAAAGGCTAGAAGGCCAACAGCCAAACTCACAACCCAAGAGTAATTGAAATATTATGTTACTTAAAATTCAAGAATAAAATAATATGTTTCATAGAATTCAAGATTTTTTTAGTAATAATTATAAGTTTATCAAATTGAAATGAGCTTCCTTTAAATTTAATTTCAATTGAAGTGGGTTTCCTCTATTAAATTTAAATTGAAGTGGGTTTCCTCTAATTTTAGTGGTTGCAACTTGCATTGTTATATGATCAAAGGTTCATTAACTAAAATACATCAGCCTTTTACATGTGACCTTAAGACACTATTTAAAATTTGTTTTGTTGTAGGTTTGTCTTTTGTAATTATTTTGGATCCACATTTCCTTCTCATGAAATTTGAATTACTTTAAAATTTATCATATTACGCATAATCTATAAAAGGTTAAATGAATTAGTCTTTTTTTTTTAAACTAAAAGAGGGGTAAAAATTTTATTGAATACCAAAGAGTACAGAACAACAAAGGAAACAAAGAGCACTAGAGAGCTTTATCCTGGTCAACAAGTTGAGCCAGCTTATGAGATAAATTAGGGGGAAGCATCCTATGATCAACAATATTCTAATCCAGCGCATGCTCGGAAGCCCATTTAGCCAAGCAATTAGCCACACCGTTCCACTCCCGAGATATATGCATAAAAGACACAGATTCCAGAGAATTGCATAACTGAATGATCTATTGAATAACCAGAGCCAAATGCCAATTCACATCCACAAGGTTCCGTCTATTCAATAAATTCACTACCACCTGCGAGTCTGTCTCACAGGTAATTCTTCTCCAGCCACGTTGACAACACTGTTCCACTACGACCAAGATAGCAATGGCTTTCATGAGGTTATTTGTATGGTAACCCTTGTAGATAGAAAACAGAAACTGAACATCACCAGAGCTATCACGCCCAACTCCCCCAATGCCAGCCGGTCCAGGATTTCCCCGAGAAGAACCATCAGTGTTGATTTTAAGAACTCCAAACTAGGGAGGAGTCCAATGCCCCTCACGATTAACACGCTGAGAGCGCTGCCTGGCTCTCTTCCCAGAGTGTCTGTGGGGTAGAGAGGGAGCGCCGCCCTGAAGAGGAAAGGAAAGGCGTGAGTAAATACCAGCATCTCCAGGGTCCAAACCTCCACAAAAGTCACATTTTGCCAGGAGTGTTTCATGAAGAGAATGAGCAATTTTCCCCCATAGGTGTCTGATCCCTAACTGCACATCATGAAAGATCCTCCTATTTCTCTCAAGCCAAACATGCCATAAAATAAAGGAGGGGCCAATAGTCCAAGCAATCTGAATAAAAGAGGTCTTGGAAGGGGGATGGCCCAGACAGTCCCAGAACTCAGACAAGGAAGAGACATGCCAGCACAAGCATCCCCACACACTCCACCAGAAGTGCCAAATCTACTTGACAAAGGAGCACTGGAAAAAAAGGTGAGAAACAGTCTCTTCACTATTGCGGCATAAGACACAGATGGAGGGCCCCTAAAAGCCTCTCTTGCAAAGATTCTCCCAAGTAAGACAGCAATTGTAAACCAGAATCTAGAGGAAAAAGTTACACTTAGGCCAAGAAAAGCTATTCCAAGCTTTCTTCCACCAAGAAACCTCCACCTCGCCAAACAATTGCTTAGTCAGCACAAGGTACCTTGAAAAAATAGAATACTTGCCAGAAGAAGCACCTCCCCAAGCCAAAACATCAAGTTCCTACAAAGAGATGCACTCCCTAGAAGCCAAGATTTGAGAAAGCTCCAACCGATCCCCCTGAGAACCACCTAGCGGCCAATCAGAAGAATTCTTCCATCTGTAACCAACAGCAAGGCCCAGGTTATGAGCCTCCTTATAATGAGCCACCTTATTCCATCCAGCAGAAAGGAAAACACCACAAAGAGGTTGTAAGTGCGGATGAGAGGACAAGAGAGGAGGATGCCCATTCCAGGAATCACTCCAAAACAGAGCCTCAATGCCTCTGTTATAGATCCAAAATAGACTTCTCTTCACCTGGTGAGCACCAATCTTGAGGGTATTCCACACCATAGAGCCTCTTCCCTCAAGAGGAAACCTGGAAACATCTGAAGGTTCAATGCTTGGTAAATACTTGTGTCACAGGATACAGGCCCAAAGCTGAGACTGACTAGAACACCAGCACCAATAGAGCTTGGCAGCAAGAGCTTGACTGCACAAGATAGCAAAATGAAGGTCGAGGCCTCCTTCCTTTTTTGGCCTGCAGATAGTATCCCAATTGATGAGGCTCCATTTAGAATTTTGCAAATTGCCACTCCAAAGAAATTGGCGAGAAAGAGCATCAAATTCCTTAAGAAAATACGTCGGGGCAGCCTGAACCATGCTTCTGTATATAGGAAGGGCCTAAATCATAGATTGTAGGAGAGTCACCCTGCCAACAGTAGAGAGCCACCTATGAGTCCAATGATTGACTTTTTGTCGAAGCTTGTCGAGCAAGCTCTGCCAGAAAAGCCTGGGCTATCTTCCCACCACAGTAGGGATACCCAAGTAAGTCAGAGGGAGAGACTCAATCTAAAATCTCAAGATATTAGCAATCCTCCGCTGAATAGGCTCAGGAGTGTTGAAGAAAAAAATAGAGGACTTGTGGTCGTTGATTTTATGACCTGAGGCAGCCAAATAAGTATCCAAAGTGAGTCGAAAGGCTTCAGCTTCCCGAATCTGAGCTCTCCCAGCGAGGGTCGTATCATCAACAAATTAGAGGTGGGAAAGAGTGGGCAGACCATTTCCCCATCGCCAGCCCTAAATCAGATTTTGGGATACATGAGAATTGATAAGTCTGCCAAGTCCCTCAGCCACAATGATAAACAAATAAGGAGAAAGAGGATCTCCCTGGCGAAGACCCCTAGAGGCCCCAAATAACTCAAACGATTCACCGTTAAGAAGGACCGAGAAGGAGGGAGTAGTAACATAGCTCAAAACCCAACTAACACATTCCTGACTGAAGCCAAAAGCCAGAAGAACTTTCTGCAAGAAACCCCAATTGACTCTGTCATAAGCCTTAGCCATATCGAGCTTGATGAACATGGTGCGCTCTCTAGAAGTACACATAGAGTGAATGGCTTCAGAAGCAATAACCACCCCATCCAAAATTTGTTTTCCAGCCACAAAACCCCCTTGTTCCTCTGAGATAACCATGGGAAGCCAAACTTTAAGCCTCTCTGCTAGAAGCTTAGTAATGATTTTATAGACCACATTACATAGAGCAATGGGCCGAAAGAAGTCCAGCTGATTAGCCTCTTCCTTCTTCGGAATAAGGACTAGGAAAGTAGCATTCAAAGCTCGGAGCATATCTTTGTTGGAATAGGACTCCTGAACCACATCCAAAAGGTATTGATTGATAATATCCCAAAATTCCTGGAAGAATTCAACAGGGAAGCCATCAGGCCTCGGAGCTTTGCCCTTACGCATGTTGAAGACCACCTCCTCCAAGTCAAACATACAAATCGACTGCATAAGAGATTCATTCATCTCCTCGGTCACAACAGAGGGAATACATGAAAAGATCGTATTCTTCTCAATCTCCACTGGAGGCAAGTCATCTAAAAAGAGAGCAGAGTAAAACTGAATAGCTTCCCTGGACACAGCTTGAGAGGAGGTCAAATGCGTCCCATCAGAAGTAACAAGAGAAGAAATGTAACTCCTATTACGTCAAGCCTGCACAGATTTATGAAAAAATGTGGTGTTCTTGTCCCCTTCTTGAAGCCAATCAACTCGAGCCTTATGTTTCCAAGAAATTTCTTCTCTAAGATCCCACTCTGCTAAATCACTAGAAGCTTGGGATTCTGCTATACCAAGAGCTTCAGAAAAACCCAAATCCTGAATCTACCTAGTTATAACATCCAGACGCTCCTGAGCCCTCTTCTTCATGATGTGGAGATTACCAAAACAAGTCTTGTTCCAATTCTTCAACTTCCTTTTGACATACTGTAATTTTTTAGAGATGGAGAACATAGCAGTGTCATAGGCAGGACCACCCTGTCTCCACCAGTGAGCCATTAAATCATGGAGAGAAGAGTCTCAAAGCCACATTAGCTAGAACTTAAAGGGAGGCTTCTTGGGGACAGAAACATAACTAGCCATGAACTTGATAGGTCAGTGGTCAGAGCCTCTCCAATCAAGAATTTCAGAAGAGAGAGAAAGAGAGCCACAATTCCAAAAGAAGGAAACTAGGAACCTGTCCAAGCGTTCTGAGATGGCATCATCCCCAACCCTTCTATTGTTCCATGTAAAGATCCCATTAAGAGGTTTGACATCAAAGAGATGTAAAAGATCCATATTTTCCTGAAGAATCTCAGAAGAAGGACCCAAGCGAGCCAGCCCACCCCGCTTCTCCTCCAGACTAATGACAGAGTTGAAATCCCCGGCCACAATCCAAGGCAAGAATGGGTGACATCTTCTGACATGCCTAATATGTGCCCAGAGCTTAATCTTTCCAGGGAGATCAATAGGGGCATATACATTAGTAACAAGAATCATCTCTCCAATTTCCAGAGAAGAGGCCACCATTGAGAGAGCTGAGTGGCAAGAGATCCAGTAGAGAGGCTTAACTTTCCTAGGATCCCAACAAAAGGCAAGACCACCAAAGCTCCCCAAAGCACCAACACACTGACATTGCCCCAGAAACCAAATATTAGGAGCACATCTAAACATGCAATCCACTGAAAGCTTGGTCTCCTGGATACAAAGGATATCTGGAGAATGATCAACCACCAGCTCATGAATAGCTTTTTGTCTGGGGATGCTATTCAACCCCCTCACATTCCATGAGAGAATAATCATTGAGTAGAGTGGGGGAAATGTCCATCCATGGTCTTTACGGCCCCAGACTCTACCAGTAAATCTCCTGTAAGTTTAATTTTTTCCTGATCCTACTTTTGCCCAACTCTTGAGGGAGTAGCAAAAGAGACTTTCTTAAACGGTTTTTGCATTAGGTCCAAAGCAAGAGAAGATCCCTTTCCTTTACCAGAGGCAAACACATCTTTGACCAAATATGCCAGAAGAATATCCTTTTCATGTGGAGCAGGAGAAACCACAAGGGCACCAGACTCAGGGCCAATAGGGGTCTCTAGCTTCTGCTGAGCTACAACATCCTGGTTTCCACTAATAATAGAACTCCTCCCATCTAAGCCAGTAACCCCACACTGAGCATACGTAGGAATGCCTTCTTCTATGATCATGTTGTCTAGCACGTCAAATTGATTGAACCCTGAGTCCACTTGCCGATCTAGATGAGGTCACTTCTGACCCCTCCCCTTAGCACAGTTTCGAGCAGGGATAAAACCATCCTTATCAGGACCGGTAGTGTTTGTTGGCCCTTGCCCCTGACTTGAAGTATTCATCTAAGCTTTCCCTTTGCCAATACTTTCCCTTTTCCAGTACTAACAATTTGACCATTCCCCTTACCATCATTAGCCATCCTTGGGCCTGGGAACCCACCAGGAATACCATTGCCTTTAGAGGCTTGAGGGCATTGGCACTGTAAATGACCATACTCATGACAAATGCGGCATCAGAAGGGAAGGGATTCATAGTCTAGCTGTTGAATCCAAGAAGAAGAGCCTAGGAAAATTTCCAAAGAATCTGGCAAAGGATTATTTAAATCAATTTCAACACAAATACAGGCATAAGAAATAACCTTTTTATCCAGTGATTGATGTGCTATAGCAGCCGGCTTCCCAAGCAAAGCAGCAATCTGTCGAAGGATATCCTCGCGCCAGAACTCCAAAGGAAGCCGCGTCAGGCGGACCCAAACAGGAACCCTCGAAGGGAGATCCTCAGCAGAGTTGAACCCCGTATGCCAGGGTTTGATGAAAAGTCCCACACAGTCATAAAAATATGGACCTCCCTCAAAGAACCGGTCTTGATCTAACATGCAAGAGAAAGCCACCAAAAAGTAGCTATTACCAGCCAGCATAATATCCATATCACCTTCCACCTGCCACTAACAACGAATCCAGGCTTCTAGAGCCTACAGGAAAATCTGGATACCAAGAAACTTGCATATCATGCATGTTTGGCCAAATAGTCCACATCTTCCATTACTTCCTCCGGAGGGATAACCAGCACAGGCCGATCATGGCTACGCGGAAGGCAGCCATTAACTTTATTTAACTTCGAGCTCTCTCCAACATAAAATGTCTCCTTCGCCTGTAAACTCACCCCGGGAGAAGATCCACCACAAGCTGAGGCTCCAGCAAGAATGAGACTCTTGGAAATCCCACTCACGGCCATAAAATCCCAACAAACAAACTCCCTCATAGCTAATCCACACATCAGCACCCAACCCTCGCACACCTCTGAATAACACCGAGCCCCTGCAAAGTCCACATAAATGTTGTGAACGGACAAAACCACGCCTCCCCACAAACCCTAGTGCACTGCCAAACCAAGCTAACAACCTTCGACAACAACCCACTCACTCCCACACAGCCACATGAAACAGACAGAGCAGGAAAGGTCAGTGCTAGGGCGCAAAGCCCTAGCTACGCGGTGCACAGAGCAGAGCGCGTGTCCTTGTTTTTCCAAATAACTATCATCACCGAGTTAACTAAATTCACTTCATTGAATCAACTGGAATCAATGAATTAGTCTTAAAGTAGTATTTGCATTTTGTATTATTTTAAAATCATCTCACCCAACTTAAACATTTTAAGACATCATGTGAAATCACAACATAATTTCGGCCCTTCTATTTAATATTTTCCATTTCATATAATTAAAATAAGATTTTAATTCATTATAGTGGAAACTATAATAGATGCATTTAAAGGATCCTCAAATTAAGCTCATTTTAATTTAATGAAAATCGTCTCCTACTTGCAATGCAAACATAACAGTAGAAAATATATTCAAACCCAAATTTTTCAGATATACAAATTAAATATTTTAGCTATAAAAATCAAATCTTCCAGCAATAAAAACCAAATTAGTGCAAAAACAAGTCTTCTAACTATACAATATCAAATCAATGCTAAAATATCTAGTTTAGTAGTTGAAATGCATTAGAACTCTTCCTCCCACCTCCTAGAATTTCATTAAATATAGGTTGACACAAGTTATCTACAACATTGGGCTCAATCAGGAATCCTATAAAAGTCCCAAATCCATTCCACCATTCTAGTATTGTGTTCAGGAATCTTGTTAGTGCAATTGTGTGCCCTCCTCTTTCATGTTCCACAACTCTAGCAATCTGAATCAAACTTCACATCGCTAGCCTACATGCCTCAATGCATAATGCACTTATTTAGATCCTGAGAAAGATATGTATATTTGACCCCAATTCAAAGAAGCTTTCGTCTCCCCAATTAGATATTTTTTAATAATTCTATTTGAGAGTAATTTGTAGAACTTTTAAAAAACCATCATAATCATTGAGCTAAAACCACAAAACCCTATGCCTTAATTTAACAAAAGAACATAATTGTTTCAGAATCTAATAAGATACAATAGTAAAAAAAGGCAAACCAAGACTACTCTATTACAACTACTACTTTAATCATTTATCATTTGTAACTAGACTTTGCTTGAGCTCATGTGCACTTATGCACAAACCCATCCAACATGGTTAAATATTGTATCATGTTATTTTAGTCAAATCACACTCATTTTGAATGAAAAATGAGATCAAAATAAGAAAGTGGTATAATATTTTAACTATTAGTTGTTCTAGATTTCTACCTTCAATTAAAAAAATACTAAGCGCAGTTTCTCTCTTTTCCACCCATATGATCCTAATTTTTGCAAAGGAACATCTACCATAAGGAATTAATACCAACATTATTTTAGCTATCAACTACGATAATATTGAGTATAATGGATGAATTCTATGTTGTTTAAAATAAATAAAATTATAGGTTTAAATAGATTTGAGGGTAAATGAAATCTAAAAAGTAGATTATGTTAAATTAATGGTATGAGTTAAAATGTATCATGTAGATATAGTTTGAACATGTTGACATATTTTGTTTTATTTGTGACCTGTATCATATGATTTAGTTTTGAATTCTATTTTTTTATCTAAAACTATGAAATTTTGATCATTTATGAAATAATATGTGCTTTCTCAAGGTTCAATCTTGTACAAAGAGAATAGAACAATCACTTCCAAAACCAATCTCAAATCTATAATTTTGATCTCTTGTTGAGAAAAATCCTTAACAATTTTGATAGCTTTAGGTAAGTTGCAAAACATTTCAAGCAACCATGAAAATAATTTGGTTGTCCTTAGGATCTTTGACACTTATGTATTGCTTGAGAATGCAATGATGTGATACACTTCTATGAGAGAGATTTTAAAGTGAATTATGGTCTTACTTTTTTATATAACATCTTAACATCACAAATTCAACAATTTTCCCATGTTACAAATAGTATATTTTCTCACCTATGATCCCTTTGTTTAAGATTTTTTTTCATTTTCTACACTATGTACCTTTAACATGAAACCAACCATGCATTTATGATATAAGTCTACTATCTTATTATTTCGATGTGTAGGAACAAAAAACCGAACAAACAAAAACGTCTTTCCACATTCATTTCATACAATCATCAACTATAGTTTCTACCAATTCAAAATTGTTGCAAATCTTTCGTTTAATTTACTATAAGTAAATATATAATACAAATATTTTTCAAATGTTAAGACAATACTATTTGTATTTCAAAGTTTTATTAGACCATTTTATACAAACGATAAACAATATATACATCCTTAGCAGGCTAACTTACACGTACCTTTCGACATAACTCTTGCACCCGTTGTGGTGCAAGTGCTAGTCATAAACATAGATTTTCAACGATTGCCAAAATTCTATCCAAGGCTAAAGTAAAGATCTCGGTTGTCAAAATAATTGTGAGCATTCATTCAATAGGGGTGGTCCTATATGAAGAGGATTATAGAGACAAATATTTCTACACCAGATTGCACCTTAAAGAAGGTAAACATATAATTTATATTCAAAAAATAAAGTGGCTAAGGATTGTGAGTAGTTGAAGTTCACATGATCATCATCATTTTTCAATAATTCTCCCAATTATATTCAATTAGTCAAAATTATTATTTTAGTTAAAATGGTAAAAAAATGTTTTATTCTAGTTATTATTAAATAAAAAGTTTGGGATATTATCAATTTTAGTGGGGAATAATTATTATTATAATTTGATAGAAGGGTGAAAAGTGTATACTTGACATTCTTTTCCTTTTGTTTTTACTTTATTTTGTATGGGTGTATAAATCTCATACACTTTTTCTATCACCTTTATCTTATATATTCACTATTGCTTGTTACTAAGGTAATCATATTGATAATTGCATGTTATTGACTATATTATGTTGCGCATAATTTCTATATATGATCTTATAGTTGATCTTTGTTTTGCATAGACTCGTGCTATTAAGGCATTTCATCAAATATAGATAAGTTGTATCCATTTGGAATGAAAATTTAGTGATAAGTTCAGTTGTTCTCCATGATTAGGGATTTTGATTTTGTCATCATTTAGATAATTTAATTCCCTTAGAATGATAACAACTATTATAAGATTGTGAAGCATAATACTTTGATATTATTGGTACCCTAAGGTCTCATGTTGATACCCATAGTTGGAGTCTTACCCTTTTTGGTTGACAATTATAATGTACTATGCTTGACAAGGTTGATGCTCAATATTTTTGGTGAATGAGATAATAACCTAGAATATTTACTTTATATGGGTGGATGTATTATAACCATGAAGATCTTGAGATTCATGATGTTAGTAATAGTTCTCTGCAGTATGATAAGTTGGTCTAGATGATACTATCCCATATCATATTCATGGTATCGACTCATATATAACACACCTTGTAAGTTTGAACATATATACTCTATATCCTTGTATAAGATAATATCATTATTTGTTTGGGTCCGAGATGTCATTCATGGTGTCTCTACACCTTATGGCTATTAGAAGTTAGGTTATCGTTAATTGTAGATGACATTATTGAGATAACACCAATTGACCCTAGTCAAGTATGAACAATATTTATAAGATTTACATTAGGGTTATGAGTAGAGACTTTTGTGAAGGCATTTGCCTAAAGTTACAATCATTGTATGTCATTACTAATCTTTATGATTAAAGAATTAATGGAACAATGAATATAGTATTATATAGGTCTCTTCTAGTGAATTTCATTATTTCTTTACCCATCTACCTAATTGTAAGTGTTTTGCATATTTATAGCATTTTACTATGCATTTGTTACCATTTGGAAAAGTTTCCACATTGGAGAAATCTAACTTCTCCAACTTTTCTATCGATGCCCCTTTATAATTGCATACATAGATATGAATTTGAAAATCTAAATGATATTAGAATTATTGGAAAAATGCATCTTCTAGCACTGATATTATAACAAGCCAGTTACAAAATTCAGTTTTCAAATATTCTCATATGTAAAGGCTATTTTCATTGTTTATGGAAATTGGAATATGGTGGACATAGTTAGATGTTGTAGAAAGGAGTCCTACTCACAACAAAGTTTTTTTCAAAAAATAATAATTAAAGAGGTTCGTGGCCATTTAAGCACACCGACCTGTGTTGCAATGATCATTTGGATGTATCCATTCATCAATGCTAACAATCATAAACTTATTCCATAAGGAGATCATTCTGTGATTAAGGTAGAAACTTGAAATTTGCAAGCATAGGTTCTTTATTGAAGAATATCAATCCATTTTCATGACTAGTTTAAAATAGCAATTGCACACATAATAAAATCTTTATAGAGGGCATTTTGACATCTTCATCACGTTGGACTACACAATATCATTACAACGTTATTCCCCAATATAGCCACAATAAGGATGCCTAGAATGCATGTTAGGAACATACAATGCACTTTCCATCAATGAGTTCATCTAGTTCTTCAAACTAATTGATTGCTGAGAAACTTGAGCTACAGTATGTATTAAAGTGTTCTTAAACTCATTGAACCCTATGCTCTCACATCCTGGCTTCTTCTCGTTTATCCTCTCTGCGTATTTCTCCATAGTTGCTGAAGCAACTGTGACAGCTATTTCCAGAACGAAACCCTTTGGAAATTTGAAGGTTAGACGGAACATCTTTATTGAGAGGTGGATTCATTCTGAATTCACTATTGCACTTATTTGAAGTTTGGAAAAAAATAAGAAGATTCATAATGTAGATTCAAAACTGCACATAGAAGACCAGCATAAGTGTTTGTTAGATAGTTACAGTTGATCAATCCTCTAATTGCAACTTGACATTACAAGGAAAAGGCTAATTCGGCATTAGAATCGCCCATAGCAAAACTACTAAGTCCCTGTTGTTTGTACCTTTTACTTGCAACATCAAACAAGTTCCTCACACACATTTGAGGAATCTAATTAATCCAAAAACATAAACACACCATTTGACTCTAATATTCTCAACTTAATCAATAGAAGATATTCTCAATTCAATCAATAAGAGTAACAAGTCATCAAGAACAATTAATTATCAGAATTAAAATCATAACATTTACAATTCGAATCAACATAAGCATCCAAAGTCATCCAGGTAAAATTAATGCTCAAAACATTTAAGTTTTCCTCCTTGGTCCAACTACATGGGGATTTTGGGTGTTCAGCAAAAATATGGAGTTTGTGGGGATGCAAAAGTTGTGAACTGACTTTGTAAAACATACAAAGAAGTATGCATTTGTTGAAATACTAGAAATC
>MU227440.1:266814-284317 GCA_018584345.1 Thuja plicata | reverse complement strand
CCGGTGCTTCACCTCTGTGAGCATCACCTAGATCCAATGAGTGCTAAGTGTTCCATTCATTCTCATGAGAGATGGGTTCATGTGAACCACTACTCATGAATTATGGGTCAATGAGTTTGATTCAAAACTTACACAGTTGAATCCTGATAGCAATATCACAATCTTCAATGCTTGTCGAACTAATGGTCAGCATTCGTTCAACAGGGGTCGTTGCATTTGCATGAAGAGGATTATAGAGACGAGATATTTCTGCACCAGATGGCACCTTTAAGAAGGATTTGGAGCAATTGAAGTTTACGTCATCATCATCGTTCTTCTATAATTCCACCAATTAGATTTGTTAAAATTATTAATTTAATTAAAATGATAAAAAATGTTTTATTCTAGTTGTCATTAAATGAATAGTTTGGGTAGACAAGATAAGATAAGATAAGATAAGATAAGATAAATTTATTAATGTCCAACAAGAGACCAACAAGGGTCTAAGGGAGTGGAAAAGTACTAACAACCACCAAACAGTGGCTGGGAAAACAACCAAGAGGTTCAAAATAATAATAATAATTTGTTTATAAAGAGGTTCATATTTTTATCTTTTGTTTTTACATTATACTATATCTTATATTTTCAATATTACTTGTTACTAAAGGAATCGTACAAATAATTACATGTTATTGGCTAAAGAATATAGGGCACAACTACTATATATGGCCTTATAGTTGTTATTTCTATTTACAACACAAACACATGCTATTAAGACATTTTATCACTAGCTTTCTTTCTTTCATGATGCTTCCTTCAAATATATTTTTTAAATTATTATATATATTTTACAAACTTTTTTATAGTATCAACATGTCTATAATTATATTATTATGGTATCATTATGAGTTGTTATTGTATTGTCAAATATAGCTAAGTATTGTATCTATTTGAAATGAAAATTTAGTGGTAAGTTTAGTTGTTTTTCTTGGCTAAGGATTGTGATTTTGTTATAAATTAGTAAAGTTAATTCCTTTAAAATGATAACAACTATTTAAGATTGTGGGAGATGATACTCTGATATTATGGGTACCGCAAGGTCTCATGTTGATACTCATAGTTGGAGCCTTAGATTTTTTAGTTTACAATCATATTTCGATATGATTAACAAGGTTGATGCTCAATATTTTTGGTGAATGGGATAATAACCTCTATATTTATTTTAGATGGGTGGATGTAGTATAACCATGTAGATCATGATTTTGTGGGTGTTAGTAATAGTTTTCTCTAGCATGATAAGTTGGTCGAGATAGTACTACCCCATATTAGATGGTGGTATGGACTCATACACACCCTATAAATTGGCATATATACACAATATATCCTTGTAGAAGATAATATCATTATTAGTTTGGGTCCAGGATGTCATTGATGGTGTCTCTACACCCTATAACAATAGATTAGGTTATGCTTAATCATGGATGACATTATTTAGATAATACTAATTGATCCTAGTCAAGTATGAACAATATTTATAGGATTTCTATTATGGTTATAAGTAGAGACTTATATGATGACATTAGCCTAAAGTTAGAATCATTGTATGTCATTATTAATCTTGACGGTTGAAGAATTAGTGGAAGGATGAATATAGTATTATATAGTCCTTTTCGAGTGAGTTTGATTAATTGGTCACAATTTGGTTGTTCCTTGTGGATAAGTAATTAGTCTACTCTATGTGTTAGTGGGATAAACTGATAAGGGTTCCTGCATTCTATGTTGAACTACCAATCATAATGGTGGACTACATTGATATCTAGGTTTACATGAAGTACCATTGAAAATGTTTTCTAAAGGGTGACTTAACTAGGTTTTCTCTACCTAAGGTTAGGCATTATATAATTAATTGACGATAATCTCATTAAGATATGTAATATTAATTAGGAAATCTAGATTGTTAGGTTGTAATCCTTTCTATGGCTTTCATCTACAGTATTCGTTCTATTTCACTCACAAGAGCATGAGCAGTTGAGTCTTTATGAGACCTTGGCTATGAGAACCTATACATTCATTCCTTGAATTATTTTAAGGAGAACTAAATAACACTTCAATACCATTTCGAAGTGGTTAGGTAGATAGTGCTTAGGTGAAGAATACCCTTATGACCCAAATCCAAAATGGACGGTTAGGAGATAACTTAGGTTTAGGATTGTTCATAATCTTGATTTTATTTCCTTCTTTAGTATACATCAACTCGAGGATAAAATATTCAATAGATAATGGTGAACCTACCGCTTCAATTGTAATGCCTACCTAATGACCCCTCAAGGATATGAGAAAAACATATAGAAAATTACACGGTATTCTTTTTTGAAACATTATCATTATTCATGAGCATCATACAAAGACATTGAGCTCAACCCTAAGATTAGGATATATGGTCAATACACGACAATCTACAAGGAGATTTCTAAAGATCATGAACCTCAAAAACCCAAAGGGAATGGTCCTCTAACACCTTCAGCAAGGTGTACAAGGTACAAAGATCCAAGATCCTCCCTAAAATTATGGAACTTAACTCAAAAAATTGGACCATTTCCTAGGTCCTAAGCATCACGGATGAGTTCTATTAAGGACTGACTTGCACTCTAATGCCACAAACACCAACCCAACTATTTCTAAACTTTCTTAAAAATCCTCTAAGGGTTTTGTGACCATTATAGCTTCACAACCATTTTGAGATGATTAGGAGACACTTATGAATCAAACAAACAAAATGTTTTTGATTAAGGAAAACATGTTTTGAAGGGTGCATGAAACCCTTTACACATCAAAATATTTTCAATGAAGCCCGAAACAAAAGATACAACAGAACAACGGTGAAACAGGTCACCAACCTAAAGAAGGTGACCAGGGTGGCCTCACAGATAACACAATACACTTCTGCCACCTAATAAAAATTAGTAAAATCAATTAGGACCCCATAAGCCCAATAGACTGAGATCTAAGAAGTCGATCAAAGGACTGATGGGAGCGTCTGCATTTTTTATCTTTAACCTTTGTCCAACCTTCCTCCACGAGAGAAGCCTCCTCCCAAAACAAAGCATCGACATTAGACCCAACCGGAGAAGCAGACAAAACCACACCAGAAACATTGCCCACTGGAACCCGACCAGCAGAGGGAGGGGCAGCAGTGGCAGCCACATCAAACAACGGATCAATAGACTGGTCAGATGGAGCAGGGCTACTGATGTCATCAACAACCACAAACAAGGGGGAAACCTTAAGAGAAGAGTCTTTAAGGACAGAGTAATGCTGAACCAAATCCCCAGACCACCAAGAAGGTCTTTTCTTTGATTTCCTCAATTCCACAGGGCAGCGCGCAATAATATGTCCAGTCCCAGAGCAGACCCTACAATGAAAAGGAATTCCTTCATAGTCTAGAGTCTGAATCCAGGAACCATTTGGGACCTCAAGTTTGATCTTCTCAGGGAGGCCCTTCGAAGAATCAACCACCACGAGGATGCGGGCGTAAGTAGTATACAAATTATCTGATGAGTTAGAATCCACCATTTGGAATTCACCAATGGCATCTCCCACAGCTTCAAGAAGAGAATCCAGCCACAGGTGAAGGGGAAGATTCGGGAGCCTGACAAAATGTTAACTGCTAAACAAACAAAATGTTAACTACTAAACAAAAAGAATAATTTGACATAGCTGCCCATATATTTGCTACCAATGACCAGGACAAGCTACATCATAAAAAAATGCACAAAATATTGAACCTCCCAATTACAATTTATTTTTTTCTCAAAACACTAGGGGAGATGGACCAATAGTCGTGTGGGGTCCAATAGTCGTTATAGACATTGTGATTGTTCATGCTAATAGAAAAACAAATTAATATTATTTCTAAAAAATATTTATTTCATAATCAAAATATTACCAAACATGTGCTCTATGGAATTAATGGTTGTACACATGAGAACTTAAAATTCTCAAACAAAGAAAACATTTATACATATAATATTGGATGACTTGTAATAGATTTTATTTTGACTTGTAATATAAGTTTTTGATTAAGGAAAATAGGTTTTGATGGGTTCCTGAAACCCTATAGAGCTAAAATAAAAAACCTAAAGCATATAAGCGTTAAGTATCAACCAAAATGAAACAAGCAGTCCAAACAAAACATTCCCAGTAAATACAGAAAGCCAGAGACAAAAAGCCAAAAATCCAGGAACATAAAACTAGGGGCGCAAATCAGGCAATGTCTCTGAGAATCTCAGCAGCACGTATCTCCAGCTCGTCATTCTACCCATAGCTTCTTTTAGGTCTACAAGCTCTTTATCAGCTTCCTAGTTTTCCATTTTCTTTGTGGCCTCTCTTTTCCTCTTCTTATTTCCCTCTTCTGGTAGCTTCTCCCTGTCACTGTTCAGGGGCTGATCCTCCTTGTTCCCTCTTTGCTCTTCAAATCTGATCACATTAATATTGTCATTTGAAGCCTTTAGAATATTGTAGCTTTGCTCAGCTATTTTGACCATTGAGTCTTCAATGCTTTCGACTCTTTTCTTCAGCTCATTCACTCTGCTATCCAGCTCCCTGTCCTCTGTAATGTTCTTGTTATTATTGATTATGTTATCTTTCTCCATCCCGTCCATTCCTTTTTTTAGCTCGTAGATTTCGTAGAAAGTCTATTTCGTGGTTCTGTAGCTATCGATGGTGCTATTTTTTTCATTGTTCAACACGTCCATATGAGGATCCTCCCTCGTATTGTCACTAAGAATCACCAAGGCTGGATCAATTAATTCTTCCATCTGGATTTTTCCCTCCTTGTTCTCCTTAACCAAAGTCCTTACCATTTCTCTCTTTATCCCCATTTCGGCAGAGACCATGTCAAAATTCCTCCAAACAACTTTCTTGTTTTTGCCAGTAATGTTGCAGGTGTAATGCTCTTCCCCATACTCTGCAAAACCTTGACTCTGATCACCCTCCTCAATCCCCTTCCCCTGACTATCCTCCTTTCTGTCTCTCTCCTCTTGTGTATTTTCCTGACTATCCTGCCTCTCCTCCTGGGATTCCTCCTTAATTTGATTCCCTCTTTTGGACCTCGTTGCCCTCTTCCTTGAGCTTGTCTCCTCATTCTGAGCCAGCAGTTTGATTGTTATCTTCCTCTTAACTTTCGTCTTCCCCTGCTTCCCGCCTTGTTTCATTTTTCCCTCTTCTCCAGAATTCTCATTCTCCATTTCCATCCCATCTGCATTTTCATTATACTCCCTGTCAGAGGAGATCTCAATGTTTTGTTTCAAAGACTCCATTTTTACTCTTTTCTTCCCCTTCTTCGTCTATTGAGGCTCTTCCTCCTATGTTTTCGAGTGCATATCTCGGTTGTCCTCGGTATCAGATGGGGCATAATCCTCACCCAAACCCTCCTCAGACTCATTATTTCCTTCCTCCATATATTTTATTTCCTTCCCCATAGTTCGAGCCTTAAAGTACTCATAAATTAACAGTAGTAAACCCTCATGGAAAGTCGGGTTGCTAATGTGTTTCTCCTTATAGTCATTAATGTTTTCATTGATGGACGAATATAAGAAGAAAGGAATGGATATCTTTTCCCCATACCTAAAATGATTGAGTAGCACGAAGTGGTGAGTGCTGATGCGATCGAATCTCATATCCAAAGAGATGAATTTGATAATATCCCGCAACACGAATATCCATAGAGGCTTGATTGAGCTCGGCTGGTAGAATGTGCCCTTCTTCACAAGTGCTTTCTTTTCCTTCACATTTTTAACAAAATCTGTCAGTGCTTGAATAGAAATCTTCCTATCCCTATAAAATTTCTTCCCAATGATGGGTATCCCAGTTACAGCCCACACAATTTCCTCCATCACCATAAAATCCACCCCATCAATTTTCACCTGCCCTCCATTCCATCTTTTCACCATCATCTTCGTAACTGAGGGCTTCCACCCATGAAGATGCTCAATGAAGGTAGTCACTTCGCCCGTTTTTAAAATCTCCCAAACCTTGGATCTACAACGCCATTTTTCAGTTTCCTTCTCTCGTTCCCTCCTGTTCCTTTCTCCCACCATCTCTGCAATTTCTCTATCTTCTCTGCTTCTGGTATAATTCCCACTAAAGGCCCTCTATTTCCAAGTGATATTGAGTTGATGTTTCGAAGGCTTCTTTTTGCCTCTTGAATGCTATAATCAATTTTATGCCTCCAAGTGTGCCGACAAGACCATAAAATGATAATCCCTCCACCTCTCCCATACTTGCACATCATACAATGATTCTTCCCCCATCTGTCATAACTCATCATAATTATCATTTAATAACTCCGAGTCTACCCGGAACCCGATCACTTTCAATGATACCTAAGATTTTCGATGGTAAATTATACCCGTCATTCCACTTTTTAACTTCCTCACACTTGACTCCCATATTTGCCAGCCTGTCTGCCACCTGGTTGGCTTCCTGGTATTCATGTGCCACATGGACTTGCTCAAATGAATTGAGGATTTGTCTACACTCCCCAATTATGTTCTCAATTGTCCGCGTGGGCTTGCTAATATCATTTAAGCAATCAATGATGTTCTTTGAATCCCCTTCAAGCCACAAATTCTTGATCCCGATTTCCCAAGCTATCCTTAAGGTGTGGTGTGTTCCACTCACCTCAACATAATGGTTGGTTTGTGACCCCAGGGGGGAAAATATAGCAGCAATGCCTTTGCCATGTGAGTTCCTTATGATTCCTCCGACACCAGCCATCCCAGGGTTGCCCTTTGCAACCCCGTCAAAATTAGCTTTGAACCACCCTTCCGGTGGTAAAGTCCATCTGCAGTCCATTCTCTTGTTGGTATTATTGGGCCCATTGTTGTGAAGTGGACTGATACCTTTGCTGTTAGTGTAGTTTTCCAAGAGGGCATTTGAAATTTTGTGGGCCACATACTTAGCAGAGGTAGTCTTTTCCCTAAAGATCCTGTTATTCGCTCCTTCCAAACTCCCCAGCATATGTGTGGCATTGCCCAAGGCCAAAGATGATGACCTCTCAACCCCTAATTCCATTGGTTAAAGAGCTCAAGATTTTAAATGGGGAAACACCAGGATGTCTCAAAAAAAGACAGGAAATGATGCCATATTTTTCTGGTGAAGTCACGGTGGATAAACGAGTGGTCCACATTCTCACTTTGATTTTTGCATAGAATACATCTATTAGGAATGTGCTGACCTCTCTTAATCAGGTTATCCACAATCAAGATACGATTTTGGAGCATTGTCCAGAAAAAGATGTTGATCTTAGGGATAATTCCAGGATACCAGGCCTTGGCCCATATGGGAATAGTATCAATGTGTTGCATGGTTTCATATCCCGAACCCACCGTGTAGATACCATCGGTAGTTTCCCCCCAGACCATAACATCTTCATTAAGAGAGAGGGGTGTGTGACCAATTTTGACCATAAGAGGTTTAAGGTCTTGGGACACCTCGATTAGGTTCACCCATTCATTGTTAATTCTGTAGTCACTAACTCTGTTGCCATATCTTTCAATGCAATATTCAGCCCATCTATTATAAGGCTCCAAGTTCCATAAAGGGCCCTGTCTAAGCCAATCATCATGCCAAAAGTCGACATCCTTACCATTGCCTAATTTCCATCTTGCTTTTGCGGTCGCTATGCCCTTAGTCCTCAGAATGCCATTCCATATGTAGGATCCCTTTGGGTCCATTTCTCTACTGATAAATTGTTTAAAGCTTATGTTTGCTGCATATTTATCCTTCATAATATTCCTCCATTCCCCTATTGAATTGAAAATTCTCCAAATCTGTTTAGCTTGCAGAGATTTGTTGAACTGCTTCAAATTCTTGATGCCCAGCCCTCCATGTTTTTTTGGCTTACATATAGTATCCCAAGCCACCAGTGGGTACTTCTTGTTTCCTTCTTTGTTGGCCCATAAGAACTTTCTCTAAATTGCTTCCAGAGAGTCCGCCACCTTAGCAGGTATAGAGAAGAGGCTTAGAGCATAAGTAGGGAGGTTCTGAAGAGTAGATTGTATTAGTATCACTTTTCCTGCCTGACTAAGGGTGATACCCTTCTAGCCCACCAATTTTCTGTTGAATCTATCAATAAGGCCTCCCCAGAAGGACTTAAGTGGTTTGGTACCGAGCGGAAGACCTAAATAGGAAGTTGGAAAGGAACCAAAGCCACAACCCAGAATGCTAGCCATTTTCCTCTGTCTATCCATGGGTGTATTAATGAAGAACACCAAACTCTTGTTCCAGTTAATAAGCTGACCCGTCGCATTGGAGTAGGAATTAAGGATTTTCTTAACATTTCTAGCTTCTTTCACCGATGATTCACCACCCAATATGGTATCATCCACGAATCGCTGGTGGGTAAAAGTGAAAGGGTCTAAAGAAGGTTTAAGCCCAATGATTAGACCCCTTCTCCTATTGTCATGGATAATCCTTCCCAAGCACTCAACCAAAATGATGAATAGAATCGGGGAGAGGGGGTCCCCTTGCCTAAGACCCCTAGAATATTTAAAGAAGTCTGAAGGAGAGCCATTCACCAAGACCGTGAAGGAAGGGGTGGAAATCGGCTGTGAGATAATCTTTATTACCTTGTCATTGAAGCCAAAAGCCCCCAAAATGTTGCTCAGGAAGGTCCAATCAACCCTATCATATGCCTTGGAGAGGTCCAATTTAAGTAGGAATCCTTCCCGTTTGTCCTCCTCCAGAGAGTGAATCACCTCATGCACTACCATTATAGAGTCCAAAATTTGTCTACCAGGGACAAAACCCATTTGTTGAGGGGAAATTAAAACCGGGAGGATTTTAAGCAGTTTGATAGTTAAGACTTTGGAGATAATCTTATAAAATGAGTTACACAGACTAATGGGTCTAAAGAAATCAAAAGAATCCACACCTGGAATTTTCAGAATGAGGACAAGAAAGGTGGCGTTGATCTCTTTGAGAAGGCTCTCGACACCAAAAAATTCTTGGACAGCTTTAACAAGGTCATCTTTGATAACATCCCAGTACATCTGGAAAAAGAAAGAAGGGAAACCATCTGGGCCAGGGGCATTTTCTTCCGGTAAAGAAAAAACCGCTTTATGGATTTCCTCCTGGTCCGGGATGCCCATCATTTCCATATTCAGTCTTTCCGAGATCACCTTAGGTATAGTTTGAAGAATAACCTCCTGGTCCTCCTCAATCAGGTTTAGCTCTTTAGTAAGGATTAGAGAGAAGTACCGAATGGCCTCATTTGCAATCTCATTGTCTTCCTCCAAATTTAAATCCCCTTTCTTAATGGCACTGATTCTATTAGCCGTCTTGTGTTTCATAGTGGATAGGTGAAAGAACCGAGAGTTTTTGTCCCCCTCTTTCAACCACACTGATCGACCTTTGCCTCCAGAACATTTCCTCTTTGCTTACAATGTTGTGGAGATCAGCCAGAATGGATTTTTCAGCACTAATTTTTCCAGCATCATATCCGTGGTTTTGGATCTCTTCTTGAATCCCTGCAAGCTCTGACTTAATCTTGTCTTTAGTCTGAAAAATATTACCAAAGTCTCTTTTGTTCCATTTTCTTATCTCCATTTTAATGTTCTTGAGCTTCTTAGCCACCCTATACATCATCGTACCATCCACATCTATGCTCCACCATTCCATTATTTTATTGAGGAGGTTGGGGTGGGTAGTCCACATCCTCTCAAATCTAAAGGGGAATGCCTTTTTCTTATTGTGATTGTCCAGGTTGAGAGAGATTGGGGAGTGGTCAGAGCCGAATCTCACCATGGAAGATAGGTGACAATGATACTATTGCATCTAGTCCATAGATATGAGGGCTCTGTCAAGGCATACCTGAATGCACTCTGAGCCAGCTCTCCTATTCAACCATGTAAATTTATCACCACTTAAATCCACATCAAAGAGAGCTAAGTCATTGATCAAATTAGCTAGCTGCTGCCTACTCTCCAAGTCAGGGGGCAGACCCCCAAATTTCTCAGCTTCCTGAAGAGGGGTGTTGAAATCACCCATGATTATGGTTTTTGGATCTGTTATTTTAGCATACAGAATACGCAGCTGGTCCCAGAAAATGTGTTTGTTATTCTTTGTGTTTGGGGCATAAATGCTCATTATAGCCTAGCTCTCTTGGTCTTTTGGGTTATTGAATTGAATAAGTAAGATGTTACCTTCATCCCAAATGATTTGAGCATTAAGATTATCCTTCCATATCACCAGTAAGCCTCCAAAGGCTCCCTCTGATTCGGTAGCAGCAGTCCTCATACCTTTGCCAAAGGAAATGCATTCCACTTTTTCTTTTTTCATTTTAGTTTCTTGTATTAAAAAAATATCTAGTCTATGGTCCCTTATCATATTCCTAATTATTTCTTTTTTGTGGACTCCATTTAGCCCATGAATGTTCCATGATATGACCTTCATGATTTCTTATAAGACTCCTGGATTGTCCTCTGGTAACCATCCAAAATATTTCTTTTTGCTTCTTCCTTTCTGATTTGATTCATACTCTTCCGCCCTAGTGTGTTAGACTTGCTCCCTATGTCTGCTTTGGCTCTGCTTCTTATTGCTGCAGGAGAGGCCGGAGATGGGTCCCTGCTATTTTTCTTTTTCACTGTTATCCATGGTCCCACATTCTTATCTTTGGATACCTCTTTGTAGCTATCGAATAGGGCTTCCATTCTTGAGATTTGACCAGGAGTGGTAGATGATACCGTTTCTAGGAATCGGCTAATCTTCCCTGGAGAAATATAATTGTTTTTGCTAAAATTAGATTCTTGGGAGAGGATTGGGACCTGTCCCCCCTCGTGCTTCCCATCTTCCTGTGAATCTGGAACAAAGGAGAGAATAGTGTTGTCATCCCCTATGATCTCCCCCTCTTCTGGGTTCTCCAGGCCTCCTTTGTCTCCAATCCCATTTTCCTCGGCTGGTCGTGTTGGGCTTGCCAAGTCCCCTTCCCTCTCTCTGACTTTTTCCTGGCTGAGCTTGTGGTTGTCCCTTGCTCTTCCACTCAGTTGGTATGGACCCTTCAGACTCCAGTTGATCTGGCTGAAGATCCAAACTATCAGTTGTCATCTCCCCTTATGGATTCTTCTTTTTTGATACAAGATTCGTTTCATTTGGGGGTTTCTCTTTCCAGACCTTCTTGGTGTAGTTAAGATCCTTGATCAGAGGTTGTATCTCTGACCTTTTTCCTTGTTTTATTTGCTCCTTCCGATCTTTTTCCTGCTCCATGGCTATTGGGCACCTTTTGGCCTTGTGTCCATCTTTTTTACAGTGGAAGCAAGCAAAGGGGACACTTTCATACTCTATCTATTGCACTCATTTTCTCGATCTGGATTTGAAAACAATAGCCTCTGGCATGTCTTGGCCAACTTCAACTCCAATGCATATCCTCGCATAAGTGAGTCATTTCTTCGTCGTAGTAACTGCATCAATAGATAGTAGCTCCCCAAAGGATCTATCGATGCCCTTAAAAACATCCTCATGCCAATACTCCAAGGGTAACTTGGGAAGCCTCACCCAGACCGGTGCTTGGGTCAGGAAATCTTTGTTGAGATCTAGATTGGAGGTCCATTTTTGCAGAATGAGGGTGGATCTACCCACTGACTAGTTCCCCGCACAAAGAATCTTTGACTGATCTTCTTGACAAGAAAACTCAAAAGACATAAAAGCTTTTGCCATTGTCGAAACCACGACCTTGCCTTTGAGATCCCATTTGTTTTTAAAAAAGGTTCTTACTATATCGATATTAGGTCTGGATCCTATGAACTTGCCCACCAGAGTAGCGGCCATACTCAAAATATTATGATCAATAAGCTCAGAAGGCAGTTCTAAAGTATAGATCCCCTTCTCTTTATTAGAGACATCCTTAATCATTGGGAAAGGAGACTTACTAGAGGGTTTGACTCCAAAAAGGTTTTTCCAGCACCCCAGTGGGGCCCTGTCAACGCCCGTAACCCTCATTTCTGGAGTAGAGCCCTCTTTTTCCCTGGATCCAGCTGCATTTTCCATGGGACCCCTTCATCTATCGAATCTTCCGCTCCCTAGTCATTTCCCTGTTCCTAGCATGTGCTCTGAGTATTCTGTCCCAACCCGGAAGTTTTCCCACCTGGATCCAAATTCAAAATTTTGCCTCCAGTCGCTGCTCCTCGATCACTCATCTTGATTGCCATTGTTGTCTTCTCTCTATAATAATAATTATAATCTGACTTGTAATAAAAGTTGTCTGTAATAAGTGTATCCATTTTAAAATAAAGAATCTTCTATAAATATTTAAGAGTAAGTGAAAATTAAAAACGTCCATTGTATATCAAATTTAAAAATAAAATATACAAACATGAGATCTGTTACGAATTAATAGATATACAAAATATCACAACTTTACATTTAGATTGTAATTGCAAAACATTGCATCTTGTATAGGTTAAAATATATTTATTATCTAAATGCCTCTCCCTCATGTACAACTATGGATACTTTGTCAGATCAAATACAAAGTTTTTAATTTATTTTATTATCCAAAAAGTGCAACTTTTGGACTGCTCTCAAATCTATACAAATATTTTTATATTACTACTGCCCAACAGTGTACAACTTCTGAACTACTTGTCAAATCTATACAAGTATTTTAATATTACTATTGCCCAGTAGTGTACAACTATTGGTACTTTTCAAATCTAATGCCAACACTCTCTTCACACTTTTCAATTCATTTTTCTCCCAGATGGTGCATTTATTAACTTATATGACCTCTCATCCCCTGTTACCCTATCAAAATAGGAAAACTTATAAGACTCTCCATAAATTTAGACAACCAAAGAAAATTCTTACTAAAAAGAAGAAAACTTATGAGACTCTTCATAAATTTAGACAACCAAAGAAAATTCTTACTAAAAAGAAGAAAATGTGTACACAAATAAAGAGCACTCAATCCATGGAAACAAAATCCATCCAATAAAAATCTATGGCAACAAAAACCAATCCAAAAAATCGATGGCAACAAAAACTAGCCAATCACAATTCAATCCACAGATCATGCAGTATTAGAGACAACATATCAGAGACAACATTCTTCAAAATGATAAGTCTTTTTTAACATTCTTCAAAATGCTATAAAATCCACATATGAAGAGGTCTTGTTTTTCAATTCTGAATAAGCTACTACTCTGCAGGACTCTCGAGTCAACAACACCTCAACCAGATTAGGCATATATTCAGGTGCATAAAACCAAATTAGGCATATATTCAGGTGCATAAATTTCAATTCATTTTTACATTTGCATTTTGGCATATATTCAGGTGCATAAATTTCAACTCATTTTTACATTTGCATTTTTTATTTAAATCTTTCTATTATTCTTTTACATGAAAGAACCACTTAAGTCAGAACTACAAAAGTACATAAATCTAAAGAACTATTTTCTTGTTTTATTTTTTGTCTTACTAATAATTTTCTATATGAAAAATTGCTGCATAAATCCAACTTTTGTTAGTATTTTTGTTAGAACTTTCAATGAAAGAGTTGCATAAATCCAAATTTTGCTAGTTTTTTAATGAAAGAATTTCTTAAATCCATTTTTTGTTAGATTTTTCAATGAAAGAACTACATAAATCCAAATTTTGTTGATTTTTTTAATGAAAGAACTGCACAAATCCAACTTCTATTAGTTTTTACAATGAAAGAACTGCATATATCTATTGTGTGTCAAGTGAGCTGCCTTTCAAAGTTCAATGAAAGAACGGTATAAATTTATTGTCTATCAAGTGAGTTGTCTTTCAAAGTTCAATGAACTCAGTAGACATTATGAGTTGCCTTTCAAAGGGGGAACACGACAGACAATTACAATATTATATTATTCTATGTATATTTGTTTTGAAAGGAAATACAAGTAGCAATAGTGATGTAATGTTCCTGAAGCACACTCTTGATATACTCTGGATATTTATTTTGAAAGGAAATGCAAGTAATAATATTGATGTAATGTTCTATCATATGTGGTCATGCATTTTTACAAAAGAAAATGTAGTCGTGTCTGTTTTGAAAGCTTAGCTTAACATTGAACATGAAAACTTTGGTTAAAAGAAAATCCAATATTTGGCACACTTTGGTGAATTATTTTGTTTTGTATTTGGCAGACTTTGGTGAATTGTTCTGTTTTGAATTCGCTCTGTTAATAGAAAATGTAGTATTTGGCAAGCTTTGGTTAAAAGAACATGAAAACTTTGGTTAAAACAACATGCAAACTTTGGTTAAAAACTATTTTTTAACATGTTTATATTAATTTACTTTTTATATATGTAATAAATGTTATGCAGTCTTCATATATTTTAACATGAAAATTGCTAAGAAGAATCAAGTTCAAAGGACAAGGCCTTTACCAAGGCATAAAAGGAATGTTGAAAATGAAACCATTTATGCAAATCCCACTGAGATACCAAATCAAGATAAGATACCAACTCTAATAAACATGTCGCGTGTGCAAGTACAAGTTAGAGGTTCTACATCTAAGAATGCACTAGCAAGTAAAATGTAGACTAAATCAGACATGGACTAGAAAATTAAAGATGTTGAAGATAATGAGTATTCTATCTGAGTTTCTGCTAACAAATGGGGTATTCCTTTTACAACCCTATCATATTGGTTACAAGGTATCACAACTACAACAAAGAGAGGCCCGCGTACTTATTATCTAGTGAAGAAGAAATGGAGATTGTGCATTGGTGTCAAGAAATGACAGAGATGGGATATGGTCTTGAAATAACACAATTGAAAATATATGTTGCTCACATTTGTGAGACTAGGGAAAACCCCTTTAAGAATGGTTTTCCTGGAAAGTCATGGTGGATGGGATTTAAAAGAAGACATCTAAATTTGCATTAAGAACTGCATAAGGTATAGACAGAGACATAGCTACCATGCTTAGACCATCTATAATAGTAGCAGTTTATGAGAACTTGGCAAAAACTTACAAAGAAAAACAATACAGTCCACACCAAATTTGGAATTTCGATGAGACTGGTGTTCAAGCTGGGGGAACTATGGAATGCAAGTTACAGCTAAAAAGGGTTCAAGGAGTGTTCCCTATATGATGTCAAAAAGAAGAGAATGGATCACCATATTATGTTGTGTTGATGTTGCAGGTCAAAGCATTCCTGAATTCTACCTCTTCAAAGGTCAAAGACAATTGAAAAATTATATTGTAGGTTGTGAACCAACGGATTGTATGCAAGTCCAACCTCATACATGGATGACCAAGGAACTATTCCTCAATTGGTTGCATCACATTGCAAGATCTGTACCTAGTGGAGTTTCACCTAGCAATAGGCATTTGCTTATCTTTGATGATCATGGGAGCCATGTGGCACTTCCTAAAATTCTAGAGGTAAGAGCTTTAGGAATTGATCTTATTACATTGCCAGCCCACACAAGCCACGAGCTCCAACCTTTGGATGTAAGTGTATTCTCTCATTTTAAGAACTATTTTGAAAAAGTGAGAGATCAGAATGGATGGAAAAGAATCATATATTAGAAATCAATAGATCTAAATTAGCTAGATTATGCAATTTAGCATTCAAAAAGGCCCTCACTCTAGATAATATCAAGGTAGTGTATAGTTGGAAAATGGAAGCACTTCCATTGTAGACTTGTTTAGCCTTCCGAGTAAGTGGTTTGGGGTCATATCAAGCACCTAGAATGGGTTCCTGAGTTAGACCTGGCTTTCCCCCTGTTCTGTCCCTCTTTCCACTTCTTTCTGACCTGATTGTTGCATTCTGGATTGCAGATTTGAGATTCTGGACTTTGAGGTCAGGGTCAACCTTTTGGTTCAAGGTCAACCTTGACCTTGATCCAGGGTTCAAACTTTAGGGTCTTGCAGTTTCCGGATGTTAGTCTTTACAAAAGTTATTTCCCGCTTCCAGGTTGGCTGTTTCGGGGTCTGAAGTGTCGATTCCTAAATTATATTTAATATAGGTCCTCTCCTAGGGTTAAAGGCTTTAATGGGGATTTAATTATCCTATGTAGGCCTCCTTAGAAGATTGTGCCCTAGTTTCATATAAAAGGGAGCCTTCTCCTCTCTTTTCCTCTAAGTCTTCTAATCGTGATCAAGCATTCTCAAACTATCTTCAAGTGTGATTCAAGAAAGCTAAGGAGTAAGATTTCAAGCAAGCATTCATCCATTCAAGCATCCACTTTCATGAAGGAGATCCATTGGAGGCCATTGAAGGATTCAAGCTACATAGTGCCCTTTTAGTGATCTATCCATCCACCTTGTTCCAAGCCTATTCCAAATTCAAGAACCCATTCAATACTTGGTGTTGGAGATCTACAAGAAAGAGATTGAAGACATCCTATCATTCTATATTCTACATATTTGGTGCATACATACTTGTGGACTCAAGGATTCGAATCCTCCACAAGGACTTTTACAAGCAAGGTGAATTTATGCATTTACTTTATCTATTTCTGCAATTTCAATTACATATATTTGAGGTTAATTCCAAAAATGGTGTTTGACCAAGGCAAACCCCTCCCCTCCAACAAACAAACCTCTTTTTCTTGTAGGTACAGGTTAGAGACTGTAGATTTGAGACCAGATTTGGATACCCTTTTCAACTTTCTGTCGGGCTCTGCAAATTGATTCTCTGTCAGACCTGTGCAAGTCAAGGTCGACATTATTGGGTCAAGGTTGACATTTGTGGGTCAAGGTTGACCTTTTCATAAGACAACATCAGAACAGAAAAATATTTCTGCATTTTGTTCATCTCTGCGTTCCGGTTCTTGATCATACTTCAGTTTTTCCAGAAACAGAGTACAGACCTCAGAAAACAACATTCTTTGATCTGCATTATCTTAAGGTTAGTACATTTATCCTATTTTTCAATTACTATAATAAATCATATTTACTCAATAATTAACATAATTTAAGATATCCTTCTTGTTATTCTATTTTCCAAATAGTTGATTCATTTGTGCATTAGCCCTCCTTTGGGTTGATCAACTTGGATCTTCCATTTGTGCATTTGGGAATAGAAGAGGAACATCTTATCTTCTCCCTAATCACAATTACAATACCCAATCAATCAAATTCAATTAAATGTAAAGTAGCGTTAAGGAACTCAATATACTCTAAGCAAATCAAACAATAATTAACAAATAATCTCCTTACCCCTTTTTATCCACTTTACATTTTGGTGAACCCGCGATAGACAACTCTTTCTTTTTGGTGTTAGATTTACATTGTTTATGTTAGATCTTGCATGTTCTTTCAAATTACATTTAAGTTCAATTGATCAACATTTTGTGTTAGTTCATTTGCATTGTATTGGTGTATGAGCTTTACTACCTCTAGTCCTACTTATAGTATTCCGGTTAGAAGAAGTCGTAGACTTATGGGTTCCTTTGATCCTGAGTCTTCCTCTCCTTTCCTTAGGATCCTGGATGATAATTTGATAACTCATGATTCCAATCCTTCTATGGAGCATAACTCTTCTC
>MU227440.1:245274-256260 GCA_018584345.1 Thuja plicata | reverse complement strand
GATTCTCTGGTCTTTCTAGAAGGACTTCAAAGCCATGATCTGCACTTTGAAATCCTTTATCATGATCTTCATACCTGATATGTTTCATTTTTTCTAGGATGCAATCAGTAGAAAAAATGAGAAAACAGTGATAAAGGAATCAAACCTGTCGTACAATTATTCTATATGTATCTATAGTCTTCTATATGTTGTTTCATGTTATGTTGTACTTGTGCTATTGTTTGTAACTATTTTCCTTGTATAATCTTCTTGGATCTGTGACATGGTAGCACTAATTCTTTTTGGTCTCCAAGTTGTGGTCCAAAAAGATTCTTCTTCGTGATTCTTAAGTTTCTTTCCTCCTTTGTGATTGTAGTTCTACTTTCTTTGGGGAATGATGTCAATTCATTTGAAATAATATTATATTTCTATGTACATGTTATCTTATGATCATACTGACCCCACATTAGGTAGATCCCTCTTGTGTTCTTATGTATGTTTATGTTTTATTTCCCTTGACTTGTCTTCCTTTGGGGACATCTCGCAGTGAAAACGTAATTCATGGATTTGTTTATGTTTCCCTTAAAACCATTGCTCCTGTTAAAGTGTTAGCAATGACTTTAACATGGGGGCATACACTCTACTCACTTTTTGCACACATGCACGTTCAAAATAGTTTTCAAGACCTAAAAATTTTCCCTTTATGGATTAAAAAAAAATTAATCCTTAAATCATGGTCATTTTTATTTTTTAGGATCTCTTGATCCCTCTAGTTTAAATTTACACGGATCTCTTGATCCCGCCAGTTTTCAAATTATAATTCTTTTGATCCCTTTAAGGATGGATCTCCCTGATGGGTTGACTAGTGAGTAGCCACATTCACTAGGCAGTTCAACTCCATCTTTCCAGTTACGCTTTTTTTTTGTGTGGTTCACAATGGGACATAAGTTCTCACTGGGTAAGATAATCACACCCTTTCTCTCTATACTTAACTAAGTGATTTCTCTCTTATCGTGATCTTAGGGTTGATAGAGACTTAAGTCCCTTGGGGGCTTGAGGGTTTCTTTATCCCTTTTGGTTACAATAAGATTGTCTTTTCTGTATGTTCTCCTTTACCAAGAGTTTTTGTTGAGCTCATACTCTTGCTAAAGTGGGGGCTAAATGTATAGTTGAAAAATGGAAGCACTTCCATTGTAGACTTGTTTAGCCTTTTGAGTAAGTGGTTTGGGGTCATATCAAGCACCTAGAATGGGTTCCTGAGTTAGACTTGGCTTTTCCCCTATTCTGTCCCTCTTTCCAACCTGATTGCTGCATTCTGGATTGCAGATTTGAGATTTTGGACTTCAAGGTCAAGGTCAACCTTTTGGGTCTATGTCGACCTCGACCCTGACCTAGGTCAAGGTCAACCTTGACCCTAACCTAGGTATAGGTCGACCTCGACCTTGACCCAGGGTTCAAACTTCAGGGTCTTGCAGTTTTCAGATGTCGGTCTTTGCAAAAGTTATTTCTCACTTTCGGGTCGGCTATTTCGGGTTCCGAAGCATTGATTCCTAAATTATATTTAATATAGGTCCTATCCTAGGGTTAAAGGCTTTAATGGGGATTTAATTATCCTATGTAGGCATCCTTAGAATATTGTGCCCTAGTTTCATATAAAAGGGAGCCTTCTCCTCTCTTTTCCTCTAAGTCTTCTAATCGTGATCAAGCATTCTCAAACTATCTTCAAATGTGATTCGAGAAAGCTAAGGAGCAAGATTTCAAGCAAGCATTCATCCATTCAAGAATCCATTTTCATGAAGGAGATCCATTGGAGGCCATTGAAGGATTCAAGCTACATAGTGCCCTTTTAGTGATCTCTCCATCCACCTTCTTCCAAGCCTATTCCAAATTCAAGAATCCATTCAAGACTTGGTGTTGGAGATGTACAAGTAAGAGATTGAAGACATCCTATCATTCTACATTCTACATATTTGGTGCATACATACTTGTGGACTCAAGGATTTGAATCCTCCACAAGGACTTTTACAAGCAAGGTGAATTTATGCATTTACTTTATCTATTTCTGCAATTTCAATTACATATATTTGAGGTTAATTCCAGAACTGGGGTTTGACCAAGGCAAACCCCTCGCCCCCAACAAACAAACCTCTTTTTTTTGCGATACAGGTTCAGGACTGTAGATTTGAGACCAGATTTGGATACCCTTTTCAGCTTTATGTCGGGCTCCGTGAACAGATTCTCTATCGGATCTATGCAGGTCAAGGTCGACATTATTGGGTCAGGGTTGACATTTGTGGGTCAAGGTCAACCTTTTTCATAAGATGACATCATAAAAGAAAAATATTTCTGGGTTTTGTTCGTCTTTGCATTCCAGTTCTGAATCATACTTCATTTTTTCCATAAATAGAGTACAGACCTCAGAAAACAACATTCTTTGATTTGCATTATCTTAAGGTTAGTACATTTCTCCTATTTCTTCAATTACTATAATAAATCATATTTACTCAATAATTAACAGAATTTAAGATATCCTTCTTGTTATTCTCTTTTCCAAATAATTGATTCATTTGTGCATTAGCCCTTCCTTTGGGTTGATCAACTTAGATCTTCCATTTGTGCATTTGGGAATAGAAGAGGAATATCTTATCTTGTCCCTAATCACAATTACAACACCCAATCAATCAAATTCAATTAAATGTAAAGTAGGGTTAAGGAACTCAATACACTCTAAGAAAATCAAACAACAATTAACAAATAATCTCCTTACCCCTTTTTATCCTCTTTACAGGTATGATTTAAGAGAATTGGTATTTGGCCATTGAATCCAACAACACTTATGAATGACATGAATCCTAGGAGTGCATTTTATGCTGGATTTGAGGAGGAAGGTGAAACAATAGCAATTGAAAGTATTCTAAGATTTGCAGGAGTTAGCGTGTCTAATATTATTAAAAGTGCAGAACAATTTCATAGAGAGAATGCTACAATTGAAATGCAACTACAACATGATTCTGTCACTAACCAACAGGAACATCATTCTTCCATTGTTGAACAAAAACAACATAGTTTTTCCACTACTGAACAGGAATAACATACTTTTTCCACTGCTGAACAGGAACACCATACTTTTGTCATGGCTGAAAAGGAACAACATACTTCTGCCACTATTGAAGAGGAACATGGAATTCAATTAAGTATTCCTACTCAAGTAAGTATACCATATTACATCATGGAAGGTGCCAGAAATCTAGTTTGTGTTAACCTGGACTTAGATAATGAGGATGTAGGATTGCTAATGACATCCCCTCCACAACCTCTTCCAAACACATTAGTTCACTACTATGCATGTTCAACTATAGAGTTTGGTGAAGAAGATGAAGAGACTTTATCAAGAGAAAATGACAGCATGGTGGATGAAAATATTACAAATGCATATAATATCCAACCAGAAGGTAGCCAAATGAAATCACTATCATCTTTTCTAAAGTTTCCAAATGCAAGGGTTAATGAGAAATATTATCATGAGAGTGGTGGCACAATTAGGTTAAGTCATTAGTCACAAATAATCACAAGAGATTAGTACATGCAAATTTACATGGAACAAGAAGCCAAAAAGAAGGAGATTGCATATTTGAAGGCAAGAAAAAAGGAACAAGTTGATGAGAGGAGGGTTTCTAGAGCTATTGAGATGGGGCTGAAGGAACAAAAGAAACTAGGAATTGCAATGATGAAACAAAACAAAGAACAACTATGAATAACATAGAGGCAAGAGAAAGAGAGGAAAAAAATAGGTGAAAAGAATGAGGGCAGCTGAAAAAAACAAAGGAGTTGGAAAGAAATAGACAATTGAAAAAATAAAAGAAGGAGATGGAAAGGAAAAGACGTTTAAGCAACCCCTTAAATCCTATTCCATAAAATTCAATTTTAAGAGACATGATTAAAATTTATGCCCATGAAAATTCATCCACTGCCAACTTTCCAATCAACAATCAGGTTTGTACAGGTCAATTGCAAATGCCCATAAACATCTTTCATGAGCAAGCAAATGGAGGATCAAGTTCTAGCATTTCAACTATAGCTAATGATGGTCATTGCTTCATCCTTCCCCATGGATGGTGTAGTAAAATTTCCCATTAAGACTAATATGATTATGTGACAAAAATTGTTTTGTTATGTTTTGTAGAAGACAAACTATTCCCCTATTTATAGAGGTCCTATAAAATTTGAAATTTTTTTGTAAGGAAGGTACATGATTCATCATTTTTTTTGTATCATCTTTGGAACTATAATGTAACTTGAGACCAAATTATGAATTGATCCAATTAGATTGACTTTGTTTCTTGTGAACATTATATTTCACATTTGCACATCAGATTGACATTGTTTCTTATAAAAATTATATTTCACATTTACACTTTTAAATTACTCCAAATGTTTGGTCGAAATGTGTATGCATGCATCCATATGTATATGTATTATGTATGTACTTGCGTATACATCCATATTTACACACACATCCATATATATGCACATGTACATATACAGTGCATACACACACATCCATACGTATGCATATAAACACATTGACTGATTTGTAGTCTGTAATATATACACATGCATGCACTACACGTCACAAGTGTAATTGCACAAAACTACAAAATGATAATGAATTTTATATATATATATATATATATATATATATATATATATATATATATATATATATATATATATGCATGGATCCATTATACACACACACATGTATTAATATACAGACACAGAGAAGCACACATCCATACGTATGCATATACATACACACTAGCCAATCTATTTTTTGTTTGAATTACATTGACCGATATGTTTGTTCACTAATATGTATATGTATATGTAGAAGAATTAAGCTTATAGATGGAAAAAAAGAAAACAAAAAAACAACATATGAATTCAAATATAAACTAAAAATTAATGGGTCACTGAACTTCTACATGGAAAAAAAAAATAGTATGTATTATTCATACAATCAAGAGCGTATAATTGACCTAAATATTTTCTTAGAAGTATTAAACTTACACATGGAAGAAATGAAAACAAAATATGAATTAAATTTTTTTGGGTCATTGTCTTAGTGAGATTTAAATTAACCTCGCTTGAAATCAATAGTGACTTTGTCCTCCTTTTATGCATCTAGTCAATAGTGACTTCTTCCTCCTCTTATCAACTTGGAATCAATAGTGGCTTTGTCCTCTACAGACAAAAAATAAATTACAAGTCAAAGGTGTAATTGTGTAAAACTACAACTACAAACTTAATGACTACCTTTAAACAAAGTTTATCTAACCAATAATACCACATAAATGAAAATCTCATAACATTTACAATGTATTGCATGAAAAAGAGGTAAAAATTAATTATTAATTAACATTCAAAGTTTGGTACAAGATTTATTGCATTGAAAACAAATTCATATTGTAGAGAAAACTACATAAAAAAGAAGTATCAAACTTTGACAAAAGAGTTCTTGCATGGAAAAAAAATTCATATTGTAGAGAAAACTTCATTCCTTCGAAGATGTGGTGTGAAAACACGCCTTTTAAAAATCAATAAGTACACATTCCTTCCACGTGTTGGGTTCCAAGACTGATATCATTTTATATAACATGTCTTCTTCGAAATTTCCAGCACATCTTAATTCAAACATGTTGAAAATTACATAAATAGGAGTAAAGCATTTCAAAACCAGGCTATAGTAAGCTAAGACTATAATGCTTTTTTTTAAAACAAAAATACATGGTATCACAATTTGGTACTTTCAACAGCTAGTAGAAGTTAAAACAACATAAGTTAAAATTGTACATTTTAAAGCTTTGATTTGTTTAAGTGGTTTATCTGAAATCACACTACCACTCTAAGCTTTGAGTAAGCATAAGCTAAATGAATTAGCATAAGAAGTGGTAATTGGTAAGCTGCACAAGCTAAATTAATTAGCCAGATCATGTACCTTATGAACTTCTTATCACGTATGAAGTAACCTAAGACCGCTGCCATATTGAATTTAGTAGATGAGCTTATCTTCCCTACAAATGTCTCTCTCACTGATAGACTTGAACTACAATTTCATTCTGAACAACTCAGAAAAGATGGGCAACATTTTCATATGCCCCAAACAGAAATCTATTTTAAAATAATAGAAGACATTTTTATCAATAGTTTTAATGGTATTGATTGATTTAATATCTAATATTTTTCCAATCCTTAATATTATGAAACAAACATGTTAAAGTACTAAATTCATTTGAATCAATATTGTAATCCAGTGAGCCATCACTAAGATAAAGGGGGTGAAAAAATAGTGATCCAAAACTAAGACAATCTTTTACCAACATTTTGTTTCCTTACTATGTATATGACCTTGAATGGCAAGAAAAGATAAACAATATTCTACCTTGAAGCATGAATAGAATGCCTGATCACCCTACAAACCTTGAACACGAACCTTCCTCGCATCAACAAACTGAGAGCCATAAATTCTCTGTATGTCCTAAATTAGTCTACAACTTTCCACCATATTCATCACTCCAAATATTGTTCACTTTCTATATTACCTATAATTTTGTTCATTTTTTATACTACCTATATGATTAAAACATAAAAAGACTCTGAAATACAATCAAACAAGGAGACATTTGATCGTGGGTAGTACAATAATTGAAAGTTTAAATAGATTTCTTAAAACAGTTCAAGTAACTCTTGCACAGATGGTGTATATGTTAATAGTTGAAAGGAGCTTAAAACGTTAAAGCTAATTGACAACTCAAAATGGGTACTTCTCACAAGCAACCCATTTAAGTTGGTGTGCAGCATTTGGGGGACAAAGAGTAGTTGGATAGGGATCTTATTCAACACTCTACGAAATAAAAAAAGTGCTAAAAAAACCCTACAAACCAATTTAATATAGCATAGGCCTCTCTCTCTCAAAAGATCACAATTATTCAAGGAACATAGAAAAACGTCAAAAATATTTGTATACCTATTACAACTAGGTTGATAAATAACAGACTCAGCTAAAATGCAAAACCAAGAGAGTAAAATGCCATAAGTATAACACATACATACACAAATAACATATTGTGTGCTCTTATTTTTTTAAAAAATGTTGCTTCTGAATTTATAGAAGAAAGCATGTTGCAGCGTTTTGTAAATCGGCAACAAAATTTTCAAGAAAGCATGAAGGTACAAGAAAACTATACATTGCAGCTAATACTCTCAAAGAAGAAACCCTATCATAACCCTAACATAGTAGCAAACACACATTTCCAGCCCCTTGTTCTCAGTAGTTCTTCAAAGACTCGAACCGATGTTGTAGATACTTCTAGTTATCTGCAAACAAAATCCAATAAGTCTTACAATTTAAAACCTTGTGAAAATAAAAACTAAATCACCAAGGGTTATATAAGACAATATACCTTGAGAGGGAATGGTAGAGAGAACTGCATTTAACAGTTGAGCCTAAGGATCATCATGAGTGCCATTGATCTTGAGATGGGATGGTCAGGTAAACAGAATGATCAATACCCATTAGCCATTTTGGGATCTCTATAATTTTCTATAGTGCTCTACTTCCGGTAAGGTAAGGGTATGTGATAGAAGGGAAATGTGGATTGTGGGGCAAAATTCTTTAAAGAATACCGTCCCATGAATGTATCATCACATAGTTGCGCCAATACATATGATAAAATGGATTTCAAGTTTTTAAGAAAATACATTAGACATGGTTTAAAGCCAAATCCCACAACCTTGGCCCTTGTTCTCTATTCTATTAATAATGCTACGCACAAATCAGATTTGTTAAGAAAAGTTGGGTGAAAAAGCTCATGAAACTTTCAAGCTTTACACAACCTTTGTATCCTCACTATTGTGCGTAGACAAAAGTAAGGCCATTGTTTTTCATGGAGTTCCCTAAAGTAAAAGTCGGTCTCATGGTTGTAACGATCACAGGAGGCACACAAAGTGGATTTGCTAAAAGGTTTTAGAAACAATCAAGCAAATATAATCGACAGGTGTGATGTCGAATCCCACAACCTTGCCAACATTCTCCACAGTGTACTGAGTGGGCACAAGTTTCTACTTTGTATGCAAGGCGTAGAAGCATGAAAGGGGGCGGGGCACTATTAACAAATCTCCTCAAAGAAATGTGATCTCATGGATGTCGTGTAGTATATGCACATTGATCTCAGTCGACTAGCTACAATAACTAACTGCAATATAGATCTATAGGGGCTCATATCATCATATGCCATCCCTGTTGCTTCCATAGAAGAGGCTACAGTGTACGCTCCATTGTTAACAGGCAAGCCATAAGTAGTGTAAAATGAAGCAACTGCATGTCGAAAATGATGGAGCAAACCCTAGTGGTGCAGAATGAAGCTGCCGCCACATGGTAAAGCAAACCCTAGTGGTGTGGAATGAAACATCTGCCAAATGGTAAAGCAAACCCTAGTGGTGTGGAATGAAACAATTGTGTGTCCCAGTGATGCAAAGAATCCGGTGATAGGGTTAAAAGTCTAGAATTTTCAAAGTAAAAGTGTTCAAAATTAGGACCATACATATTACTTTAGGTTATACCATGCACAATGTTTGGACTATTTCTTATAAGTTTAGGATATGAAGTGAATATAATAGGTTCATTTATAAATAAATGAAGTTCTAGTGTGTAGTAAGTTGAGGAGAAATAAATCAATTTTAACAAATAAGTGAATATTATAGAAGAATATTGGAATAAATTTAGGTATAATTATGTTATATATAAATTGATTTTTAACAAAATTAAGTTATTTTGTAAACATAAATTTTATTTCAAGTTTTCAATTATTAGATCTTTTTAGTTAAGTATAAAGCTTATACAATATAACAATAATAAGTGTTACTAACAAATATTAGGATCTTTTTATTGTTTAAAAAGTCATGCAGAGAAGAAGAATATGGACATATGTTTATAATAGGCAGTAATTTAGTGATCAAGGACTAAGGACTTTTAAATTAAGTTTTGGTCGAATCTTCAAAAAGTCATATTTTGGACACTTCATAGTAGATGTGTTATTTCAACAAGTTATGTGATGAGTCACACCTCCAAACCTTAATTGTAGGTAGATAAGAATCCATTATACATTATTTTTTTTAAACAGAGGTCATACGATATTTTATGTAATAGTTACATATTTCCAAGTTAGCCCTCCCAACTATTGGTCCTCTCTCCTATTTTGGAAGAGAGTTGCAACATGATGTAAATAACATGCTATATTTTCTTAGAAAATTAGAAAACTCTATTTGTTTTTTCAAATTGAACCTTAGTAATATCGAGTGCCACTTCTTGTTCTTTTGAGAATTAACATTCATACCAATGTTTGAAACCTCTCGCAGAAAATCAACATTACATTACTGATCACTGATCAACTGCTTAAATTAAAAGCCCCAAAAATCCCATGATAGAAGTTCATTAAATCGAATGCTGGTGGTCTCAGCCATATTGAACAAATTCAAACAGAGAAAGTTATCACTTGATTTTGGCAAATTCAATCTTCTTCTTCCCTTCAAGTTTTCCAGAAAAGACATTCTGCATATACTCTGAACGAATGAATCTTCTGTATTGACAGGGATGCAACTCATCTATGAGCTGAGGAACAGGGCCAACCTCTGTTTCGTTACCTGGACTGTTAAACATCGTAATGGAGATTCGATCTCTGTCCATGTGTGTGACCACTCTGTGCTCAATGCTCTTATACACTCCATTGCTTAACACCTAAATGAAAATACAAAAACAAAAATTATATTTGATATAAATCAGGTGGAATCAAACATTAATCCCATTAATTAAACCCAAATAATAAATCAATAGTGGAGTGAGCAGCGTTTTTTCATACATGAAACCTTGAATACAAGATTTCACTCACAACTTGGAATAAAAAGCTCTGAATTATACCATAGAAACATTATTTAAAACAAATTAACAATTGTTTATAGTTCCTACAGATCGTTTTGAAAGTTGGCCTAATGACTGTTAAAATTTGGCCTAGTTCCTACATTACCTCAAGCATGTCCCCAATATTGATAACCAGAGCACCAGGGATGGGTTGAACAGGAATCCATTGACCATCCTTACAGATCTGTAGACCCACTGTTTCATCGTCCTGCAACAACACTGTCAAACCACCTGAATCTGAATGAGGGCTTATGCCTAAAGCCAGATCTGGTCTTGGGCAGGGTGGGTAGTAATTCATTCGCATGAACTGTATCATTTTTCCAAACATGTTAATGAAACGGTCTGGCTTTAGCCCAAGATTCTCTGATAAGAGGCAAAGAATTGTATTGGCAAACTTTTGAGCTTCAAAAGCGTATTGATCCACAGTTTCTCTGCAATAAATGGATAGAAAATGAAAATGATAGCAATCCGATGGATAGAAAAGTGAATAAGTATATATGCTTTCCACATCTATGGCAAAGCAAAAGAGGGAAAACAGACTTTACATGAAATCAACCCAATGACATTTTATCAACATGAAATCAATAATTTTGGGTACCTGAAATCCTCTGGCTTTGTTGGCCAAACATTCATCTTTCTATTCTCCGGAGGCAGAGTTGTCAAGGCAATTGCATCTGCCCAGTCCAGTATTTGGTCATCTGAGGCTACAAAGTTCTGTCCATAGCCTTCAAACTCTTGTATTTTATATTTCAGTTTTTCTTCAAGAGGTAGTTGAATGAATTCCCTTGCAATGCCCTTCATTTTTCCCGTCAGAGACAGAGGAATTCCATGATTCACGGCCTGCGATGGACACATATATATCATTTTAGTGAAAACATGAAATCTAATCCCATTACAACTCTTAATCTATAAGATAATTTATAATCAAATTTGATGTGCCACCTGAAAAAATCCCCATTCCTGGCATGCCATGCCAAGTTTTTCTAATTCCTTTTCCCTGCGGAGATCTGAATCCCCTGAAAACATCTCCA
>MU227440.1:224611-235612 GCA_018584345.1 Thuja plicata | reverse complement strand
GGGCAAAGTATACCATCTGGACGGAGGATGTATGAATTGTGGAAATCATCTAGCAATCAACCAATATAAGCACAATCAGTATTGCATTTAATCTAGAGGCCAGATCTTAATTGAAGAACATTGTCCTTCTCTGTAGACCGTAGACCGGTGGCCGCTTTGTGATACCAGAAAAATGGAGGAACCCCTAAAATCTACAGAGAGGCCAACAAGCGTCATGGGAAGAAAAGAAACAGGAAACCCCTAGATTCAAATTCAGAAATTTCAGAAATGAAGAATAAAACTTGAAAACGTAAATCAACAACATTAAGTACAAACTACAAAGATTCAAGTGAAATATATTCAAACTAAAAATATTAAAGTCAAATATACTCTGAAGTAAGGATATAGAAAAAGTTTGCAGAATAGTTGAAATGGTAACAAATTTTTACTATAAAAAGAAGAGGCCAACGTTGTTAATTTTCCCTGTAAAAAGAAGAGGCCAACGCTCTAGTTGCAGAATGAGCAGAGTAATGGAAGGAACCATTGCCTTCTGCTGACATTAGCAACACCACCAAAAATCAAACAATAAAAGATGACAGGAAGTCGTGGTCCATCCGGGGCGAAAAATTTGGTCATAGGAAGTGCCAAGGAAGAACAAAGAAGATAGAATCGCGCGTCTTCAACCTGTTCGAGCACCGTTCTGGAAACTTCTTTTCTAATACAAATTATTTTTATTATTCTTAATTAGGGCTTGGCCAATGGGATGGCAGCAGTAACAAATTTTATATTCTGCCACATGAATTTGTTGAAAATGAAAATTTGCCAAACAGAAAATGACACAAATTTTGGTTAAAATAGCTAAACAAACAGCTACAACAGCTGTGAGAAATATCTAATGATTTTGAGATGTCTGGGAAAAAAACGCATAAAAATATTCATAAAAATTCTATGAAAAAATCTGGCATTTATGAAGCACTATTTTTTACAGAAAAAAAATTAACCTACAGATGAGAAGAAGGGGCTGGAATTTTACAACCCAAATTGGCATTTCAATAACTAGTACTCACCAATGTTGACATCTACATCAGCTGGACCAGAAGCGAAATCGGCACTAAGGTGATATGCACAAAAAATTTCTCTTCTGGCCTCCCGCCCCAATGTTAGTTCTGTTAGCTCTTTGGTATGGTCTGTTAAGAGAGTGGAGGATGAAGAGATCACGGAAGTTTCTAGAAAAAACCATAAACTTTAGCATTAAATGAAATTTGGTGGCTCATAATTTTTACTATTTTTTCTAATAATTTCTATTTTTTTCTTTACTCTTTTTCTCAACAACCAATAGAAAAATAGATAACTAGCATTTTTTAGATTTTAAAAATATGTTCAAATTTATAAACTATAGAAGAAACTAAATGTTTGAAAAATTCTCATATTCTATTGGCTAGATTAATTGCCTCTATGCATCAAACGAATGCAATAGTTACCTGCCGTAGGCAGGAACTAATAACATTATGATACTGTTTTAAAAATTAAATATTGAAAATAAATAATATAGATTTGATTTAAAATTTATGTATTAATATATTTATTTATTATTATATGAATTATATTATACACTTATTAATCATTTCATGTGTACTATTTATTTAGAATAGTTAAATTCCTCATTTGAAAAAGTTTAAAAATAATCTAAGTTAATTAATCATGTGAGAGTAAAGATTAATTTTAATATCAATTGAGAATGGATAATTGAAATGATACTCAATTAAAGAAGACATTTGATGCCATTAAATACTACAAGTTTCATTCCTACTAATATTGCTACTAAGTAATTGATGTAAAGTCAAAGAAGTCCTTATGGCTCCATAATGTACGTCCTAATAATAGAAGCCCAAAAATTTATAATGTACGTCCTAATAATAGAAGCCCAAAAATAGAAGCCCAAAAATTTATAATGTACGTCCTAATAATAGAAGCCCAAAAATTTAGAATTTAACTAGGTAAATTAAGAGCTAAAATTTAGAATTTAACTAGGTAAATTAAGAGCTATGGAATATATGCTTTAGTCATAATTTCTTAAACTTCTTTTCCATATTAGGTTGTATTAAGCATAAGTCATTTTAATTGCTTAAGTCTCTTTTCATTTATTAGATAATATCTTGAATTTTTTTTTGTTAGTTTTTTTTTTATTTCTTGTCTTATTAATTTACTTTTCTATTGCTCGCTAGCTTGTCCTTTGTTTTTGCCTTTTTCCTTATTGTACTCCCTTCCTTTTTCCCTTTTTGTGTTCTTTTCTCGTGAACTTTGAGTTCTTTTGTTTTCAATTTTCCTCTCTAATTTTGTTTGGTCTAGCTTGAGCTCTAGCTAATATTTAATTAACTTTTGATTACCTCTTTTCCTTTTTATATTATCTTTGCTAATATAAATATATTTATTAATTTTTCCCCTTACAACCGTCTTATTATTTTGTGGGCAACCTCTTCTTTCCCCTCTTCCTTTCCCACATCTTTTTATTCTCCCTCGGTCTACGACAATATTGTTTTCCATTCCTTGAGCTTTCTATCATCCCAATGAAAGATCATAGAGTGTGATCTGAAATGCCAATGTAAAAACTACACACAACCACTTCTAGAAATAAAAACAACCAATTCTATGGATTGTAGAAAATTTTTATCTTCAACTCAATTGGGTTACAATGCTAAAGAGCTCTCTAAAGTCTTTAACTTAAAAAAGATTTCAATCATATCTCAAATCAAAGGTTATGGTATTTAGAATTTAAGTCACTCTATTATTTTAGTTAAAGTTATTTCTCAATTAAATTGTGTTCAAGTAGTTGATTCAAAAAGCTTCAATACTGAAATTATTTAACATTTAAACTAGGATAGGTGTTAGACTATATGCTAGGGTTTGGATCATTTATTTTGTAGGTACAAGTAAAGGCAATTTTCTGGCAGTGTATGAAACATGAGGAAAAATCCAGATTTAGTATGCAAAACCAATCTTTTAAAGTGTAACTCAGCTTCACACAAACCTTAGGATGATGACTTCCCTACCATAGATTTAATGGAAGAGGTAGAGTCTGATTTAGGATTTTTTGGCAGAATATGGTTTATTTGCATATTCGTTAGACCTAGAATTGGGAGAGGTTTTTTTTTAATGGATAGAAAAAATTGGCAAACCTTAATAATTAATAAATTATGGTCAAAAAAAAATCATTATTGTCCTTGCAAACAAAGAAGAGGGATAAAGTTCTCTCGGGTGGGCTATGGAAGATGGGAAGGTTCCCTTATATACGCAGAGGTGGTGCCCTAATTTTGACACATCCTAGATGCATCCTTATGAAAAACCAATATGGATCAGATTCTAGAATCTATCAATTGAATACTGGTAAGAGGAATGTTTACAAAAATTGTAGGGAAATTGGGCACACTTGTGGATATTGATGCAGATATTATCAAAGAAGTAATAGATAGCCCATGCCTATTTAATTCATTTAGGGTCTACATGCCTTTGAAGGAAAAGAAATCCTCCAACCACCAGACTTGGGAACATATCCACCATAAAAGCATAAGAGACAAGGCACCGCTTAACGAGTACATAAGATATGCAAATTAGAATAGAAAACCCTAGAAGCCACCTCTCACTCATAAATGCTCTCTGAAATGCCCAAACCCAATCCAAGCAACACCCTATAGATGTGTGAACACAACCCAAGAAATCAAATTGACCAATTAATTTCTCTGCAGTACACGACATGGCTCACCGCTTGAAAACCCTGACGAAAAGATTTAAAAATTTAAAATTTGGTTACAATGGCAACATGTGGCGCAAAAATCAGCATGAATGGCCAAGATCAAAAAATTTCACAACTTTAAAACTGATTCGTAGATATCCCTTTAAGGGTACGAAAATATGATCTAGACACGTGACACACTATCACAATGCCTCATACATTATATGTCATGCATCTTGGTCTTTGAGGATTCGCATCATCCGTCGGATGAAATCCAACATGGCTGCACCTTATCTTTCCTTTAAGCCTCAGATCTGGCCCGCCACCTTCCATGTGGAAAAATACTATTGACCCTGAGAAATCCCTATTTCTCTCTAACCTACACTGACCAGCCAGGACACGCGTTAGCCTGTTGTGATGCCTTGAACATTAATTGATGATCACCTTCACTATTGAGGGAAAGAACTGACCGTCGGATCCATTTAGATCTGCATGAAACTTATCTTCATTAAGCTCAGCAACCATCATCCACGTGTCACCTCCCCATTAGACCTTAGAACCACTTGTCCCTTACCTTTCTACATAGGCCCCACACTTCTTACCACCGACCTGGAAGCGTGGAAAGATTCTCACCATCGTATGATGCATATCCATCGTGCATCTTTCCTTTGCGTGATGGCAAAGAACCATTGGATTTGATCTCCCTTTTACCACTCCTTTGTCATTCGCTCACACACGTCCCCCTCTCATTTGATCCACCTTACCGGAACCACCATTTATCTTGCTGCTGATGCCATGTGGCACCACTTGATTTGATGGGAACTTTGCCACCTAACCATCCTACTTGGCCCTGCCACCTATCAGTTTGCCACATGTCAGCACCTGCGCCATTGCATGATCTAATTGGGCCTGTCGTGACTTGGATCATGCCAGAGCGCCCATGCCGACACCTGTCACTACATCGACCACTTCACCTCCACACGGGCCCACAAAACTATCCTTCCCACCTGCCAGCTAGCCTCCACATCACCGCCACTTAACCGCTTGGCCTCCAACCACCGACCAAAAAGTTGCGTGCCTTTCAACACTTAACATATTGCGGGCTCGGATATAAAAATAAAGTCAATGTATAGCTCGATTTGTATATTATAATATACTCTCTTTTTAGTTATCTTTTTTAATATTTAAAATATAAGACATTATGATGACAAAGAGATGTTCAATTTATAATATAATTCTATATAATATAGATCTAGAAAAATATAAAATATATTTATATTGAGTTTTGTTATGTAATAAATACATAACATTTATAATATATATCTCATGACTGTAATTCAATATTGTAATAAATTATACTCAGATTAATTTTCAAAAGATTATCGTATTTATATAAAACCTATTGAGAGTATATATAACAAAAGTTTTTAAATGTAATGAACAAACCAATTAATGTTATAGCAACAATTTAGAATTAAGAAAATTGTACAAAAATGTTTCTATTAAGCATCTTATTAAAGTTGGTATCAATCTTCTTTAAATTTTTCTAATTCATTTTATTCGTAAAATTTTAAGCCCCTGTATTATTAGTATGAAATGTTTTATTACATTATTGACTTTTTTTCATTTAATGTAAAACGAATATAGCCCTAGTAAGGCATCTTGGGAGTTGTAATAACAAAAAAAAAAGAAAAAAAGGCAAGCAAATATTTTGACATCAAAGTTTACGATAATCTTAGAAACCCATTCTAAAAATCCTTTTCAGTTATGTTTTCATGATTTGTCAATTTGCTTTGGAAAAAAATATATATACTTTCAAGCCAGTCAATTAAATCATCGCTTCCTTGGAACTCATGGCTTTACACTTGTTGATTGTGTAGACACCTAAAACTGGTTCATTGCATATGCCCCCTTTCTAACATATCTTCTATATTGGGTGTTTGATCTTTATCAGTCACTAACATTGTGTCATTCTTCCATGTCATCAATTACTAACAATTCTACTCTCTCTATCAAATTGATCATTTTCGATCAACCCTAAATCAATCCCATTCGATCCTATTCGATCCTAAACTGATCCTATTCGATCCTAAACCATTCCAAACCCTCCTAAATCATTTAAAATATATCCTATTCTATTCCTAATCATTTGCAGAATTGTATGGGCTTATTTCTGACCATTCTGGGGCATTGTCCAAGATCACCGATGCCTAATTAACCCAATTTCAAACCAATCGATCAATCTTGTCATCATTTCAGGAGCATTGTCCAAGATCATCAATGCTTCGTATCCTTTCAATCAACCATTTGATAACACTGTCAAAGATCATCAATGTTATCGCTATCAATCTATCAATTTCAAATTCAATAGTGTTGTTCATTATTGTCAATACTATTTATGATTATCACTTCGGGAACATTGTCAAAGATCATCGATGTTTCCCCATTTCAATCTTACGACGCCATCAAAGTTCATTGGCTCTTTTCAATCATTTCCAATCATCATTATCCGGGTGCATTGTCAAAGATCATTGATGCCTCGTGATTTCCTAAACTATTATGGAACCCTTGAAATTAACCCTAATCTTTATCAACATTATCAAACCCCTTTCAATTTGACCTATAATCCACTAATTTCCCACTTTGGATGAATAACCCATAGTTTATCGTAAGTCCTAATTGAATAAATAAATAAACTTTATTTATTCCCTTTTCCCTAAGTCTCCAATAATTAATTAATTTTTATTAATTAATTAGCTAATTTCAATTTATGGGATTTTACAATTTCATAAATCTAATTTGATTTTGAGGAATATTTGAGAATATTGAATTATGGATTTGATTAAAGATTCATAATCTCACCTAAATATCATATCCCTTAATTGAGGATTCTCATCCCTATTAAGGTGCTTCCTCAATATCTCCAAATATTTTCAATATCTCCTCAATATCTCTCCCCCATTTCATGCTTCCGAGCATCTCACCAACCAAAATCTGCATTTATGCAAGGATTTTGTGCAATCTCACCAAATTGTGTCTCATTTTCCATAAAATGGGATACATTCCTCTCATTCAAGGTTAACCACGAGATTTTGGGAAAACCTCAAGATCACTACCTCCTAGTAATTCTCATTATCAATTCAAGCTTTCAAGTTCTTTGTGCAATTGTGTTTGTCAAAGAGCAACATATCAACCTCTATGGAGAAGAAAGGAGACCATTAGAACTACATTTGAAGGGAGTTTGTTTATGTTATCTTGCATATATTTCAACTCTTGTTTCAAATGGTTTTAATGTTAGATTAGTTAGGGTAGCATATTGTTTAGGGTTTGTGGTTACCTAGATATGATTTCTAGTCCCTTTTATGGTCTTACATTTGGTGAACCTGACGTGAATCATGCATAACTGATGAAATTTTTGGTATTTTTGTGTCTTTTTCAGGTGTTGGAAGAGAGCTGCGCAGGTTGACACTAAAGTTGCATGGGTGGTAACTGTACCTACACATGTGGTCACTATTTCTGTGTAGGTGGTTAAGTACTGTGCAGGTGGTACCCAGACCTGCGCACTTGGAGCCCAGAGCTGCGCAGGTGGCTGCTTAGCTGGGCAGTTGGTCACACGGGATGCTCCTTTAGGGTTTAGGATCATTTCTTGAGGGTTTAGGAAGCCATTCTGCATTTAGGGATTCCTCCTCTACTTTTCTATGTTTTCAAGTTAAAATGAACCCTAATCTATTCCAATGAACCCTAAGTTTGGTTAATGAACTCTAATGTGGTAAATGAACTTCACATTTTCATTTTCAAAGCCTTAAATGAACATACACATTTGTATTTGGGTTCCTAAAATGAATCTCATCTAGTCTAGGGTTTCATGCTATCAAACTTGTTCAAATTTTAAGCAACTTGCAATCTAGCCTAACTAGGGGTGGAAATGAAGTGTTTCATGCAAGGTCAAGTTGTTTCAGTTGCCAATGGGTTTAAAATGAACATGCATATCTGATTTGGGGACTTAAAATGAACTCTAACATAGTTTAGGATCAAATGCAGATTTAGTCCTTGAGGTGTTCCTAAACTATTTTCATGTACATGCAAGCTAGTTAGGGTTTCAATTTCACTTCAAATCTTTTCGCATCAACCTAAATGACATGATTAATGAACCCTAGCTATGTTTCCAACATTTTTTCATGTTTAGATGTTGATAAAAGTTATGTTTTTACAAGTTTTGATTCATTTTTAGGCTTCTGATCAGTTGTTGCGCAGGTGGTCATTGTTCCTGTGCAGGTGGTTTCCCTGATGTTGCGTAGGTGGTCACTGTTACTACGCAGGTGGTAAGAATGATGCTTTTCAATGCTATTTTTGGGTTTCTGCATTCCTATACTTGTTTTCGCACTTAGATTACTTGATTTTGGTGTTACTGATGAGTTTGTGCAGCGTTATGGCAATCATGGGATGAAGTATAAATCCTAAAACTACTAATGGTTTCAAATGAAAGACATTTTATAAAAGACATTGTGTTTTACCAAACTCTTGTGTTTGCTTTTTGTAGTTAGAAAACACTTCGCTTTGGTGCTTGAAATGAACCTTTTGCTTTCATGTGTCTAATGTGTTTTCTAGATTGTAAAACCCTAGAAGAATCATATAATTGTATCCTCTCCCCTCACCTTCATTGATCTTGGGTGCAAGAGAAACTCATATCATTCTTATAGAGTGGCTACCTCTCAAGTGCTTTAGTAGAGCCAGTGAGAGTGGATGCTCAACTGGTGACAGGCTAAAGCCAAGCCCATCCCACCGGGATACAAATATGCGATTATGAATAATCTCTCAATGGACGGGTGTTGAATGCATTATACTGGGAATAAGATCTCCCTCAGTACCCTTGTGTTGCGTTAAAACCTATGAAATGTAACTTCCGTAGGTTGGGAGGCCTCCATGATGGAGCTAATATGCCGCACGTATAATCACCCGAATGGATGCCCTTATTAAACACCATGTCATAGTAGCCAAAAACCTTCTATCTATTGGCACGGAAGGTCAGAGACCAACTAAGATGCCCCACACTTTCGCGGCTATTAGTCGAGACAACAATCCCTTGGGAAGTGATGTCCCTTGGGAGTTGAAGCTTGGAGTGCCTGAGAAGTGAGTGCACATGTAAGGAGGAGCTCGTGCCTCCAAGCTTCTAGGTTGTCCGCTATTAGTAAGTGTGGCTGAACTTTGGTTCAAGTGGGGATCCAACAGATACTGTCCTTGCTATCCTTAGGAAGTGGTGTGTTTGTTCATTTTACAATAGCCATTCTAAATGATGTGTCTTGTGTGGGTGTTCAAAACTTAATAAAATGAAGACATCTTAAAAAACACTCTCCTTAAACAACACTTTTTCCAAATCAATCTTCAAGAACAATCAAATAGGTCACAAAAAACCTCGTCTTTAAGTAAACATATGGAACCTTGAAATTTTCACTTGGAACCTATTGGCATGCTTGATAGCCTTCATAATGCATATTCATGACCTAATCTCCATGCATTGTGCATTTCAAAAATCTCCTTTCATTATAGAACTCATTTTAATCCTCATTATAGTCCTTTTGCATAAGTCTTAATCATAGCCCTCTTGCATACTTAGCTCATTCCTAGATCCTCCTTAAAAACTTTGTAAACAATCCTAGAAAGTATCCAAATCATGGAACCTCTCTTTATGATGTTGAAAATAGGATCTTGACTTGATCCCCCTTTTTGCAAAATTTCAAACCCCCTTATCAACTTGGTCCTATTCCACCTTTGTCATGATGGATTTGACCTAAGCCTTTTTATCAAACTTGTCCTTTATTCCAAAATCCTATCTTTTCAAGTCAAGATCCTTATTCAACCTCATAAGGTTATGCTCCTAGATTTGTCTCCATTCAAAATATTAATTGTTAAAGTCCAAAAAACCAAAAACACAGTTGCATAAACCTTATCTTGCATTTACATAAACCTTAGCTTGCATTTGCATAACTTCCTATCATTTCCAAAGTTGCATTTCAAACTTGCATTTCCAAAATTTCAAAAATTCCAAAAAAAATCTTGCATTTGCATATAGAAATCATGCCAGTTTTTACAAGGTCTCAAGCATCCAAGGGGCAACAAGATCCTCCTTTACCTATGTTTACGTCACAACCAGAATCACAATTACCTTTTGATCCAAGACAAGGTGTTGCCTATCATGATCAAACTGACCTAATCAACATGCAACAATTGGAAGGAGTGCATCAAACATTTAATGACCCAAGACATGTCACCTTCCCTCAAGAGCCTACTTCAAGCAATGACCTATACAACATGGGGTATCCTTCCAATGCTTCCCCAAACTTTGGCACTATTCAGTGGGGACCTCCCCCAAAATTTGACCCAATCTTTGTACCTATGCCACCTGGCCAAGGTAGTGTTCCTCCTACACCTAAGGAGGAATGCCAACGATTTTCTCAAATCAATCAAGTCCAGCCTAATCATTTGCAGCAAAAACCTATGCCAAACATAGATTGTGGATCTTATCAACCTCCTCCACCACCACCAGATAATAAAGATCAAGGCAATGCCTCAAGTCCCTCTTCAGATTCTGGTGACTCACATGGGACATTTGCTTCCTTCAAAGATTTACCTACAGAGGAAATTGATGAGGCCATTAAGAACAAGAAAATTTAGTAGACATTAACATACCTTATGACTCAAGATCCACAACGGTATATCAAAGCAATTTAGAAGACAAATCCTCAACTATTTTTGGAATATCAAACTCCCCCATCATCTACTTTGGAAGAGAACCAAGCCCTAGTGGTGCGGGATAGAGAAAAGAGAGAACAACCCTTCGATGAGTCAGCTATGGAGCTAACACAAAAATGACAATGAAATGATTTAACTGTCAATATTCCTCCAAGGGAAAAATATATACCATTGGATAATCCTTTATTTGAAGAAGAAGCACTCCCTCCTCCCGAAATGGTGGATGTTACACAAATCCCTAAGAAAGGTCCTAAAAGAACATGGAGGATTGATTTAAAGAATTGCTTGCCAAAAGGATCAAATGAGACATTTGCATTTCCTTGGGGAATGCCAGATGTACCCCCTTTTGAAGAAACACAACCAAGTGGTCCTCCTTTGGTAGCACATACAACATTCCTAGGAAGCACTTCAAATACAACAACGTCCAAAGGACCATTTAATGAACCACCATGGGTACCCACTTTTGATGTATCTAATGCGACTACTGCAACTATACCAAATCCATTGCAAGATCAAAAGAAAAAGAGCCTTGTGGATATTAC
>MU227440.1:208150-224511 GCA_018584345.1 Thuja plicata | reverse complement strand
TTCCACCTAAGGTGACACAACCAGCACAACAAGTGCAACAAGCCCAAGTGGCTCAACAAGCACCACCTATGGATGTAGTGCAACCAGTGCAACCCCAATTTGCAGCCCAAGTTAACATGATGTCTCAAGCACAACCAGCAAAATGTAAGACTGCAAATATTGATGGCATACTTGGACCACTTGGATTTCAACAAGCTAATAACATGCAATAGCCGACAATACTGATGGGTCAAGAATCTCATCCTATTGTACAACATGTGCAAGGTTCAAAGGTGCAACAAGTGCACCCACAACAACAATAATATGTACAACAGCAACAATATGCTCTCCAACAACAATATGTACAACAACAACAACATGCTTTACAACAATAGTATATATAGCAACAACAACATGCTTTACAGCAACAGTGTGCTCAACAACAAAGAAAACAACATGTTCAACAACAACAATGACAACAACATGTTCAGCAACCATATGGTCAGTAGTGACAACCGCATGTCACAAAACAAAAAAATGTGCCACAACAACAACAGCATGGGGCGCAAATTCAACAACAGCAATATAGACCCCAATATCAACAGCAAATTTTCCAACCGTATTATATGACACAAGGTCACCAATACAATCCTCCACCAATAAATTAACAACATGTGGAAGATCATCAGCAACATGCCCGACAACATGTGGCATTAGTCCATGACATATCATCTGAATCGTCAGACTCAGATCGGGCCTCGGAATACAGTCGACGTTCAAGGGCTTCTAGACAGACACATCATTCTGATAAACGTAAAAAGACAGTGAAGCCTTCACAGAATGAAGAAATACTCCAACAAACCCAATGCTTGCAGAAGCAACTAAATGATATGCAATTCAAGGACACAAAGACACTCTATATAGAACAAGAGTTGTGTCCTAATCCGTTCGATCCAAGCATTTACATGCCTCCTTTTCCCAGGAATTTTGATGTGCCCAAGTTTGAGAAATACAAAGGGAAAGGCAATCTAATCGATCACATTAGGGAATTTTATACATCTTGAATCGAGGTTAATCATGATGACATGTACCTTATGAGACTCTTCCCTCGAAGCCTTGGAGGTCAAGCAATGGAGTGGTGCTCTAAATTACCCGGCAATATCATATCCTGGAAAGAACTAGCCAATAAATTCATCTCTCATTTTGCGTTCAACATATCAAGTGAGGTTATGCTAACTGACTTATGCACAACCAAACAAAAGCTTGGAGAATCCTTTATGACCTTCCTATTGTGATGGAGGAATTTGGTGAGTCAATGTCCTTTTGATGTGCCAGAAGAACAACAAATTCTATTATTTATCCAAAATTTGGTACCTGAGATGATGTATGAGCTCAAGATTAAATGACCAAGTATGATTCAAAAGTTCATGAAAAATGGAATTGGCATTGAAGATGCTCTTATTGAAAAAGGAGTATTAAAAATCAACAAGGACAATCAGATTGCGAGCACTTCCAGTGACAAGCCAAATTTTTTGTCTCGGAATAAAAATATCACAAATGACGGCGTTGTTGATGCATGGACAGTTAATGCAACACAGCAAAAAGTGAGTCTCAAAGGACCCGCTGCTACCAATACGCAGACAACGAATCAAGCACCACCTCCAGCGCTAGCTCCAACACAACCTCAAGCACAAAAAAATGATAATCGGCAGCATCGACCACCGAGGAATAGAGATGGACCACAAAGACAGTTCACACCATTGAGTGAACCACTCCATTTGGTCCTACAAAAATTATTTCAAAACAATTACATTCAATTACCCGAGCTCTGCGATCCCCCAACAATGAAACCCCCTTGGTGAGACGACAACAAATACTGTGATTATCATCGGACAAAGGGACATAGGACCAATTCCTACTACCAACTAAAACACAAGGTCCAAGACCTTATTAGTGAAGGTTTGATTGAAGTTGAACCCATAGCGGGATCTTCCAACACTAACCACACTATTTTCACAAACCCCTTGGTTAATCATGAAAAGGGAAAGGCCTCCACGTTGAATTCAAATTACAAGAACAATGTCAATTACACTTAGACCGGCCATGACTATACCATCAATTGTTTCTTTGAGGTTGATTCATGTTAGTAATAACTGAGAGGGGGGGTGAATCAGTGACCTCAAAAATTTATCCTTTAATCTTTAACCAACAATAAATACACTTTAGATTATTAAGTCCCTACAAGATGCATGCCATGAAATACTTGAAATAATAAACTGTCTGTCGGTTTACCTTGTCTGTCCTTATTCTCCTTGATAACTGATAAGCAGTAAAAATATTTACTGATACTCAGTAAATATGCAGAGTATACCAATCAATCTAGAAATGCATATGTGAAATGTAAAACAATAAAGTAATAAACCATACACACATAACACATGGAGTTTAACGTGGAAACCCTGTTAAGGGAAAAACCACTAGGACCGGTATCCCAAATTTTCACTCTTCTGAAGTGAGCCCTGTTAGGATCCAACCCTATTAAAGGTTACAAACACACTGTTAAGTGCGACCTTGTTAGAGGATTTTATACATAGATTGTCACTTAGTATCTGGCATCTATTTTGCTACCATCCTTGAATCAGCCTCCTTCTTAGAATGTCAATAGGATTTAGGAAAATCTTGCTACCATCCTTGAATCAACCTTCTTCTTAGGCTATCAATAGGCTTTATGAAAATTCAATGCTACTTTCATGAATCAACCTTTTTGGAAATCTGTTAGGATATACCTCAATTATAGAAGACGGTTAAGTCCTGCTCTGTTAAGAGACTTGATGCTTCAATGGTTAAACTGAAACATTATGACCTGTTTCTAATGCAACTTGAATTGCATATTTTCAGATCTATTTAAGTACAATACCTCTTTGATCAATGTATCAATTCAATTCTTTGTGCTCCACACTTTTTGCTCTGTGATGTTGTGCTTCACTATTCGTCAGTGTCTGCAGAATTCTTTAGCTCTCCTTCAGCTTCATTGATCAAGACTGTATGAAGTTTATCCTTCACCAGTTTCTCTTCAGCATCCTCTTTCTATTCACTCCCCTTCTGTGTATTTGATTGTTTGTGATTTTTTGATTACAAAAATGAATTATGCTTGTCTCTTATATAGACATGATGTTCCTTAATTTTTTATTCTTGGCATGAAAAACAATCCAGCCAACCTGATTTACGGCTTTAACTCCTGATTTATCTTGTATTTATCTTCTTTCCAACTATACAAATCTTCTTTACTTGACTCTGGGTGAATAAAACAAATAAAACAACCAGTTAAGTCTATCCTTAAGCTCTGCCAGCTAGATATTTTGTCATTTTCTAAACTCTTTGTTCTTTCGGTCAACTCTGCAGTTAGTCATTGGTGACAACTGCCAATTCCGTCGGTGCAACTCCAGTTAGCTTGGGGAACTCCGTCCATTGGGCATCATAGGATTTTTCTTCATCGAGAAACACTGTCTTCTGCTTGTCAAGCATCACTGTGACTTTTACTTTTCCTTTACCGATGGTGTGCACTCTGTCGGTGTTGTCTGGACCTCTTAGTGAATACTTGACTTTTATGCATTGTTGAAAGCATAATCTCTGTTCCATTTATTCTGTGAAGTCTTTGGCATTATGTGCATGACCATATAGATGATATCAAGTTGACATCAATGACAATACAAACCATTAACTATTTTAATGTCTTGCATCATCTTCAACTTAACATTATCAAACATTCAATCAGTTACATGTACTTTCAAATTACAACCTTGTTGACCAGTTGGGTAAGACCCCTGCCTTGATATCAATCCTTGATTTGTTGCGCACATACCCTCAGCACAAGGAAGTCCTGGAAAAATCTTTGAAAGAGTCCACTATTCCAACCAACATTGACACTAACTAGTTTTAGGCCATGATGGGGCACTTCTCTGCGTCCCAGCATGTCACATTTTCCAAAGATGATGTTCCACGTGACCAGCTTGTTCATAATGACCCTCTCCATTTGGAAGCCTTTATCCATATTTCCATGGTCCAGCGATTCATGATAGATGGTGGAGAAGGACTCAACATCTACACTTTGAAGGTCATTCTTGATCTTGGTTACAATGACAGTGACATTGATCCTTCCAAGAGAATCACAATAAAGGCCTATGATGACGTTGAAAGTCCCTCCAAGGGAGTCATCATCCTGCCCATCAGAATTGGTCCTGTTACTGAAAACACATTACTGCAAGTCCTAGATCTTGACTTGCCCTATAACATGATCTTAGGATGCCCATGGATCCATGCCATAAAGGCGGTTCCCTCTACATACCATCAATGTTTGAAGTTCTTTCACGAGGGGGTTGAAATCATCGTCCCTGGTGATCCTAACCCTTTCCAATTTTGTGCCAATCTGAGAGAAGGGCCTGCACAATAGGTGCCTACCAACAACAAAGCCACTTCATCCAAATCCTCTAAATATGATGCAGCCACCCTTGAAAAAATGATCAAAGGAAAGCTGAAGATTGAAAATAAAGGGTGTGGAGAGTATACCATGGCACAAGATTTTCATATTGGGAAGCTTCCTCTCTCCCTGAAGTCTTATGGAAAACCAAAGTTATTGCAAGCACAACCACCCAAAACTACCATGAAGGTTATGCCCTCACCTACATTCACTCTATGGGGAGGTTTTCATGAAGAATATGTCTATGACAATGCATCCAGTTGGATCTTCCAGGATCAACAGAAATAAGAACATGAGCCTACTGAGATACCCGTTGAAAGATACGGGTCCGAGTTCACACTCATGCAAAAAAAAGGATATGATGGCCACAGTGGTCTTGGAGTACAAAAACAAGGAATTGTTGAACCAATTACTACAAAAGGCCACCCCCTTCATCGGGACATTGGATTCAAACCATTACAAATTGGCTCTTTGAATGCCAAAATGGCCTCATGTGAAAATGTAGAGGTTTCAAACAATGAAAAGGCATCTGAGGTTGCCCATTCTAAATACACTACCAATTCAAATGAGTGGGAATGGAACACCTATACTTCTAGTCCTTATGAGCTTGATCATTTCCTCCCTAACCCTGTAGACCTTCCTATGGTAGACAAACATGTTAGCACAATTCCCCCTCCTCTGATAACCAATTATGATCCCTAGTCTAGAATTTTCTGGGATCCCAGTCCTGAACCTTCAGTGCATGAAGTCTCTGACTCTGAAGACACTGATATTTACATCTTTTCCATTAGCTCTAGCCCTAAACACATTTGTGCCACTAATGATGACATCCCCCTAGTCTACCCTGAGCTTATTAATTGGGATGAGAAAGGACCACCGAGCTTGGATTACTTTGAGAATGACCAAGCGATAGCGAAATTATTTGAGCTCTGAGAGGGCATACCATCTGGCAACCACAAAAGAGGATTCTCCATTGACCTTGTTGCTACAACATATCTAGGGGAGTCAACTCTGACTTCCAGTTGCAAAATTGAAAATGATAAAATAAAAAAATAAAAAGAATAGGTCCTCTGGTGAAAACCAAAATGCGCCAGTTGACCTTGAAAAAGTAAAAACAAAGGACATATCTGAGGGTGAAAACCTCTCTGAGGTGCCTGAGGATGGAAGACTGGACATACCCCCTCCAAAGGAGAAGTCGTCATTTCTCATTGAAATGACTGAGGAGATTAACTTGGAAACACCAAACAACCCCAAGATCATACATTTTGCAGCATCACTCTCGCCAGAAGAGAAGGATGAGTTTGTCAAATTCTTCCTTGAGCGCCAGATCAATTTTTCCTGGTCATATGCTGACATGCCTGGCCTGGATCCTGAGTTAGTTCTTCACCATCTCCCTCTGAAGCTAGTAAAATAGAACCTAAGAAAAATGCATCCCCAAATAGCTCTACTGGTAAAAGCATAATTGAAGAAGTTATTGGATGCAGGATTTATCAGACATGTTGATTATGTAGACTGGATTTCCAATCTGGTTCCTGTTAGCAAGCATGATGGGGGCATACAGATATGCACTGATTTTTGTGATTTAAATAAGGCATGCCCTAAAGATGATTTTCCTCTGCCCAATATCGACATGATTGTTGACATGATTGCAGGTTATGAGATGGTGTCACTGATGAATGGCTTTTCTGGTTACAACCAAATTTGAATTGCTCCTGAGGATCAAGCCAAGATAGCTTTCACCTGTCCTTGGGGAACCTATTGCTGGAATGTCATGCCCTTTGGCCTCAAGAACGCCAGAGAAACTTATCAATGAGAAATGACAACAATCTTCCATGACTTCATGCACATCTTAATGGAAGACTATGTTGACGACCTCCTCTGCAAATCTACAACCAGGAAAGATCATTTGAGTATTCTAGCCAGAATCTTTGAAAGAATAGAAGGGTATAAGCTCCGCTTGAACCCCAAAAAAATTGTTTTTGGAGTTGTTTCTAGCAAAATCCTAGGCTATATCATCTCTCAACAAGGTATCAAGGTGGATCCTGCAAAGGTGCAAACCATTTTAGAAATGCCTCCGCCAAACACTCTAAGGAAGCTAAGAAGTCTACAAGGAAAACTACAGTCTATCCACTGATTTATTGCACAACTAGCAGATAAATTCCATTCATTTCAAAACCTACTACACAAAGGTGTGACCTTCCATTGGAATGAGAAATGTGAGCACTCATTCCAACAACTGAAAGATTATCTATTGCATCCACCAATCTTGATGCCTCCCATTCCAGGGAAGCCATTTCTCTTGTACATTTCTACCACAGAAACTGCATTGGGTGCTCTTCTTGCAGAGAACGATGAACAAGGATGAGAAAGAGATATTTATTACATTAGCAGAACTTTGGTTGGATATGAATTAAACTACTCACTCATTGAACGAGCATGTCTTGCTGTGGTTTTTTCCACACAGAAGTTAAGACATTACATCATACACCAGAAAACCATGCACGTGTCCCAGATTGATCCATTGAAGTATCTCTTATCAAAAGTAGCTCTCATAGGTCACCTAGCCAAATGGGTCATGCTATTGAGTGAGGTTTACATAGAATATGTGGACAGAAAAGCAATAAAAGGCCAGGTGATAGCGGATTAGCTCGCAGAAGCACCAGTTCCTGGTGATCACCCGTTGCTTTCAGAATTCCCAGATGAGTCCATTTTTGCCTTCACTAAATCTAATGAGTGGTAACTCTACTTTGATGGCTCACATACTAGGCATAGATCGGGGGCAGGCATCATTTTTGTCACCCTGCAAGGCGATGTCATTCCAAAATCTTACAGAATCGCATTTGCATGTACCAACAATATTGCCAAATATGAAGCACTTGTCACTGGACTCAAGATTTTTATTCAATGGAAAATATAGCACCTCAAGGTGTACGGGGATTCTCAATTGGTCATCTACCAGGTCACTGATGACTATGAATCTAAGGATCAAAAGATAGTACCTTACAAATAGTTGGCTGACTTTCTCAAGGAGAAATTTGTCACAATCAACTTTCGCCAACTTCCTCTGGTGCATAACAAACAAGTAGATGCTATGGCCACTATTGCATCTATGATCAATATGCCGAATAATGAAGAGAGATGTGAATTTCTCATTGAGTAGCTATTGCTTCTAGCATTCAACATTCCACAATCTGAGCTCGTGTGTGACATTGTTGGTCTTGATTCCCCCTGGTATCAAGATGTCTACAATTACCTACACGCCCAGATATTACCCCCCACCTTATCCCAGAAAAAGCATCGATCTCTTGTCTATCAAGCCTCCTGTTACGTCATCGTTGGTGATACCCTTTATAGGAGAGCCTATAACCAAACCCTCCTTAGATGCCTTGATTCGTGAGAGGTTGACACTGCCTTACGTGAGGTCCATGATGGTATTTGTGGTGGGAATTTCAATGGTTTGAGTCTCACCAAGAAGTTGGTTCAAGAAGGATACTACTGGCCTACCATGGAGAAAGATTCTCATAAATTTTCTAGGAAATGTTACAAGTGCCAGATTCACGGTAATTTGATTCATGCTCCGGCACAAGATTTACAGCCAATGGTTTCTCAATGGCCCTTCTCTCAATGGGCATTTAACCTTGTAGGGAAGATCACACCCCTATCTTCTGATGGCCACAAGTACATCATCACGGCCACTGAGTACTTTACCAAATGGGTGGAAGCTATCCCCATGACATACATTACCGACAAACAAGTTTCCAAATTCATCCTGAATTATATCATTTGTCATTATGGAGTTCCTCTGGCCATTGTTACTGACCATGGTAGCCCATTCCAAAACAAGGATGTTACCCAACTTTGTGAGAAATTCAAAATCCATCATGGATTTTCTAGCATCTACTATCTGCAAGGCAACGACCAAGCAGAGGCATCTATCAAAACCATCATTAAGATCCTGCAAAATACTGTCAATGATGTTGTCCACGATTGGCACTTACAACTCAACCTAGCTCTGTGGGCCTACAAGACCAGCATCTGCAGCCCCACTGGTGCTACTTCGTACTCTCTTGTCTATGGCCATATAGACCATATTACCCCTCAAGGTTGAAATTCCTTCATTGAGAGTATCCTTACAAGGCATTGTTGATGATGAACAGTATAGAGTTTCCATATTGCATGAGCTTGAGATGCTTGATGAGCAGTGAAAAACTACCTTGGTACACTTGTAAGCCTATCAGAACCGTCTAAAATGGAGTTACAACAAGAAAGTCTGAGCTCACCATTTTGAGATTGGAGACTTAGTTCTAAAGATGAATTACAAGACCCAGCCACACAGAGAGAAGGTTGGAAAATTTGAACCAAATTGAGACGGCCCCTACATAGTCATAGCATCTTATGGGTATGGAGTGTATCAACTTGCAACACTGGAGGGAGAACCATTGCCAGACGCACTGAACAACATGAACCTCCATAAGTATTATGCATGATTTCTAAAAAAAGTACAAAAAAACTGAAATTTTTTTTGAGAAAATATCAAAAAAAAATCAAAAAAGCACAAAATGGTTGTCTTGATGAAAACCTGGAAAATAGGCATCTTGGCATGCAAAAATATAAATCAAGAGAAAAATCTTGTCCAATAGTGAAAACCTGACAAAAAGGTGCCACGCATAGTAAGTTGTTGCTCCATTGTCTATCATGGTTCCACTTGATGTCCTTTCCTGGTCACATCTTTCAGTTTGTATCGATCCTAGTGCCCCTTTATGGCCTATAACTGGTTGATCTTCTTTGTCTTCCCCTTGGTCTACCCAGTCTATCTATCCTTTTGGCCTCTGTATATAGCCTCTTTGTTGTCTGGGGGCAGATTCCTGGCACTGAGTGTCTTTGAATTTGAATTCAAACTGGGGGCAAGACCTTGAACGTGGTTTACCCATGAGATTCCTGGACAATCCAATTCTGGAGATAACACATTGTAAATATCTTAATAACCTGAAAAAATCCTAAAAATCCAAATATGCAAAAATTCCAAAAAAATTCAAATAATGTCCTAAAAAAATTTCTAAAAATTACATAATGTCCTGAAAAAATTGCTAAAAATTCAAATACGATCCTGAAAAAAGACCAAAAAAATTCAAATATTTCAAAAATCCTAAAAACTACAAAAACCTTTTTCAAAAATCTGTAATAAATTTGTACATACTTGTCTTCTTTTTGTGAATCAAACATCATGTTTGTCGGCATCAATGGCAGAATCATCAATCCGTGCTTAAAAAAATCATATGCAATCTGAATCATTGTGACTTAACATTCAGTCTGATTGGATTGTTCAATCTTTTGACCTTTTCTATCAATCAATCTGTCCAAGCTATCAATCAATTATCAAATCAGTCAATTTGCAATCTAAGCTATCAAACAACCAACATTTCAAGCAAGAAACAAAAGATCAGAATGGTTGGTGGCTCACATTGTTTCAGTGAGTGTTTTATCTTTCATTTTATTTTTATCTTTTTGATTTGTCTTCTGCCTATTTGATGATCTCATGAAATTCTGGGGTATGTCTGCTACATGCTTTCGAGACAAAGAATATTATCATATGTCTGCATCGTGTTTGTTTATGCAAAAAGGATGACTTTCTCGCTCTGGATTTTGTGCCACGATGTGCCACATCCGCTCTTGCAATATCAAAATAAGCTCTTATAACACAATTGCACTTTGAAATCCAAAATCTTTCTATCTTACTAACATTTCTTCATCTAATTTCTTCTTTCTCCTAACATTTCTTCAATCAATCATCTTTCTTTTCGAGAAACTATCCTCATGTCAATTTCTGCCCAATTTTTTGAGGGGGCATCCTACCTCCATTCTATCGATCCAATGGGGCATGATCTTCTATTTTTCTTTGAGCCAACGCTCATAATCACATTGTCTCAAAGGGGGGCAAAATGTAGACACCTAAAAGTGGTTCATTTCATATGCCCCCTTTTTAACATGTCTTCTATATTGTGTGTTTGATCTTTATCATTCACTAATATTGATGCATTCTTCCATGTCATCAATTACTAACAATTCTACTCTCTCTATCAAATCGATCATTTTCCAAATCATTTCCGATCAACCCTATATCGATCCCATTCGATCCTATTCAATCCTATTCGATCCTAAACTAATCCTATTTGATCCTAAACCATTCCAAACCTTCCTAAATCATTTCAAATATATCCTATTCTATTCCTAGTCATTTGCAGAATTGTCTGGACTCATTTCTGACCATTCTGGGGCATTGTCCAAGATCACTTATGCCTAATTAAGAGAAATTTCAAACCAATCGATCAAACCCTAATTTCAATTCGATCAATCTTGTCATCATTTCAGGAGCATTGTCCAAGATCATCGATGCTTCGTATCCTTTCAATCAACCATTTGATAACACTGTCAAATATCATCGGTGTTATCGCTATCAATCTATCAATTTCAAATTCAATAGTGTTGTTCATTATTGTCAATACTATTTCTGATTATCACTTTGGGAACATTGTCAAAGATCATCGATGTTTCCCCATTTCAATCTTACGATGCCATCAAAGTTCATTGGTGCTTTTCATTCATTTTCAATCATCATTATCCGGGTGCATTGTCAAAGATCATCGATGCCTCATGATTTCCTAAACTATTATGGAACCCTCAAAATTAACCCTAATCTTTATCAACATTATCAAACCCCTTTCAATTTGACATCAACACCTTTAATTCGACCTATAATCCACTAATTTCCTACTTTGGATGAATAACCCATAGTTTATCCTAAGTCCTAATTGAATAAATAAATAAACTTTATTTATTTCCTTTTCCCTAATTCTCCAATACTTAATTAATTTTTATTAATTAATTAGCTAATTTCAATTTATGGGATTTGACAATTTCATAAATCTAATTTGATTTTGAGGAATATTTGAGAATATTGAATTATGGATTTGATTAAAGATTCATAATTTTGCCTGAATATCATATCCCTTAATTGAGGATTCCCATCCCTATTAAGGTGCTTCCTCAATATCTCCAAATATTTTCAATATCTCTCCCCCATTTCATGCTTCTGAGCATTCACCAACCAAAATACGCATTTATGCAAGGATTTTGTGCAATCTCACCAAATTGTGTCTCATTTTCGATAAAATGGGATGCATTCCTCTCATTCAAGGTTAACCACGAGATTTTAAGAAAACCTCAAGATCACTACCTCCTAGTAATTCTCATTATCAATTCAAGCTTTCAAGTTCTTTGTGCAATTGTGTTTGTCAAAGAGCAACATATCAACCTCTATGGAGAAGAAAGGAAACCATTAGAACTACATTTGAAGGGATTTTGTTTGTGTTATCTTGCATATATTTCAACTCTTGTTTCAAATGGTTTTAATGTTAGATTAGTTAGGGTAGCATATTGTTTAGGGTTTGTGGTTACCTAGATATGCTTTCTAGTCCCTTTTCTGGTCTTACAAATTGCACTGATTCTTCCTTATTCTACAAATTACTCTTTTCAAGATTTCATGAAGCTATCTGATCTCTTGCATAAGAGAATGCTTCATCACTACCAATCACCTCATGGCCATCGAATTGAGAACCAAGAGCCATTGATTGCTATCGCTATTAAAATCTGCCCATACTACAAACTAAGCTTATATGTTAGGGTGCAATAGAGAATGGTTTATTTAATTTGACATTTTGATAGCTTCCTTGCAAAATTAATGTTGTGTACAACCTGGGACAAAGTCATGGAGACACTACAACATTTAGTCATCCCCCTTCATTTCATAGAGGCTTCTCCAGAATTATCTGTTGAATATTGTGAACACAGCTAAAGAAATGGAGTAGGCATAGATGAGTGCTTTAGGATGTCATCATGAATGTTTTGTGTGGAGTAACAAACCGTAATGCATTTCATTCTGCATTATAGGTTAGGAAAGAATTTTCTCTTCCATTGGTAGAACTCATATCATTGGTGAAGCCTAGCCTAAATTCCAACAGGATCTTGATTTCCTTGTTCAAGTGTTGACGTGAAAACCATTGACAACAAAATTCAGTTGTTTATATAATCACTCAGACCTTTTCTACATCCTAACAGGCTTGTTGGTAGCTTTTTATTCCTATTTTTTTAAGCTTTTTATTGGGAAGTTGTAAAAATAGGGTCTATTTTTTTATTGTATTTTATTTTATTTTTGAAAGCTAAAAATTTAGGTTCTATTAGAGAATTTTAGAACTTGATTAAAATCTTCAATATTTTTTTGTAACAGAAATATAAACTTCATAAACAACATTTCATTTCATAAAAAACATTTCATTTCAAGTGATGCAACTATTTTTATAGGTGTACAATTTAGTTTTATATTTTTTTTTGTGCATAGTTTGAAACTTGTTCTAAGAATCTTAACATTTGTAGTATCTCAAATATGAGGGTAGGCCTCATTAACTACATTGAACACAATAATTTGCTTGTCTATATAATTGACCTTATCAAATTTCCACTACTCGTTAGCATCCATAGTTGGTTTGGTGATTTTCCCCTTACTAACATATGTCTTGAAACTCAAAGTGAAGTTTACCTTTAATTTTCCAATAGAATATGTGACACTTTATCTAAATTATCAAAAAATAAATCCAATTTATTTTACAACCCAACATCTATCAATTTATGTGCATCAAGAGAACATGGTCTATTAATAATAATAATCTCCTTTGATATTTATCATTCCAAACTTCTCAAGGAATAAGTATTGATATCTTGACTCTAGAGGAATTGTTAATTGAAGGTAATAAATTATACTCTTACAAGATTATGATCTACAAGATTACATTCAACGTGATGGTTACGTGAAATAAGAATAAGCATAAGTCAATCTGTTAAGTTTCTATGTTTAAAAAAAACCATATTTCAGAGTCTAAATGATCTTTTAAGATTTTCATTAAAATTTTATATAACAAAATTAATCGATTAATTTATTTGCAAATTCAATAGATAGTATAAGGTAGACCATACTAACATTTTCAGTTCCATCTTCTCATCTATAACTCTAGAGATTAAAATTAAGTACTACTTGTTTCTAGCTTCAAGTCTATAATTACTAGGAGAGTCTTGTGGGCATAGCACAATTTATATTTAACAAGGAAAATATTTATGTTACAAGGAAATCAGATGCTACTTATTAAAAAGGAAAATTGAAGATAAATAATTTGTTTGAAATTCACTCACGATCTTATTTCCACTATTCCTCTGTGTTCAAATCTTATTGGCTTTGTATGCCAAGTTAGAGTTTGTCAATGCACCAACTGTAAAACTCACATGTTAAATTTGTACACACAAGTGCCTAGGTTTCTTGTCCTACAATATTTCCTTTTTTTCCTTTTATTTGAAGCTATCAACTCTAAATTTTTTTATCTTTAAAGTATATTCATATATATTTACCATCATGCTCTCTTTTAGTCATGCTTAATGAATAGGGTCTTTGTCTGCAATCCACAACACCCAAGGCAATTAATTTAATGGAAAGAGTTAGATCAAAAGGTTGAATCTCATGGTTTCAAAACGCAAAGTGCACATATCTACAAAGGAAAATCTATAGCCTTCTTTTATTTCTATGTTATGGTAAATGTAGAAGAGTCTCTTATAAATCATTACATATAAGACAACACAAATCTAACTTGCTTCAAACTTTACAAAGGATTTTGAACAAAATATGTTACTTAACTAACAATCAACAAGAACTTGACACAGTTTATAATATTAGTCATTTGTGGTTGTTATGTTTGCGTTCACAAAAATAACATGAGGTATCAAAAACCTATTAAGAAAACTACGTTTTCTACGTAGGCTTCAATTTTAAAAAAATGTACTTATAAAAAACCTCTTCATTCAAATCCATATGTAGAATGTTGAATGCATCATTTGTATAAAAAGTTCCTTTGAAAATATTTTAATATTCTCTTGGAAATGATTCACTTATTTTTATTATGCCAAATTAAATACAGTTGTAGGAAGTGAATTGAGAAGAGCAACCAACAACCTACCTTGACAAATCTTTTTAGAAGAAACCAGAAGGCAAGGTTTTTAAACCAAATCCTTGATAATTTCTCTCAATTATTCTTCTTTGATTTTTTTAATTACATATGGTTTAAAATTTATAATAGGATAGGAAAAACAAATGTACTTATATATATTCTCTTTCCTTTAGAACAATTCTTATTAATGCATTAGATTTGGTCAGATCTGAATAAATATTTCCTTCATAGCTACACAATGATATTGTATAGTCAGAAAATGGAAGCACTTCCATTGTAGACGTGTTTAGCCTTCCAAGTAAGTGGTTTGGGGTCATGACAAGTGCCTTGAATGGGTTCCTGATCTTGAAATGGCTTCTCCCATGTTCTGTCCCTCTTTCCACTCCTGTTTAGCCTGATTTATGCATTCTGAACTGCAGACTGGTGATTCTGGGCTTCAGGGTCAGGGTTGACCTTTCAGGTCTATGTTGACCTCGACCCTGACCTAGGTCAGGGTCAATCTCAACCCTGACCTAGGTCAATTTTGACCTCAACCTTGACCCAGGGTTCAGATCCTGGGGTCTCACAGTTTTTGGAGGTCGAGCGTTGCAAAAAGTTTTTCCCACTTCTGGGTCGGCTGTTTTGGGCTCCAAAGAGTTGATTCCTAAATTATATTTAATATAGGTCCTCTCCTAGGGGTAAAGGTTTTAATGGGAATTTAATCCTCCTATGTAGGCCTCCTTGGAAGATTGTGCCCTAATTTCATATAAAAGGGAAGCTTTCTCTCTCATTTTCTCTAACAATAATCATCAAGTGAATGAAGTCTTCTAATTGTGATCAAGAATTCTCAAGCTATCTTCAAGTGTGATTCAAGCAAGCAATCAAGAAATATTTCAAGAAAGCATTCATCCATTCAAGTATCTATTTTCATGAAGGAGATCCATTGGAGGCCATTGAAGGATTGAAGCTACATAGTGACATTTTGGTGATCTCTCCATCCACCTTCTTCCAAGCCTATTCCAAATTCAAGAACCCATTCAAGACTTGGTGTTGAATATCTATAAGCAAGAGATTGAAGACATCCTATCTTTCTACATTCCACATTTTGAAGCATACTTGTGGATTCAAGGATTTGAATCCGCCACAAGGACTTTTTCAAGCAAGGTGAATTTATGCATTTACTTTGTCCATTTCTGCAATTTCAATTATATATATTTGAGGTTAATTCCAAAACTAGGGTTTGACCAAGGCAAACCCCTCCCCCACAACAAACAATCTCCTTTTTCTTGTAGGTACAGGTTTAGAATAGTTGATTTGAGACTAGATGTGGATACCCTTTTCAGCTTTCTTTCAGACAGCGTGAACAGATATTCTATCGGACCTGTGTAGGTCAGGGTCAACATTATTGGGTCAGGGTTGACATTTGTGGGTCAAGGTTGACCTTTTTCGTAAGACAACATCAGAACGGAAAAATATTTCTGGGTTTTGTTCGTCTCTGTGTTTCGGTTCAGGATCAACTGTCAATTTTTCTAGAAACAGTCTACAAACCTCAAAAAATAGCATTCTTTGATCTGCAATATTTCAAGGTTAGTGCATTTCTCTTATTTCTTCAATTACTATCATATATTATTTCTATACATATAATTAACAAAATTTAAGGTATCTCCTTTGTTATTCTCCTTTCCAAATAGTTGATTCATTTGTGCATTAGCCCTTCCTTGGGGTTGATCAACTTGGATCTCTCATTTGTGCTTTTGGGAATAAAAGAGGAACATCTTATCTTCTTCCTAATCACAATTGCAATACACAATCAATACAATTCAATTAAGGTTAAAGAATTCAATACAATCTAGGCAACTTAAAGAACAATTTACACATTA
>MU227440.1:186097-196721 GCA_018584345.1 Thuja plicata | reverse complement strand
AGTCTAAATCTTGCATTCTAGTTTCATTTCTTATAGTTGCTATGCATTTCATTTGATAGTCTTTGCATTCTCATTTTCAAGCTTTCAAGAGCAAAGCATGCAAGTCTATGCATCTTGCTCCATATTGTATTGAATCTTCCATTGTCGAGTAGTCAAGTCACTGATTTCTCTATGTCTAATCTGATGGACAAACATGAGAATCACACTCGCTTCAACTAGGAAGCAATAAGTCGATTTCTAAGGGTTTTTTACCATGCTTTGAATCTTATGTTTTGCTAACCCCTTTTAATGCAATGGTTTATTGAAGTGTTTGGTTGTAGATTCTAGTTGCACATTTTACCACACACATTTTTGGCGCCTACCATGGGGCAGAAAGTTGCGTTTTGCTCCATTTTTATGATTTTTACATATTTTTTGATGAAACTGCGCTTTCTGTCGTACTGTTCTTTGTTCTCTGTCGTACGAAAAATTGCAGATTGGTACTTTGTCGTATGAGAACTGATATATTTTCGTATGAGCTTTTGTAAACTGCCTTTTGTCATATCAGAGCATTAGATTTGTCGTATGAGCTTTGGTGAGACTCTATTTCGTCATATGATAACCCCTGTTTTGTCGTACGAGATTTGATACCGGTCTGTATTCTGTACTTTGTCATTTCAGAAACAGCAAGCATTTTTAGGAGTTCTCTTGAGCTAATTTTTGCTTTCCAATCCTTGGCATGTCTTCTTTGGTCTTTTTATTATCTATTTTTGCAACCTAACTAGTTTTTTTGCAGAACATTTTGCCAAAGCTATACTTGCACACTACTTTTCTTGATATAACTACTAACGATTTGTTCTTGAAGGACGCTTGTCAAAGAAATTTTTTCTTTGAAATTACTAATGGTGTTTGCAGGTTGCCTTAAAATCACATCAACCAAATGTTCATGCTTGTTAGAATTTTCCTTTTATTCATAGGCACATAGATTAATTAGAAGGATCTTTTTGTTTGGCTTGAAGCAAGTGTTAGGGGAGTATGCTCTCTTCCCTTTGGGAAGATCAAAAACCTAGACTTGCTTATTTTGTGCTAAGCAATTAAATCTTTGGGGAAAAGAACTTAAAGCGTGTCTTGCGTGTGTGTGGAGAAAATGATATTGGATAGGAGAGTATGCTCTTTTCTCCTTGAGGGAAATCAGAAATCTAGACTCCTTTTTGTCTCCAATCCATTTAATTTTCAAGCTAAACCTTTAGAGGGCCTGTCAAGGGAGTAATCTCCTGGGAACGACCTAAGTAGGGAACAAGTGGACCTGGCTACTTCCACTCCACTATAATCAAATGCTTCCTTCAATCCAAAGATAGGGAAGACATGGCTAGTTTTATCTTCAATGCTTTCTCATTTGTAGGGCCTTGTTTCCCCAATATTGCTAAGCAAGAGCTACATTTGATTGGGCAATTGTAAGGCCATTTTTGGTCTCAATCTTGTTTACAAGACTACAAGGGAGATACATTCAACTTGTGTAGGGCCGAGAGGTCTCAATCTTGTGTGCAAGACTATACATTTTGGGTGCTTGTAGGGCTATATGCCTTAATTTTGCTTGTGAAACTATAGGGGCTAGTCATGAATGGATGAACTTACTACACACCTTTAGATAGAGGCTACCCGATATACCTCTGAAAGTATCATAATCTTTGTGCAAGGATCAATCCAAGTGGACTTTACCCGGATCACCCCAAGATTTTTACACCCAACATATGTATTCCCAAGGATGTTTGAAAGCATGAATATGGCATGGGGGAGCTTATGTGATTCAAGCATTGAGTCTCTTTCCAAAACCCACAACGTGCCTAGTCCCGAAAAAAGCCAATATCACTTTGTGTGAAGCAAAGGAATATCAAGCGTGGGAAAAGATTGTGATACTAAGCCAAATTGACTATAGGGTAGAAAGTTTTTGGTTCTTTACATCTTGTGTTTGGCATGCATCTACACCTTGAAACTTGACAAATATCTCTCAAACATAAACACTTTGACAACAGACAAAAGTGAAACATCAAGCCTTTCACCTCACATTTTTTACGAAATTGTCCAAAATTCTTACACAACAAGTGGCAAATTTTCCTAAGGTCTTTTGTCATTTCAGACTATTATATTTGTCATATGAGAACATGTCTAGAGGTAGCAACTCGTATGAAGACCCCTATATTGTCATATGAAGACCCCTGTATTTTTGTATGAGCCTTGAGTTGGAAACAGTCCAGCATTGAAACCTTTATCCTTTGGTCACATCTTTGTAACAGCAGCTATCATACCTTATCACGGTTTTTTTTTTTTAGCTCTTAGATCTGGTGGTTATACTTTTTATTGTCCTTTTGGCTTAGCTTTTCACAAATCTCTCAAACATATTGGCTCTTTATCTTTGGTTCTTTATCAACTTTGTCGCAAGTGTCGTCTAAGCAGGTATTCAGACCTCAAATGCGTGATACCTTGCACAAGCTCAACAACTGAACCATACCTTCTTTTTCATCAAACAAATCTTTAATCTTTGACAATTGACTTGACATATTGATCCTCTAGCAATGTTAGTGACAAATTTCCATACATGTTAAAAACAAGAAGTCAAAAGGCTGATCTCGATTCTAAGGGAAAAGTTGTAGAAGACTTTACTCAAGATTTACCTTCTTGTCAAAAACCCAAGACAGACTAAGAAGTCTCACGAAAGGACATTCCAAATCCTCAACCAATGATACCATTGTTTGATTCCTCAAACTTGGCTTCCCACAACACATCAACGATGTCGGCCTACGATTGGGGATCCCAACATGAACATCAAAGTCAGCATACTAGTGCCTCTTCTTCTATAGAGGAACCCACTTCTGAAGAGATTACGAAGTGCCAACAAGACAAGCACTTTCAAAAGATGATGCAAACCATTATGCAATTAGACAAAGACAAGTACTTTATGCATTTAGTCTCAGCAGGTGTCAAGCTCCCACCTAACTTTTACATTGAGGGACTCATACAACAAGAGGAAGAGTCACCCATTACTATACTTAATCAACAATTACAGGACATGAGATGCAAACTAAGGGAACTCAAAAAGACAAAGGTGCAACCTCCTAGAAATTACTCATTGGAATTCATTTTCCCATTCCCATTTTCTAAAAACTTGCACATGCCAACTTTTTCGCCAAAGTTTGAAATCCCCAAATACGATAAATACAATGGAGAAGGTGATCCCAAAGATCATGTGAGGTAATTTTGCACCCTTAGCATGGAGTTTATGCATGAACAAACATATTTGATGCGATTATTCCCTCATAGTCTTAGTGTCCATGCGCTAGAATGGTTCACAAAGCTCACGCCAGGCATACAAACATTCAACAAACTGGTTCAAAAATTAGTTCAACACTACTCCTACAATATCTTGCACATGGTCACTATGCTCAATCTTTGCAACACCAAACAGCACATAGGTAAACCTTTTGTTAAGTTTTTACAAAGACGGAGAGGGTTATTCGTGAGGTACCCTAGACAAATACCAAAATCTGAAAAGATTAACATCTTCATCAATAATCTGATTCCCAAAATGAACTATGCAACGCAAATGCAAAAACATACTTCCTTTAGTGACTTGGTTGATAGCGCCATGAGAATCGAGGATGTTCTCATCAGAAAGGGAGATATTTATCTGAATAAAGACAACAAATCAAATAGCAATAATAATGGTAAGGACAAGAGCAAATACTGGAACAAGAATCGCAACATAGTCAATGACGGCGTCATTGACTCCCCTAAAATCAAATCTAATTAACCAGTGTTCAACCTTACTACTAGCATACAGGGAGCCAGGCAGAGTTCAGTTACTCCTAAGAACCCTAAAAGCACTGAAAGTACACAAAAAGGCAAGCCACCATGGATTCCTTGACCAAAATGAAATTTTACTCCTCTTGGAGAACCTTTGGAGGATACATTGAAAACATTGGTTGCCAATAAGATTATTACGATCCCTAATTCAAAACCATGGGAGCCTAAGGTAAAACCCCAATGGTGGAATGATGACCACTACTATGAATTTCACAAGAATAAAGGACATTTGATGAATGAGTGTATGAAATTGAAGCATGTGATACAAGATTTAATTAACAACAAAACCATCACGGTCGGTACCCATAGTTCAAATGATGATCACAAAGCTTTCAAGCAACCTCTACCATCCTATGACAAGGGTGAATCGTCACAAACTGCACAAGCTACTATCAATCACACATCTACCCATGCTAACAATGTGATTCACATGCTTGAACCCTCAGACAAGTCTGTCACTGTAATCGTTATCAAAGACAAGGAACCTAATTCTGATAACGCAGTTACTAGAGGTAAGAACAAAGTCACCCTTAAGGGAGTGGCATCCACCTCTAAACAAGAAATGGTACCAATAGACAAACCATCATCATCCAAACAAGCCTCTACCAGTTACAACTTGGTCGATCAGTTGCAATGAACTCCTGCCCATATTTATATATTAGAGTTGTTGAAGCTCTCACCCTCACATAAGGAAGTCCTTGAAAATGTGCTTACTAAGACCAATGTTCCTAAGGGCCTAGATATCAGTCAGTTTCAGACTATGGTTAATCATCTGACTACCCCTCACTACCTATCTTTCTCAGAGGAAGATGACAAAGCTCTTGGTCACCCACATAATCAACCTCTGAACATAGAGGTTTTGATTCACAAACATCAGGTCAGGCGTGTTTTGATAGATGGAGGTGCTGGGTTAAATATTTGTACCCTCAAGCTAGTGAGAGAACTAGGGTTTTCTGAACACACTATTGATCCTCAGAGGAAAATTACTATAAAGGCATATGATGAAGAAGAATGAAAATCCAAAGGACTTATAGTGCTCCCGATTAGGGTGGGTCCTGTCGAAAGGAATGTCACATGCCAGGTACTTGATCTACCTCTTGCATACAATATACTGCTAGGGAGACCCTAGATCCATGATATGCAGGCAGTCCCATCCACATACCACCAATGTGTTAAATTCTCATATAATGGAGTAGAGGTGACCATTCCAACTAATAGAATTTACTCCTGTAATACCCTAAAGTAGGCTGACATCATGGTTCCTCACTATAAGGAGGAATTACAAAATTACGAAGCAGCTCAAAAAGAACTTATGCAATACCTTGAGGTAAAACCTAAAATTCACAACACAAGTATGGGGGAACATCACCTAGCTCCTTTCCTTGTCTCCCCCAGATCTAACGGCATGCCATCCTCATCTTTCCTACCTTCAAATGGAAAACAAGTGGAAATACACGAAGAAACTAGAATGGTGAAAGCGCAGGTATCACTTTCAGAGGAAAATGAAGAAAAGGTTGTTCTCACCTGGTTGTATAGGGAAGAAGAGAAAACTAATGAAGTAACACATATGGAAATCTACCCAGATAAATATGGGAAAGGATATCATATGGCAAGACAAATGGGCTATACAGGTAAAGGGCCCTTGGGTAAAGATAAAGGCCTTATGGAGCCTCTACGCACTAAATTTTAGGATCCCGTAGATAAAACAGGCGTAGGATACCATGCAGATAAGGTTCATTCTCCTCCCGAGGATCATCATCCTAATAGCACTCACATAGATGTCTATGATGCAGACACTGATAGCGGAGATGAAATCATCCCTCTCCCCTTTGAGCAGTTAATGAATGTCGATGTTGACAATCCAGCATATCAAGGGGAACCATATGTCCCCTCGTTCTCCAGAACTCCCTTTAAACCAAACAAGTCCAACATCAGTACTATCGAAATACCAACCCAAGGATCAATGGATAGACACCCTAACTAGGGGAAACTTGTCTTCACTTCCCATGTCCTTGACCTACCACACTTTTTAATTGATGGAGTACATGTTGTTAAAGAGGTCTCTCCTCATGCCTCTCCAAAATCAGAAGATGATTCTACTCAACATAGTGCAGATCGGTAAAATGAATACCATAATTACCTAAGTGTCCCGGGGACTCTCTCTCATTTTTTGGAGGATAGAAATTAGGCTCCTATTCAACTTGATTATGGTCTAGGTACTACTCTAATGGGACAACATCCTAACAGGGGGCAAGTTGTGACTCCTGCGCATGTGTTAGATTTACCCCATTCAATTGAAACAGACTCTAATGAGTATGAATGGGACTCCTTCTCTGACACTACCATGGATATTGAGGTAGATGTGGTTCACAAGTTCACATCATATGTTTTTCATGAATACAGTATCTGTACTAATGAACCGTTGAGCGAGCACCCCGAACCAGAACACATTCCCATTCCCAATGATGACTTTGCAGAATAAGATAGACCACCTCTCTTGCACAATATGAACTAGAATTTTGGGAGAGAACCTGAGAATGCTCTTGTGTCAGCTACACAAGATTGGGACACTAACAGATGTTCTAGCCATGCTAGCGCATCGACCAGCAATAGAAATGATCCTATCTCCAATAGTTACAGTCATGGACCTTGGGCACAATGGGAGCATGAAATAGAAGAAAATCATGACACTTGGGATCTCAAGGATCTTCAAGAACTAGAAGAAAGTGGTGACATTTGGAATCTCAGAGACCTTCAAGAACTGGATATGGGTCCCCCACCACATGTTCCCTCTAGGAGAATCCAGGTTATGTCGATGAGTGTATTTGTAGAATGGCCGCTCGAGAGACAAGAGAAAATAACAACACTAGATCAAATGGATCAAATCCTCAGACTACCAACAACGAATCTGCTAGACAAATTAGGACAAATCATAATATAGGTAACCCTTTGGAGAGTGCCCTCACTGATCTCCTCTTGCCTATTGAAGACCATGATTGGGATAACTCGATTCTATCCTTGGAACCTATCGAGCCCTTACCCCTTGTCCATCATGAATTAATTGACTGGGATCATGATGCCTCTCTAGATCTTATCTCTACTCCTAACGACTATACCTTGGCTTGCTACCTAAATGCTATTGAACCCCTTACCTCTTCCACCAGTGTAATGAGCATAAGCATGACAGAGGGGGACATCAAGTTCCTCAGCCTAAAGAAAAAATATAAAATGCAAAAAGGACTGATGGTCAAAACCACCTCGTGGTAGTGTCAGATCCAAAAATAATAAAAACAAAAGGCGTATCTGATGGTGAAAACCTTTCTAAGGCACCCGAGGATAGGGAAATTGATCTCCTCCCTAATCATCTTCAAGAAAGATCCTCAGTACTCATAGAACCAACACAGGCAGTAAATTTGGGAACAACATAAGCTCCTCAGCTCATATATCTAGCACAATCCTTGTCTAAACAAGAAAAGCAAGAGTTCACTCAATTCTTCACAAGAAAGAAAATCAACTTTGCTTGGTCTTACTCAAATATGCCAGGTTTGGACACGGACCTGATTATGCACCATTTATCAATTGCTCCTGGAGTTAAACCAGTCAAACAGAAGCTCTGAAAGATGCATCCTCATGTGGCACTATTGGTCAAGGCTAAATTAGAAACATTACTAAAAGCATAATTCATTCGCTTTATAGCCTACGCAGATTGGATTTCTAACATCATCCCGGTGACTAAACACGATGAATCAATCTGAGTTTGCATAGATTTCAGGGATCTGAACAAAGCCTATCCCAAGGATGACTTCCCCTTACCCAACATTGATATGATTGTGGATCTCATAGCTGGTTATGAAATGTACTCGCTAATGGATGGATTCTTTGGCTACAATCATATACAAATAGCTCCCGAAGATCAGGAGAAAACTGCCTTTACCTGTGCATGGGGGACGTTTTGTTGGAATGCCATGCCTTTTGGTCTCAAAAATGTTGGGGCAACCTATCAGTGAGCTATGACCACCATCTTCCATGACATGATGCATAAGAACATGGAAGATTATGTCGATGACACTCTAGCTAATTCTACAAAAAGAGACACTCACTTGAAAGATTTGGTAAAGATTCTAGATAGAATGGAGCAATTTAAGCTTAGACTGAACCCTAAGAAGTGTGCTTTCGGCGTAACTTCTGGAAATTTACTAGGGTACATTGTTTCAGCCAAAGGAATTGAGGTTGACCCATAGAAAGTAGAGGTAATAATTGAAATTCCACCTCCTCGCAATATCAATCAATTTAGGACTCTACAAGGACAACTTCAATCCATCAGAAGATTTATATCTCAACTAGCAGATAAAGCACAAACTTTCACAAAAAAATTGCATAAGGGAGTTACCTTTGGCTGGGATGAAGGGTGTGAAAAGCACTTCCAACAAATCAAGGAATGCCTTGCTAATGCGCCTGTATTGATGGCACCTATTCCAGGAAAGTCTCTCCTTCTATACATCTTGGCTACAGACACATCTTTGGGAGCTTTGTTGGCACAACAAGATGAGACAGGCAAAGAAAGAGCTATATACTACATAAGCAGGACCATGGTGTCTTATGAACATAACTACACTATCATTGAGAAAGCTTGCCTTGTTGTAATTTTTCCTTCTCAAAAACTATGACACTATATGCTGGCACACTCTGTTAAGCTGATTGCAAAAATAGATTGTCTCAAGTACTTACTAAAAAAGGAAACTCTCACAGGTCGGTTGGCTAAATGGGTCATGTTTCTCAGTGAATTTGACATCAAATACATTGATAGAAAGGCAATTAAGGGACAAGTTATTTTTGATCACTTGGCTGATGCTCCTTTACACGACACACGTCCACTGCTGGTAGAATTTCCTAATGAAGCCATTTTATATCTTACAGAACACACCTAGATGATGTTCTTCGACGGATCCTTTACACAGCAAGGAGGTAGCACCGGAACCCTCTTCATCACACCATAAGGATATAAGATACCAAAAGCTTATAAGATGATGTTCCCCTGCACTAACAACATCGCAGAATATGAAGCCTTGGCCAATGGTCTGAGGATGACTATTGAATGCAAAATCACTGAACTACATATTTATGGTGACTCACAGCTGTTAATCAACTAGGTCAACAATCAATATCAAACAAAGGATGATAAATTCCTGTCGTATAAACGGATGATCGATTCTCTCAAAAAATACTTCGTATTTTTTACTTTCCAACAGATACCAAGAGAAGCAAACAAAGCAGCCGATGCTATGGCCACCTAGGCCTCCATGCTGATACTTGAAGAACACCATGCTTGTTATGACTTCCTAGTGGAGGAACTCCTCTTTCCCGCCTATGATTCCCCTAAATCCTGAGTCGCGTGCTTCCTCACAGGTACTAACTCTTCCTGATGCACGCATATCTACTCTTACCTCTAAAACCAAACCTTGACAAACAACCTATCAAGAAATGAAAAGAGAAGCCTTATAAGGAATGCATCCCATTACCTAATCATGGCTAACGACCTGTACAAAAGAGGTCTTGATGGTACTCTCCTTAGGTGTCTAGAACACGATGAGTCTAAGTGCACACTAGAGGAAGTCCATGAAGGTGTTTGTGGATCTCATTCGAATGGTCTTTCATTAGCTAAGAAACTGTTCAGAGTAGGCTATTACTGGCCCTCCATGGAAAAAGATGCTATACAGTTTGCTAAAACATGCAAGAAGTGCCAAACTCATGTCCACTTGATTCATGCTCCTACACGTGAGTTATTACCTTTTATTACTCACGGGCCATTTCAACAATGGGTCTTCGACCTGATTTGACAAATCTACCCATCATCTTCAAGTGGGCACAAATTCAACATAACAACCATGGAATATTTCACCAAGTGGGTTGAAGTTGTACCCTTGATCAAGGCCATGGGTAAACAAGTATCCATGTTTATTCTCAACTATATTATCTGTAGATATGGTATCCCCTCATCCATTGTGACAGACAATGGGGGACAATTTAGGAACAAAGACATGGATGAACTTTGTGATAATTTCAAGATTAGCCAACATTGTTCTTCTACTTACTATCTTCAAGGGAATGGATAGGAAGAAGCCTCCAATAAGAACATATTGAAGATCTTACACCGAACAATGAGCAAGACTAGAAAGGACTGGTATCTTCAACTCAATCCAGCCTTTTGGGCTTATAGAACAAGTATTAGGACACCTACAGGGGAAACACCATTCTCTTTGGTATATGGCGTGGAAGCTGTATTGCCCATTAAAGTCAAAATACCTTCACTTCGAGTGAACCTACATGGACTCATCACAGATGAAGAATATCGGATCTCCAGAATCCAAGAGCTAGAATTACTTGATGAGCGTAGAAAAGAAGCATTTGACCATCTAAGGGTCTATCAGAAGAAAATGTCTCGAGGATACAACAAAAAGGTGAGACCTAGAGAATTTCAAGTCGGAGACCTTGTGCTCAAAGAGAATCCCAAAAATCAACAACATCGTGAACAAAAAGGGAAATTTGAACCCAACTGGCTAGGTCCCTTTGTGATCACTGCAGCATTTGTCTCTGGGGCCTATCAACTATCCACTCCAGAAGGGGATATCTTTATTGATCCCATCAGTACTCTCCACCTAAATAAATTCTATGCTTGAGCATTCTCGCTGGTTAGCAACATATATGATCCTGAAAAAATGTCAAAACAAGTGAAAAGCGTAAAAAATAAAAAAACATTTGAAAAATGTCCTGAAAAAAAATGATT
>MU227440.1:96754-163158 GCA_018584345.1 Thuja plicata | reverse complement strand
GTTAGAACCCAGGGTAGAAGTGGTTGAGATAGGTTAGGTTGGGGTTTAAGGGAATATTAATTAAAAGAATTAAACTTATTTAATTCATTCAAAAATATAGGATTTAATTATTTAAACAATTTAATTGCTTTTTAATAATTAGGGGACTATAGCCATTTTAATTAAATTAAATAGGCTAGGGGAATGGGTTAATTGCAAGTGGGTAATTGATTAGGGATTTATTTAATTCCTTTATAATTAAATACTATAGCCATGTTTGATTTTGATATGATTTAAATGGTTTGAATTGATTTAAATTATATGGCTATAATAGTTAATATAATTCAGTGATAAGAATCACCTAGGATATTAAATTGATTTGAAGAGTTATGCCAAGCAGTAACAGGGTCGTTTGGACATAATCGAGGGTATGATCACAGTTAGGGAAAATAGGGTCCATAGTTGGAACAGACCAAATTCAGGTGCTTACAGTCGAGGAAGCGGATGTTGCTTATGATAAAGCTGCTAGATCCATGGAAGGAGTTGAAGGAATGACAAGTTTTGACTCTAGAAACTCACTACCATCCATTTTGTTCAGACATGATACATTGTCATCATCTAGAGTGCAATCACCATCTACAGTAGAACCATTTTTTATTCAACACATATAGATAATCCAAAATCCACCATCTCAGTATTTGTGGAAAAAGTCAAGGAAAACACTGGAAAAGAATGATGATTTACCCAAAAGTAATTGTATAGTTTTACAAGAGTCCCTACCTTAAGTGATAGGCAAAAAAAAAAACTATCTTCAAAGTGCATGTACTTTGACCAAAGAGAACTTTGAAAAATCTAATATAGAAAATAACAATGGGCCTCAAGTTGCAATCAAATATCATGATCTTTAAAAGATGTGAAAATAGTGCTTTCAACAGCTACACTAATATAACTTCTATTCAAAATCAGCGCATTGCCCTTGGTTGTAACCATAAAGTTCCCTATATCTCTACTGAATGAACTCACATAGTTTCAAATTTTTATCCTTGCAAGAGTACTTTGCCTAACCATGAGTTAGTGCCTTTGTCATTTGACTGACAATGCTACTAGCACAATGTCAACTAACTTTTTCAAGCCAGCTGCATCAAATGTATTCAACCCCAAACTAAAACAAATCTGTATAGAGAATACTTACGCACGTATAGATTTACTTAACCAAATAGCTCAAGAATACAATTCTATCTCAAATGTCAATAATCTGGATGGACTAAATGGAAGGACTCATGCATACCATGTTACACTTAATACATGCTTGATGCAAGTAGTTCTTCATTAAACTCTAGTGACTTTGTTTCTAAATTTTCAACATCAATTGTCCAAAGCTTGATAGATATGTAGACAAGGCAGCCACAAATGAATGAATTTACTGGTATGAACTTGAGGACCATCTCTTGCTTCCATTTTTTATTTGTAGAAATTAAATATGATAGTAGTAGAAACCAATACATCATTTGACCAACTAATTAGCCTTTGAGTGTATTGATATATAACTAATAAGTTTCTTTGAAAATTTATCATACATAAATCAAAACCTAATTATAATTATGTGTCAGATGTTCCTTTGTCTTCTCAAGAGGGCATGCTTTCAAATAGGATTCACATTCTCAATCCTGATTTAGTGTTGGATGACATGTTTTCAACTCACCAACTGAAATCTCAAGGTTCCACTGAAAATCTTCTCAATGGAAATTTTGTTTCCAGTGAGGATGTTATTGGTGTGCCTACTACAAGACTACACTATGAAGTTTGTTCATAGATTATAGCTTATGTGCAGGAACTAAAGACTGGACTGCATAGAATAGAGATAGGCATAAAGCTTATGATGAAGTGCAACGATAATTTATGCACAAGTTTTATAATAACTTCATAATTTATATTGGGTGCTAAGCTGAGCACAAGATCAGCAAAGAGGAACTATAAAGATTTACAATTGCATATGATTAGAAAGTAAAATTTCAAAATGTATCCAACTTCCATTTCAAGCATTCTACAATTTGCAATGGGATTGCAAAAGCAACATTGAGAACATGAAACTACTTCTAAATACTTGCTTGTGTTTTTCTATTAGGATTGCAAAAGAAAAAGTGAGAACATGAAAATGTTTTTGAATCCCTGCTTGCATTGATATTTCTAATGTATTATTATACTCACTGTACATTTTAGATAATTATTTAGGATTTATTGAAACATGTGCATAAAGTACAAGAGATTCTTAGTTCAAACACTATATACCTATATTACTAAGCAACATCAACATATAATGAAACTATGTACAACAACATAGCTATTATCATGTTAATTAAAAATATTAGGCCATCTCAAAGAAATGTAGACCAATGTAAGTACAATACTCTACATTTTTTCACTGTTTCAATATTATGTATTTTCAGAGTTCTTGCTTACTTTACATTGCTACATTTAACATTATCTAGTTCAAGCAAATATAGAAAAAAGAAGGCATACAAGTACCTAGATAAATATGACATAATATTTCATTGTACAATATGATTTCTTATAACATGTCAAAATGTTCTTAACACTATAACAAAGTAGATGAATGATAACGATGAAGACAAATGAAATCGATTAAAAACATAGTGTATTGATAATATGAATTATGTCTCGCAGAACAAGAAGATCCAAAGACAGGAAATAAATAATACACTAAGATACAAGTGACAAGAAAAGCAAGCTTGCACCAGTCCTTTCATTTACATTACAGTTTAACTATCTTATTCAAATTTGACAAGTACATAAACTTTGTGTTTTCCAGATATATTGGGAGACTAAAATGACTAATGATGCAAAACAAAATATAAATTATAGATATAGAGCACTACCAATCAACAAGCCAGAATCAAAATTATAATATTGACATCACTGGAACTATACATTAGTGAAGGGATTGCATTCATACAACACCAAACTTCATCCTGGAACTTTATATGAACTGCACCAAGTACATGATTCAGAAACATATTATCGTAGAATGTGACTATCTACAAAGAAAAATGCACACAATAGAGAAACTGGACTATGAGGAGATACAGTCTACATTCATTGGTTATCCAAGTGGTTAAATGTACAAACATGTCTTTGGTCAGCCATGACAGGGAAGAAGTACCTGCACTTCATTGAATCGGTACATACAGAAGCCTACTCAATCCTCTTCCATGATACAAACCCTCTTAGTGGGAATTTGAACCACTACTAAGGTTAGAGTTACAAGATGTCATTCCCAAAGCATAGATGTGATTCCACCAACTTAAAAGGTTCATAACGAAGCATAAAGCATAGTTCACTATGAACAATGAAAAAAGACCAAAAGTAGGACATGTCATAGTCTACATTGAAAATGTCAAAGAGAAAAAATCTAATAGAAAGAAAGCACTAACACTACGTTGCCTTACGAAGTTTATTAGTGTCACATCCCAGATAAGTATGATGCGTAGACTAGCTGGAAGCTAGTAGAACCTTGTTTAAAAGCACCAACCGTCCATAGTAAATACCAAATCTGCAAATCTTTTGCAAATCCACCGACCAAATCTTGTGCTTATGATTTTTTTAGCCCCTTTTGTTGACTTGGGAGGGAGTCGGTGATAAATTCTTTGGCCCTCTATAAAGAGAGGCAGCAAATCGATGGAACAAAAAAAAAAAAGGGACAGAGAGATGGTAGAAGGAAATAAAAAAAAATAGTGCGCAAGGAGAGGGACAGGGAGAGGCATTTGTAATACAACAGGGGGAGGTATTGGAAATAAGAAAAGACAGTTAAATAAAAAGACAGTAGCAAGGAGAGGAGTACGCAAGAGAAAAAAAAACTCAGCAGTTAGAAAATAAAAAGAAAATGCATTATGAGAGGAGAAAACACAGTTTGAAAACAGAGAAGAGAGGAAGGGGAGAGAAGGGAGAGTAAGCCACATGCAGGGGAGTGGGAGAGAAATCAGAGCAGGAAGAGAAGTGCAGCCTGGGAAGAGAAGATAGGGAGACGTGGCAGCAGCAGGGAAGGGAGCAGAAGGTTGGTGTCAACATAAGAAGCTTGGGGTTGAGATTTCAACAGCCACCCTATCCATTTTACTGGTTCCTCCTTATCTCTAAGTCTCCTTACTGGTAGTGCAAATGTTAAGATTCAGAAATGCGTATACTGTGATAACTTCATGTTTTTTTTTGGTTCCTTAATTATCTGGCAATAAGGATCTAGGGTTCATAGTTTTTACTTTTACACCATGAATCGGAGTCCCTGTAGCCCAAAATTATTATGTATAACGTAATGACATGCAATTTTTCTTTTGTATATAAAACAAATGTCAGATTAAGCTAAAATCATTGCCACTTTAGAAATTTTGAAGCCAACGTATTAGAGCCCTTTGTAATTTGTTTTAATGTCTTAAACCTTTAGCATAAGCCTTTTGACTATTTTCCCAGAATTTGACTGCAACAATTTGTAGATGTTTGTAGTCAAAACTGAAAACATTAACTATTAAAAGTAAGATTATTCAAATACCTCCACTTATGTATAGTTTCTATAGGAAGATTTATCTGTCAGTAACGTTACTTTTGGGTTGGTTTAATGGCAGCTGGAAATGGGGTAAACCATCAAAGGAATAAGTTATGAACATTATACTACTTGGGAAAGAGAATGATGCCAAGAAAACTTAGAAAATGCCTTACTGCATCATGGTTTCCAACATCATTTTGTTCATTATTTTAATCTCAGTGGATGTTGCAATGTTTTAGAGAACTGGACCAACAAAAATAAAACCCATATATGAAACACTTTAAAGAGAAATTTGGTTCATCATAGAAACTAAAAAATTGTGAAATTTAGTTTAAATTAAAACTTATTATTCTTCATAAGAGTTTGTAGGAAAATTGGAAAAATGTGTTAAGTTCCTGCATCATGTTTTTTTTAGTATATTATTTTTTGTTGATATTGATCTTTGAATAATATTGGAAAGGGTGTTGAATATGGAAAATCAGGAAAGGGTAAATTTTGTTTATTTGCCTGCCAGTAGAAATCTGGCATTTAATTGCTTTGGCCAAAGCTATGAAAACACATGTTTTCTTAAATGTGTTGGTTATTTATGTTTCATCTTCCTGTAATCTGTGATTAGTTCTACTTAGACATATGTGGGAAGTAGTTAGTTTCACAGACACACCAGATTCCTTCTGACCCATCAGTGTCGAGAGATAGACTTCTTGGGCAGGGTCGGTGTGCTCTTCATTCAGGATGAGCCCCGGGGGAGCTAACCACTCCGTGGTTGGGTGGAATAAACCCCTGAACCACACTCCCGTCTCGAGATTTGCAGGTGGACAGGTGTCCGAAGGCTTAGGAGACCGGATCGAGCATGCAGATGGACAGTTGTCCGATGGCATCTTGGATATAGTTTAAATCGACCTTTTGGTCTTGAACATGTTGTATATATGAATAAACCTATTAATGATGTAAGGGTGCACGATGAGTCAGTCGGCATCCTGATATTGAACATTGTAATTTTACTGATTATGGAAATGTTAAAGTTTCGACAGAATGGTCAATTACTTTGTGTATATTAACTTTTGTATTATGTCGAATAATTGAAATAGAAATTTAGAGATTATGTATATTTTATTTCTATATCCTGAGTTTTTATGTTGACCAGTCCATAGCGATCGACCGTCTATGACTATTGAATCGACATTCAGGAATTTTTTATCTTTTTGTGCTTATGTGGCATTTGTGAATTTTTCGGTCCTTACAATTAGGAATACCACAAAAAATTAATGTTGTGTACAACCGAGGACAAAGTCATGGAGACACTACAACATTTATTCTTCCCCCTTCATTTCACATAGGCTTCTCCAGAATCATCTGTTGAATATTGTAAACATAGCTAAAGAAATGGAGTAGGCACAGATGAGTGCTTTAGGATTTTGTCATGAATATTTTGTGTTGAGTAAAAAACCGTAATGCATTTCATTCTGCATTATAGGTTAGGGAAAAAGTTTATTTTCCATTGGTAGAACTCGTATCATTGGTGAAGCCTAGCCTAAATTCCAACAAGCTCTTGGTTTCCTCTTCAAGTGCTGAGGTGGAAACCATTGACAACACAATTCATTTGTTTATATAATCACTGAGACCTTTTCTACATTCCAACGGGCTCAGTTGGTAGCTTTTTATTCCTATTTTTTTGGAAGCTTTTTTATTGGGAAGTTGTAAAAGTAGGGTATGTTTTTTATTTTATTTTATTTTATTTTTGAAAGCTAAAAAATTAGGATCTATTAGAGCATTTTAAAACTTGATTAAAATCTTCAATATTTTTTTTGTACATATATATAAACTTCATAAACAACATTTCATTTCAAATGATGCAACTATTTTTTATAGGTATACAATTTAGTTTTAATTATTTTTTTTGTGCATAGTTTGTAACTTGTTCCAAGAATCTTAACATTTGTAGTATCTCAAATATGAGGGTAGGCCTCATTAAATACATTGAACACAATACTTTTCTTGTCTCTATGATTGACCTTATTGAGTTTCCACTACTTGTTAGCATCCATAGTTGTTTTGGTGATTTTCCCCTTAATAACATATGTCTTGAAACTCAAAGTGAAGTTTACCTTTAATTTTCCAATAGAATATGTGACACTTTATCTAAATTATCAAAAAATATATCCAGTTTATTTTACAACCCAACATCTACCAATTTACGTGCATCAAGAAAACATGGTCTATTAATTACAATAATCTCCTTTGATATTTATCATTTTAAACTTCTCAAGGAATAAGTATTGATATCTTGACTCTTGAGGAATTGTTAATTGAAGGTAATCAATTATACTCTTACAAGATTACGATCAACATGATGGTTATGTGTAAAAAGAATAAGCTTAAATCAATCTATCAAGTTTCTATGTTTAAAAAAATTTATTCATTCACACTCACATTTTTTGTTCCATCTTCTCATCTAGAACTCTAGATTTTGAAATTAAGTACTACTTGTTTCTAGCTTCAAGTCTATAATTACTAGGAGAGTCTTGTGGGCATAGCACAATTTATATTTAACAAGGGAAATGTTTATGTTACAAGGAAATTAGATGCTACTTATTAACAAGGAAAATTGAAGATAAGTAATTTGTTTGAAATTCACTCACGATCTTATTTCCACTATTCCTTAAAACTTACATGTTAAATTTGTACACACAAGTGCCTAGGTTTCTTGTCCTACAATATTTCCTTTTTTTTTCCTTTTATTTGAAGTTGTCAACTTGAAATTCTTTCATCTGCAAAGTGTATTCATATATATTTATCATCATGCTCTCTTTTAGTCACGCTTAATGAATAGGGTCTTTGTCTACAATCCACAACTCCCAAGGTAATTAATTTAATGGAAAGAATTAGATCAAAAGGTTGAATCTCATGGTTTCAAAATGCAGAGTGCACATGTCTACAAAGGAAACTCTATAGCCTTATTTCACTTCTATGCTATGGTAGATGTAGAAGAGTCTCTTATAAATCATTACAAATCAGACAACACAAATCTAACTTGCTTCAAACATTACAAAAGATTTCGAACAAAATCTGTTACTTAACTAACAATCAACAAGAACTTGACACCATTTATAATATTAGTCATTTGTGGTTGTTGTTTTTGTGTTAAGAAAATAACATGAGGTATCAAAAACCTATTAAGAAAACTACTTTTTCTACTTAGGCTTCAATTTTAAAAAATGTACTTATAAATAACCTCTTCATTCAAATCAACATGTAGAAGTTAGAAACAACCTCCTAAGTGAGTCTCTAGCCCATGCTAGACTGTTACTAGCTTCCTCGTCATCAGGGCAATTCTGACTTCTCAGCTCTGCGTCATAAAGGTCCTTCTGTAGTACTGATTTAGTTCTCGTAGCATCCTTAGCACTCTTCATTCCCACCACTTGGAACAGAGTTTTCCAACTACTAGTGCACTGGTTCCAGCATTCAATTGCACTTTGGTGCTTAGCCACTCCATGATTGAACTCCCTAACCAGACAGGTGGCATCTTAGAAATCCTCTCTTTTTAGTAGGGAAGTGTTGAGGGAAAAGGACTTGTCACCTGTCCTGGGACTTGGGAAACTTCCCAGTTGGAACAGAGATGCAATTATTGGTTGGTGATCCAACAGGGAATAAGGTATCACCTTGATGCTCCCACCTCCACTCTCTTTCCTAAAACTGAAGAATTCTCTATTAGCATAGATTCTATCCAACCTGCAGTAAATCCTCCTATTGCCCTTCTGATAGTTAGACTAGGTATGTCAGATTCCTATATGATCTTTCTTCTTTCCTACCATTGGGTCAAATAGCCTTAGCTTACTGATCATTTTGGACCAAAAAAACTTTTCATTACCTTTCCATTCCATCCTAGACCCTCCACTCTTATCTTGGGGAGACTCAATCATATTGAAATCTCCTGCCACAACCCTAGGCACTTGTGTGTACAACCAACCCCCTAGACCCCAAAAGATTCTCTCCAATGTCCCACTCCCCAGATTGAGAAGCCTCGCTCTGATAATAGAGAGCAACCTACTCCTGCCACTAATGTGCTGAATGAAGGGTTGGAAGAAGGAGAAGTCGTTGGGATGGAGTTAGCTGTGAGTGGTGCAACACAAGGGGTACCCCATGAGTTTGTCTTTCAAGCTAAGAAAAAGACCAGGAAACCTATTGCCAGGGGTACAGACTCGGATGGCAAAATGGATATGATTGTGCAGCAGGATGGTGGTGAATCCCCCCCAATGAGGAGAAAGAGAGGTAGACCTCCTAATCACACCTCCACCATCAAGCCTTTGAAGATCCAAAAGAGACCCCTCCCCAATTGTTTTAAGAGATTTAAAGCTCCTATGGAATAGGATTCCTAAATTTGAAATGGAATTTAAACTGGCTTCGTGGAATGTGAGGGGATTAGAATCCCCTGACAGGAAATATGTAGTTAAAAGGTTTATTAGGATGCAGAAAGGATTTGATTTCCTTCTGCTATAAGATATTAAAGCAGTAGGATTTTCCTTAGAGGTTGCATTTAAATGCATTTGGCCGGAAGCCAGGAGTGTCTTCACCCATCATCTGAGAGGCAAAGGGGGGAGTGCCATACTAATTCATCCCAAGTGGGCCAACCTTGTCTCTGGTTGGGGCTCCTCCCCATGTAACAGAGCAGTATGGGTGAGCTGCAAGGATGGAGATACAGAGATTGGCATATGCTTAGTCTATGCATCAAATGACCACTATGACATAATTCATTTATGGGATTGGATGAGTAAGTTGAAAGATATCCCCTGGGTTGTGGCAGGAGATTTCAATATGATTGAGTCTCCCCAGGATAAGATTGGAGGGTCTAGGATGGAATGGAAAGGTAATGAAAAGTTTTTTTGGTCCAAAATGATCAGTAAGCTAAGGCTATTTGACCCAATGGCAGGACAGAAGAAAGATCATATAGTAATTTGGCATACCTGGTCTAACTATCAGAAGGGCAATAGGAGGATTTACTACAGGTTGGATAGAATCTATGCTAATAGAGAATTATTTAGTTTTAGGAAAGAGAGTGGAGGTGGGAGCATCAAGGTGATACCTTATTCCCTGTTGGATCACCACCCGATAACTGCGTCTCTGTTCCAACTAGGAAGTTTTCCAAGTCCCAGGAGAGGTGACAAGTCCTTTTCCCTCAACACTTCCCTGCTGAAAAGAGAGGATTTCTGAGATGCCACCCGTCTGGTTAGGGAGTTCAATCATGGAGTGGCTAAGCACCAAAGTGCAATTGAATGTTGGAACTAGTGCACTAGTAGTTGGAAAACTCTGTTCCAAGTGGTGGGAAGGAAGAGTGCTAAGGATGCTAGGAGAACTGAATCAGTACTATAGAAGGACCTTTATGACACAGAGCTGAGAAGTTAGAATTGCCCTAATGATGAGGAATCTAGTAATAGTCTAGCATGGGCTAGAGACTCACTTAGGAGGTTGCAGCAATATAAGATCAATGGAGCCAAAGTTAGGGCCAGGGCTAATTGGATCCAAGAAGGAGACAGGGGCTCCAAATTCTTTTTCCAGCTACTTAAAGCTAAGGAGGCTAAGAAAAACATCAGTCATATTTTCCATAATGGGGATACCCTATCCTCTCAAGAAGGCATTTTGCATGCCTTTACAGAATACTACTCCACCCTTTTCACATCAAAGGACACAGGTTCAAGTATGAGAGAAATGAGAGACAATGTGAAAAATATTATCCCGCCCACTCTTTTAGCAGAGGATGCAGTAGCCCTGAGTAGACCACTATATGTAGAAGAGATAGTTGAAGCCATTGAGAATATGAGCAATGACAAAGCCCCAGGGCCTGATGGGCTGTCGGTTGAGTTTTACAAGCACAATATAGAATGGATAGCCCAAGATTTGCTGATGGTATACAATGAGGCTATTGATAAAGGTAACCTAGGGACAAATATTAATACAGGGTGCATTAAGCTAATCCCCAAAGAAGGAGATAACACACTGATCAAGAATTGGAGACCCATCACTCTGTTAAATGTCTCTTATAAGATCATGGCTAAAGTACTAGCTAGAAGATTGGTAGATATCCTCACTAAGATTATCAGTCCCTCTCAAACTGGTTTTGTTAAAGGGTGATACATATTGGAAAATCTCATCACATGTTGGGAGACTATGGAATGGGCAAGATACGATGGCCAGCAGGCTAGTATGCTACTGATAGATTATGAGAAGGCCTACAATAGAATAGAGTGGCAATTCATAATTACCATGCTGGAAGCCATGGGATTCCCTAAAGAATACAACAAGATGGTCTGGACCTTGATGAATGGAGCCACCAATATGGTGGAAGTAAATGGAGAGAGATCTACCCCATTCCACCTAACCAGGTCAATACAACAAGGTTGCCCGCTGGCACCAGCCCTGTTTGTGATTGCAGTTGATTCCCTGCACCATATCTTAAGGGATAACACTTTATCTCCAAAAGTCAGTGGGATTGAGCTACCTAATGGAGAGGAACTAATTAACATCCAGTTTGCTGATGACACAGCCCTCATGGTGGAGATGAGTGAAACTAACTTCAAGCATCTCATGGAGAAGTTGGATATGTTCTGCCTAGCCTCAGGCAGCAAGGTGTCCATTGCTAAGTCAACACTGCTGGGGTGGGAGGATTCACCTCCAGATTGGTCTTTTTAGTTTGGGTTCACTTGGGGAGGCCCACTTCATCAAGTTAAGTATCTTGGTATTCCATTCTCAGTCAAACCAGACCTTAGAAGCATGTGGATTTGGGTGAAGAGTAAAATTGATGTGAAACTAAAGAAATGGGACAACAGATACCTGTCTCTGGCGGGAAGGATTCAAGTTTGCCAAAAAATCCTTGCAACCTATCCCATTTACTACTCTTCAGCTTGACTATTTAACCAAGGACAAATGGGCTACATTCAGAAAGTAATTAGGAACTATCTTTGGTCAGATGGTAAAGGTAATAAGAAGGCTCGTGCTGTGAGATGGGATTGGTGCACAAATTCCAAGGAGCAAGGAGGTTTTGGATTGAAAGACCTAAGATGGCAAGGCAATGCTCTTGATGTCAAGTGGGTAGCCAAGGCTACATAGGGAAATGAACCTTGGAAGATACTAGAAAGGCACAATATCACTAGAGGATCCCCTTCTTGGGCTAGGCATTGGAAGAATCTACCTTTAATTGATCTGATGATGGGGAAGTTCAGAGTTTCAGTGGCAGGGTCTGAGGTTTTCCAGTCTATTTGGAGGGGATGGGAAGAAGTTAGAAACTACCTGGCTGATAGTAATCTTCTGGATCAATCACTCAACATCTACGGGGAAAGGTCCATATGGTGGAACCTATATAAAGGAAGTAAACCTCTTGCACAGCTACAAGGGTGTTCAGCAAAGAAATGGAACTCCCTAGGAATTTGTTATCTTTCAGACATCATTGAGGAGGAGAACCTGGTAGCATGGGAGGAGTTGGCACCTAGGTTTGACCTCCCCTCCTCACATTGGAGAACATACACCACAGTTAGAGATGTCGGTGCTCTCCTTAACCTTCCCAGAGACACCTCAGTGGATTCAGATAGGTTTGAGCTCATCAAATGGAAGGATGGGACCCCCTTGATTCAAACTAAAGTTGAGAATATATATACAATGCTCACCAGTACAGAAGATATCTTTGGCCATATAAATTCCAAGTGGCACCTTAACCTTGAACCCAGTATATGGAGTAGATTCCTGACCAAACTCTGGCACACTCCCACTGAACCCAAGATCCTCTATTTTATGTGGTGCCTTCTTCTGCATAGATTACCAGTCAAAGACCCCTCCAGTGTGCCTTTCTCCTGCTCCTCTTGCTCTAATCCTGAGACCATTTCTCATATCTTTTTTGAATGCCACCTTGCATCCGGCCTGTGGAACTCTTTCAGACTTGTTTTGGAACACAACTTCCATGTTTTTGATGTTATTTCTGGCACCTTGCTAGGTCTGAGCAATGGTTTTAATCAATTTTGGGCTTCTCTTTCCTATCATATACTATGGCATATCTAGAAAATTAGGAATGATAATATTTTCAATAGTAGGCATTGTTTTCTCACTGAGTCTCTGCGGAGGCTCACCATTTACAATGTCTCCATGCAGGTCACCATGGTGATGCAGGTTAAGGAGCACAAAGCACTAAGGGTTGTCAGAGGCATTAGAGAGGTGTTACACAAAAACCAGGTTGTCTACAATATAAATACCAAGGCACACATTGAATTTGACTTTGATATCACCATTAGACAGATGCTGGAATAGATCAAGGAGTGGAGAAAGACAACAGATGCATGATCTGCTACAGCAACCATAGTAGAGGAAGAGGAACTATTCCATCAAGCTAGGGAAAGAAATGAACAAGGTCTCACAGAGATGACTGATCAGGGGGCAAATGCATATGCAGAACAGGGGAGCTCCAGCGGTGGACTAGCTGAATCACTACCAGTGGATCAACCGACTGAATACCAGCCTACCAAAGCGGAATCAATTTACATTCCACCTTCAGCTACCTTGCCTCCACTGCCATGGGAGGCTTATTTCTCTAATCCATACAATACTATCTTTCATGGTGACCTATGCCTCAAGTGGGCTGATCATCAGAGGCCATGGACGGCCTGGTTCCCCAGATAGTTTTGGCTATGTAGTACTAGTTGAATTACTATTTTTTCTCTAAAGGCTCTTGTAGTATGTAAACTTTGTAATTAGGACTCTCTCTACGTATAAGTGGAAAAATGTAATTTTGTAGGAATATGCTGCTTTGAACTCACGATGTAAATTTACTTCTTGTTTAATATAAATTATGGTTAATATAAAAAAACATGTAGAATGTTGAATGCATCATTTGTATGAAAAGTTCCTTTGAAAATATCTTAATCTTCTCTTGGAAATGACTCACTATTTTTAATCATGCCAAATTAGATATAGTTGTAGGAAGTGAATTGAGAAGAGCAACCAAAAACCTACCTTGACAAATATTTTTAGAAGAAACCAGAAGGTAAGGTTTTTAAATCAGATCCTTGATAATTTTTCTCAAGTATGGTTCTTTGATTTGTTGAATTACATATGATTTAAAATTTATAATAGGATAGGAAGAAAAATGCACTTATATATTCTCTTTCCTTTAGAACAATTCTTATTAATGCTTAAGATTTGGTCAAATCTGAATAAATATTTCCTTCATAGCTACACATAATGATATTTACAAATATATAAATTAAACATAATTTTTGAACCTGAGAATTTAGTGATCATCTATTTAGTTTGTTAGATCCTCATTGTTTTCATTTACTGTGTATTGATATCTACACTATAGAAGACTATACAAGTCAGGAACAAATCAGAGTGTATACATTCCAAAGCCACAATGAGACTGTCCTATTATAAGACCAATTTTGATTCCATTATGATGGGACATGTTTATGCATCGATTGTCCAAAAGTAGAACAATCATTAAGATTGATACTAGGCAAATAATTTCTCACCAAAAGTTTTGGAACAATCAATCTATCTAATATCCTGGCGTGCTTCCTATCGAACTACATGGACTTGATACATAAGCTAGATTTTGTGCCAAAAATAGTGGAAGCTTATATATAGGATTAATTTTCCTTCCACAAATTAGGTATAAGGAAATTATTTCTGCTTATGTTGCAACTAAAAGTGATGCTCTAATTGGGGGTTTATTCTCCCATGAAACACTCAAAGAATGTGATACTGCATCTTGTGTATGCAGTGCTATCCAAATAGCCCTCACAAATAATTGTGAAATTATTTTTACACATGCACTAGATGTGCATTGTGTTCACTTGGGTTAGCAACTTACAACAAGAGTTTCAAATGTATTCAATGCACTAAGGTTTCTATACATGCATGTGTTTCCTTGTGTCCATGCCACATGTTCAACAAACACAAATACTTCAAACAACTAGTTCGTGTAGAAGAAAATGTTAATGTTGCACATCCTTCCTTCGTGACCTCCTCCTAATTTGCAACATATTTGTATTGTCTATGCATGCTAATTTTGTGGCCATATAGCTATATTAATGCCACAGTTGTTACAATGAAAAAAAATTATGTGAATATAATATATTACCCTTCAAGAAATGTACTGGTACATAATTAAAGATATGTTATGTAATTGGTGTAAATATTTTGATCTAATTTCGTAAAATTTTATTCTTGCACACAAGTTTGATTTTCTTCCATCTGCTTCCTTGTACTCATGCCTCATGTTCAGCAAAGGCGTTCACTTTAACACTTATTTCTACAGAAGAAAATTTTAATGTTGTGCATCCTTCCTGTGTGCCCTCTTCCTAATTTGCAACATATTTGTGTTTTTTATGTATTGTATTGTATTGTTGTGGACATAAAGTTATATTAATCCTATAATTGTTACTATGAAAAATATATACATTGACAAAAAATGTTGCCCTTCAAGAAATGTAATATCATACAGTTAAAGCTATATCATGCTATTGGTTTACATTTTTTGAGCAATTCTCAAAAATGTTACTTCTTGCAAACAGGTTTGGTTTTTTCTACATTGCTTGAAAATGGATTATGTTAATACAATTGGGACATTTGATGAAGTTTTAGGGTCTATTTGAGTCGCCATGTTAAAAGTGTCCTTAACCCTTTGGCATATTCAATCATTGTCTGATTTCCTCCTTTTTCAAATCTCGCATCAAACGGTCTTCCAATGTCGGCTTTTCCTTTGAGTTAACCGTCGCAGCATTCCAAACTTGCCTCAGTATAATCGGCTCCTTTCGGCCAAGTGTTGGTAGTTGTTGATCCTTCATGAACCACTTTGAACCTCTTTGAACCTCGGTTCAAAGTAGTTCAAAGGGGTTCAATCAAAATATTTTTGTCTAACATTGGTAATTGCAGGCGGGACCCGTGCATACGTCATCACTCGGTAGTGAACCACTTTGAACCCCTTTGAACCTTGATTTGAAGTAGTTCAAAGAAGTTCAAAGGAGATATCAGCAAACCCAAGGATTGATGTGATAGCTAATGAGTCAGATGATGTGTCATGTCAGTGAAGCAATCATTGGGATAATGGTATGGTCAACCTTGAGGAGATGGTGACCACGGGGGAAATCCAAGCTGGCAATATGAATTAATGCAGACTTTACCCCAACATGATTGAAGTAGTGGCATTAAATGGAAAGTAATGATGACTTAGGTAGTTTACAAAGTGAATCAACAACCAGGCGTCACATCGTCAGATTCACTCTACTCTAGACATCATGCTGTAATTAATATCCATCTTTTTAGCCATACTCCACAGTATGAAAATTCTTTAAAGTATGTTATTTTGCTTATTTCTTTTCAAAGCAAGATTTTGGAGTCTCAGCTACGGAAGACAGATGATTTTTCCCTAAGTCGACATAACATAGATAAATGCTAAAAAGCCTCCTTTTGTTTCTAGTTTTCTACATGATAGTGTGATTTCAAAGGATTGCAGTTATTTTATTTGTTTTGGGGAAGAAAGATGAAGTCCAGCATGCATTTCTTTGGAAATACTATGAATTTAGAGTGTCGTGCCTCGGTGGTCACAGACACCAATTTTTTAGGGGTTGAAGTAGAGAAAATGGTTGAAAACTTGAAGGATTCTATAGAGAAAGAATATAATTTAGAGCTCATGTCCAGTGGGTTGCTTCAAGCTGCTTCTTTTCCCCTAGCCCTAATAAGCCCTGAGCTAATTCAGCAATGTATAAGTCACTATGACATCAAGTCTAAGTGCGTGTTGAATAATGAAGGTCACAGTCTCTTGTCAATAACTAGAGAGATGATAATGTCAGTTTTCAAGCTGTCTGATGAAGCTTTTGCTAGCTTTAACCCAACCCAGTTGCTCGCTCAGTTTCGGGAAATAAGTGACAAGAACTGTAGTAATAGTGCTCGTAAGTGGACTGAGTCAAACTACAGAGGAGGGTCTAGATTGCCCAAGTTATTAACCAAATACTATATGAAGCCCCACAGCCATGAAATAATGGTTTTTTTGCATAGAGTGAGGGGGTCAGAACAAGTGCTCCTTTTTGAAGATTGGATGTATCACTTCATAGAGATTTTTTTAGAAGGGAAGCACAATCTAGACTAGGTCGAGATAATCACGGGTTCATTATGAGACCAACTCAAGAAAGCACAGGAAATGAAAAAAGAATTTTATATGTCCTCATACTTAATTTATTGTCTTGCATGTACTCAAGATCTTGTAGGAATTCCCCATGAACCATGGAGTGGAGACATAGTTATATTTCAATATTATCCCTTGTTGAGAAGAGATAGAGTCCTAGAGGACTATAGAAGGGTTCAGGATGTTTTTCTTGGAAAATTATGTTGCCATCTAGTTGGAATCCCAAGGCAGAGGATTTCCCTAGAGGCACAGAAACTAGTTCAAAATTATGACAGTTTTTATATATAGTTCTCGCGGTTTACATATGTTAGAATTGGGGGTTTTGATGAAGAGCCCCTTAAATTGCTGAGGTTCACCTTTGAATGCTTTTTTTTAGCGGAAGTTTGTAGGAAAATATTGACAATGATAAAAAAACAATCTTCTAGAGGAAAGATGGGATTCCATGTTCCCAATTAGACTTGGAGCCATGACATGCAAGAACATGATAGATGCCTCAGTAATAGGCAGTAACCTGGTGAATTTCCACATGAACTTTTATGAACCAAGGAGAGGGTTCGATAACAAAGGTTTCATAAGGCAGGTCCTCAGTCTAAGAAGCCAGCCAAAATTGGACCACATATTGAAGATTTATTGGAAGATATTAGAGATGAAGAGGTAATTAAATGGAGGGATCATTCCACGTTGTTGGTTTCCTAGATCAAAGACCTGCAGTTGAAGTTCAACATAGATGGCCTAGATGAAGATAATTATGAAATTGTTGAACTTGGTTATGATAGTTCAAACACAGAGGCTTTTCCAGAGATAGACTGGATGAGGGGGGAATAGGAGAGCATAAAACTGAGGGCTAGGTTCATTTTACTAGTCACAAATGTTTGGTTGAAGAAGAAAAGGCAGGACAGGACAAAAATTGCATCCCCTAAGAAGACTTCTACAAACCCCGTCCCAGTTGAAGTATTACCTAATCCCTCTAACGCATCCCTCTTGATTACCGATGCAGGTAATATTCCTTCATCTAAAATTAAAGAAACCTCAAGTGGACATCCTACCACACCTCAGAAAAGGTTGAGAACCAGATCTTGGAGTTGTGCACAAATAGCCTCTCCAAATTCTAGCTTTATTGATATTGACATCAATGATGAAGATATATCCTTCTCACTTGAACTCCATAAGAAAAATCAAGAGGTATCTACTGATAAGCTTGAGGTTCAACAAGAGAATGTAATGCCTACTAAAGCAACCGATAACAGGTTGGCTTCTAGTTCAGTCCCTCCTTGGTTAACAGATTTGGTGAATAGAAAATGGGGTTTCAAGCCTAATTCCTTATCAGTTAAGGAGATAGTTACTAAATATGTCATCCATGCCCCAAAGGAAAAAAGGGTCAAGATAAATGTAAGGTTAACCATCGACCCCACTACTAGGAAGCTGACTGCTGAGATCACAACCTTTAAGCAAAAAGAAGGGATTCAGGAACCTAAGGCAAAAGATTTCAAAGTCACGAAGATGGAATTTGGTGTACTAGCCAGAGATACCAGGGACCACTTGTTCAAGTTTTCAGCTAACCACATGATCATCCAATCTCAAAAGGTTGGCAAGGAAAATGAGAACTTAAACAGCTCATCATTACAATGGATGAATTTTTCAGTTCACTCTATGATGTTGGGGCACTACCTCTAGCTCAATCTCCGCAGGAATTTGGTCCCAACTCAATGGACAGTAAACAATTGTTGAAGCAAATGCAGCAGGGCTAAGCCATAATGGAAGCAATGAAGAACTGGGTTGATGACATCATAGCAGAAGGAAACAAGTTTATATGGGAGTTGATCACCACTTATGCAGTATGAGAGGGGTTGCTTGGGGAATTTTGGAATTTAATTCCAAGTTGGGAGTTGGATGAATAAAAATGTGTGGCTATCATGTCTTAGGTTCATGAGATAGAAGAATATGGGGTGGAAAAATTCCTATCAGAAAATCCGATGAAGATGGTAGATCCCTATATGCTGTTCATATTGAAAAATAACTTGGGCTAGAAGGGTTCTTTATTTAAAATCGCAGTCTCAAGCATGCACATCATGGGGAAAGAAATCAGGGAAATGTACATCAATGTGTTGAAGGACATCAAGGTGGTGAACCCATCGGGTACCCTCCAATTTGAAGAGGGAAAGATAGATGTTGACGCCATGATCAAAATATTTGAGGATACTATGAATGCTATCAGGGAAAACAAGGAACCAACGGCTCAAGACTTCACCAAGATAGCGAATGTAGAATCCATGTTGTACCTAAACAACGGGCAGTTACCTAGGCTGTTGGAGAAAATTGGAGAGCTCAAGTGGGAAAAGAACGCATGTTGAGCAAAGCTGATTGGTTTGAAGGGTCTACATTATCATCCAAATAGAGGGTTGTTAAGCATTTTTAGGAGATGGAAGCTCATTCAAGATGCCACATCCGAGGACAAGTAGCTGGAAATGTGCAATGATCTTATGTCTTAAGTTATTTTGATTAAGGGATAGTTGTCCTTAAACTATTGCTTTATTTAGTTACTGGTTTGTAACCATTTCTTTTATGTTGATATGAGAGGCTAGTTTTCAGGGAGGCCTCCCAGATTGCAAAACTATATATGATGGAGCATAGAACGTTTGAAGGGTTAGAATTTTTAGAATTAGACTTAGTTTAGAAGCTTTTTCAGTACTGTTTTGGCTTTTCTATTTTGAAAGGAATTAAATGGAAAGATACAGTGATCTGCACTTGTCTTAGACTTTGTTATGTACAAGCATAAATACTTTAATACAAGGCTCAGTTTAAATCTATGAATTTGAGCTTATGATGTATTGATTACTTTGTGAATTGGTATATCTCTTTCTCTGTGTTGTTGATTAATGCATGGTGGTTGTCAATCTTTCCAAATAATTCTTGTTGTTAGTCTCATAGGAATTTAATTTTCAGATAGTTGAAGGAACTTTGCTTTCCTTTAACCTTAAATTCTATATTCATAATTTCTAGAAAATACCTCAATACCTAGGAGTATTTGAGTGATCCTTGCGTACTTTGTAATCAAAAGTACACTTGTTTGTGTTTATTTTGGAAATTCATTGAATATTTCTGAGAGGGAGTTGTACCTCGCAAAATTCAAAGGGAAGCAATTATCTCATTCTTACCCAACTGTTATAGAATTTTTTGTCTTCAAAAGAGGTATAAGGTTAATACAGAGTTCAATTGAAGTCGAGAAAAATATGTTCGCCAACATGAAGATAGAAATCCTCTTCCTCAAAGTCCAGAATCTTTGCTCATGTAAAAATTTGAAGAACTTTTAGAAGAATGTTAGAGAAACATAATTCAAAGATATTTGTACACAATCATATTCCAATACTTAGATATGATGGATGGGGAGGCATTTAACTAGTACCAAACACTAATCAAATTCTCATCATGTCCCCATTGGTAACAAACACGCAATTGGTTATCCTTAAACAATTGGTAACACAATACAAAGCTCATTTTATTTTCCATTGTCAAGATATCATCAACCATTTCCCTCTTGGATATCATATTATGCAAAATCTAATCAACATTTTCAGTCTAGCGTGTAGAACTTTATTCTATTACATATCACCATTGAAGGCCAGTATTGAAGAAGATACACTTGTGTCTATATTAAACCTTGTAAGCACATTTTCATATTGTGCCCTTGAATGGATTATAAGACATGATAGAACATAGCTTCTTGGACAATGGTGTGATACCAATACAGGAGAAATAGCACCTAAAACCATAAATCATCATTATTCATACCATTATTTATTCACCTTTGAGAACACATACATACCAATTGGGATCCATCTTGTAGTAGATGTTGTAATATTTTTCCTTTCTTAAGGATGAAATAATGGTTACAGTTCAAAAGTACAACCATATAAATACTTAGGATGTATAGAATTAGGCTTGTAATAAAGCAAGGACTGTCACTATCAACTTCTTGGTGTGATATTCTTCCGTGCAACATCATACAATATGTATCTTAGGACTCAAAAGACATGTTATATAATGACCACATTTTTTTACCTATGTCATGATGTTTTCCATCTCATTCATATTTTTTTATATTGTGACGAAACACCAGTAATATCCATTTCTTAATGAAGTAGCATTTTTACTAAAGTTGAATTCAATAATTGAACACTGTAAATTTGGTGGCATTCTTAAAAAGTTTTTTAATCTTTTGTAATGCATAACAAACAAGTAATATTGAATGGGGAGGAAACAATGAGATCAACTACAGATAATTTGCATCACAAACTTGGAAGCATGAGTACAGTGTGAATTTCTTAGTGTACTTTTTGCCTCTTGTTGTTGGTGTTGTCCTCAATGCTTCTTCTTGTTCTATAATGCTAACAAATTGGTAGAAATCCTAATAATTGGTATCTTATTGGAACTATTATCAATTTCTTTAAAAGGCATTTGAAATAATGCAACCATGGTCTCCATCTATAGTAAATTCATATAAACTCCATTACACATAATGCATTGCATAGGTTCAATAATCACAATTGTCAGTAATGTTGCACAAGTGTCATGTTAACAAAAAATTCCTCTTTTAATTTCAAGTCCTAAAGCGTATTACATTTTATGAATGAACTATGCAAGACATTCAACTAGCACCTCAAGTAACATGAAAGTTGTGCTAACTACATACAGATAGTTGTCACTTATATAGTTTGTTGAAAGAGTAGAACAAATTTTTTTGGCAAAGAATGGCTCCTCCTATTAATGTTGGAGTTGTTATTCTTTTAATATAAATGTGCATTTTACTTTTATTACTCATTGTAGTGAGTTATACACCTTTATTCCTCACATTACTGACATGTAATGTAGTACTTTTCTTCTACTACTTCACATAAGTCAGTGCACACTATATAATTGTATGACACACAATGTGAATGTTATGCATGAAAAAAGAGGAGACCATTAGTTGTGTGCATAGTTGATTGCACTTTATCAATCAAACATTCAATTGATGATTATGATACAAATGTTAGTTGGGCAAAAATAGTTACAACAATTGCATATTTCAAATATAGGTATTCAATGTAAACCATTTTTCATAACATGATTTCTTGTGGTTCTACATAGTCGAATTAAGTTGCCTTGAACTGCAAATTGTGGAAACTAATGTCACAACAAGCATTAAATTTGTTCTTCTAAAAATGTACACATGAAGTAAGAAATCCAAACAGAATATGGACACACTTCTAAAGCAATCAAGTTCTGAAGATTCTATAAAAGAAGAGGAACTTGAACATCTACTAAAATTGAGCGCCATGAGTTTCATTTGTTTAAAAAAGAAAGATAGATATAAAGGTGTTAGGAAACGTCCATGGGGTCATTATGCTATAGAAATAAAGGACCCCAGATCTAAGCACCGTCGATGGCTTGCAACATTTGACACATTTGAGGAAGCAGTAGTTGCCTATGGTAAAGCTGCTAGATACATGGAAAGAGTTGAAGGAATGACAAGTTTTGACTCTAGCAACTCACTACCATATATTTTTTCATGCATGGTACATTGTCATCATCCAGAGTGCAATCATCATATACAGTAGAACCATTTTTTATTCAACACACAAAGATAATCCAAACTCCACCATCTCAGTATTTGTGGAAAAAGTCAAGGAAAACATTGAAAAGGAATGATGATTTACACAAAAGTAACTGTATAGTTTTACAGGAGTCCCTACTTGAAGCGATAGGCAAAAAAAAAAATAACAACTATATTTAAAGTGCATGTACTTTCACCAAAGAGACTTTGAAAAATCTAATATAGAAAATAACAGTGGGCCTCAAGTTGCATTAAAATATCCTGATCTTCAAATGACTTATGAAAATAGTGCTTTCAACAGCTACACTGATATAACTTCTATTCAAATCAGTGCATTGCCTCTATTTGTAACCACAAAGCTCCCTATATCTCTACTGAATGGACTCACATAGTTTAAATTTTTTATCCTTGGAAGAGCACTTTGCCTAATCACACCACGAGTGAGTGCCTTTATAATTTGACTGACAATGCTACTAGCAAAATGTCAACTAGCTTTTACAAGCTAGCTGTATCAGATGTATTCAACCTCAAACTAAAAAAAATATGTACAAAGAATACTTACCCACGTACATATTTACTTGACCAAATAGTTCAAGAATATAATTCAGTCTCAACTGTCAATAATCCGGATGGAATAGATGGAAGGACTCATGCATACCATGTTACACTTAATACATGCTTGATGCAATTACTTCTTCATGCAATACTAGTGACTTTGTTTCTAAATTTTCAACATCAATTATCCAAATCTTGACAGATATGTAGACAAAGCAGCCGCAAATGAATGAATTCACTGGTATGAACTTGAGGACCATCTTCTAGTTCCATTTTTTATTTATAGAAATTAAACATGACAGTGGTAGAAACCAATACATCATCTGACCAACTAGTTAGCCTTTGAGTGTATTGTTATAGAACTAATAAGTTTCTTTGAAAATTTAGTGTACATAAAGAAAAACCTAATTATAATTATGTGTTAGATGTTCCTTTGTCTTCTCAAGAGAGCATTCTCTCAAATAGGATTGACATGCTCAATCCTGATTTAGCGTTGGATGACATGTTTGCAACTCACCAACTAAACTCTCAAGGTTCCACTGAAAATCTTCTCAATGGAAATTTCATTTCCAATGAGGATATTACTGGTGTGCCTACTACAAGACTACACAGTGAACTTTGTTCACAGATTATAGCTTATGTCCAAGAACTAAAGACTAGACTACATAGAATAGAGCAAGGCATAAATCTTATGATGAAGTGCAATGATAATTTATGCACAAGTTTTATAGCAACTTCCTGATTTATATGATGTGCTAAGTTGAACACAAAATCAGCAAAGAGGAACTCTGAATCTTTTGATGAAATACAATTGCATATTATTAGAAAGTAAATTTTCAAAATGTATCTAACTTCGATTTCAAGCACTCTACAATTTACATTGGGATTGCAAAAGCAACATTGAGACCATGAAACTACTTCCAAATACTTTCTTGTATTTTTTCTATTAGGATTGCAAAACAATAATTGAGAACATGAAAATGTTTTTGAATCCCTTCTTTCATTGATATTTCTAATGTTGTACTCACTGTATATTACTAAGCAATATCAACATATAATGAACCTATGTACAACAACATAACTGTTATCATGTTAATTGCAAATCTGTACTTTCTTACCTTAAATTTTACCAATGCATTTAGGTCATCTCAAAGAAATGTAGACCAATGTAAGTACAATACTCTACATTTTGTTACTGTTTCAATATTATGTATTCTCAGAGTTCTTGCTTACTTTACACTGTTGCATTTAATATTATCTTGTTCAGGCTCATGTAGAAAAATAAAACCATACAAGTACCTAGATAAATATGACATAATATTGCATTGTACAGTATGATTGCTTATAACATGTCAATAATACAATTGTTAAAATATTCTTAACACTATAACAAAGTAGATGAATGATAAAAATGAAGACAAATTAAATTAATTAAAAACATAGTGTAATGATAATATGAATATGTCCTGCAAAATAAGAAGATCTAGAGATAGGAAATAAATAAACACTAATATACAAGTGACAAGAAAAGAAAGCTTTCACTAGTCCCTTCATTTATATTATAGTTTAACTATCTTATTCAAATTTGACAAGTACATAAACTTTGTGTTTGCCAGATATATTAGGAGACTGAAATGACTAATGATGAAAAAAATAAAAATTATAGATATAGAGCACTACTAATCGATAAGTGATAATCAAAATTGCAATATTGACATCACATTACAAAATGAAGGACTATGTAGGCTATGCACATTCAAATACAATGTAGGTGACTTCTTGTTTGACTCCCTAGAAATTCTACTCAAGTATCGATAGACGTCACTTCAACTAAGAAATAACACTATTGATTACTTCTTACAATGCATCACAAACGGAGAACCAAAAGCATTGCATTCATATAGCATCCAACTTCATCCTAGAACTTTTATATGAACTACACCAAGTACATGATCCAGAAACATATTCTCATAGAATGTGACTATCTGCAAATAAAAATGCACACAATAGAGAAACTAGACTATGGGGAGATTTACTCTACATTCATTGGTTATCCAAGTGGTTAAATGTACAAATATGTCTTTGGTTAGCCATGACAGGGAATAAGTGTTTGCGCTTCATTGAATCAGTACATATAAAATCCTACTCAATCCTCTTCCACGATAAAAACCCTCTTAGTGGGAATTTTGAACCACTACTAAGATTAGAATCACAAGATGTCATTCCCAAAGCACATATGTAATTCCACCAACTTGAAAGATTCATAAGGGAGCATAAAGGATAGTTCACTATGAACAATGAAAAAAAGACAAAAAGTAGGACATGGAAAAGTAGACATTGAAAATGTCATTTAGAGAAAAATTCTAATAGCAAGCAAGCACTAACACTACGTTGCCTTAACAAGTTCATTAGGAATACCACAAAATTACAAGTATGAATACAAATGGGAGAAAAACCTACAACATGTAAGTCAACATGGACGTGCAAAACCCAAGAAAACATAAACAAAAGTGAAATAGTAATGTGTCCAATTCAAAAAAATAAAAAAGCATTGTCACCAAAAAAAATAAAATTTCAAAGAATAATTTAAGATACACCAAAATGTGCATTCTCAATTTGTCAAGTGTTGTGTTTCAAAAAAGACATCAGAACAATCAAAGAAAAACAAAAAAAATTCTACTACATCCTGGCACAACTGAAATATTCAACACTGAATGATTTCATCTGTCGGATATGCTATATTGCATTGAAACAATTCAATATATCTACATATAGTATACCACATAACATTCAAACAAATGAACCAATGCAACATGCACAAATTTTGTCGCAATTAGAAGAATGATTTGTTTCACTCAGAAATGAATTCGCTTAGATTTGGGAACTAGGATACAAAAGATCTCATTTGGGACTAACTGGCTCCATTATCAATGTTCCTATCAACATGAACATTATACAAAATGCATTGCCATAAATAATTAATAGCACAACAAAAATTATTGTCACTCTCAAGAGATGCTTGGAATACAAAAATGCATTTCAAATAGGGATGGTACAACCAAATGTAGTCATGCAAGTTCTTACTCAACTAATAGAGACACCATTATATAGAATGCAAAATGTTGAAATAAAAAAAGATTGGAAACAAGCTCTAGAAATTATTGCTGACAATGAAACATCAACTACAATTAGTGTAAATGAGATTGATTCAGAGAGTGACATAGAATACAACAAGCCTTCTGAAACTTTAATACATGGGTTCACTGAATCTAGATCTATGAATAAAATGTAAGACAAAATAATTGAGGTTGTACCTACACAAGAGCACTATCCAATTGGAATCTTTAAAGACAAATATACAGAGGAAATGAATTTCCCCATATTATTCTTCAGAAACCACGTGATGAAGACATCTTTCAAAAATTTAGTTGCCAAAAAATTACACGATGGGAAATCCTACAGTCAAAAAGACACTTTTCATACCATATAACAAATCTATTTTTCAAGACCATCAAGATACGAGTACAATAAGTCTTATCTATAATGTGGATAAGAATACAGAAAGGTCAATTAAAAGGAAGGAAACTATTAGCAAAAGATCTAAAACACAAACCAAACCTAGAAAAAATTCTCAAATTAGATATTGGATACATTGATTTCAAAAGACTAAGAATATCTCCAGACTACACACAACAACTTAAGAAGAATATTTTTGTAATGATACAAAAGCTAGGTCCACCAAATGTTTTTGTTACTTTCAGTAGTGCTAAATAAAATTGGGATCCACTCACAAGTATGCTTCAATACTTGTATAATATACACCGCTCAAAAGTATAACAAGAACAATACGAAAGTGAAAAATAGAGTGATAAATTCTAGTTAATCAAGAAAGACCTAGTCACTTATGCACGCTATTATAGACATAGAACAACTGCAATGAAAAAATTAATATTAACAGATGATTCTTTCTTTGTAAATGTCCTAGATTATTTTTCCCTAACCAAATTTTAGAATTGAGGAAATGAACATGATAATTTCCTTTTGTGGGTAACAAATGCGCCAATCTAACAATAATATAAATATCATAAACTTTGTCAACAAGTACCTTACTTGTAGTGACGACCATTTACAACATTTTATTTGTGCAGTTCACAAGCACCACCATACAAAGCAAATATAGAAGATGAAGAAAGATAGCTTGCTTATATAATTTCCCTTTCCCACCCCTCCAAAAGGCAAAAATATTTGAACCACTACCAGAGAAGAGTGAAGCAGTATTTTCAAATGCAACCAATATCTTTTCGAAACTACAAATAGCAAACTACAATCTCTCATTCACTTTCCAAATGTTCTTAGATGAAATTGGCATGGTTGAAGATGAATATATTACAACTTTAAGGTCAATTGTACATAGACCCACACTCTTCCTATGAAGGAATCCATCACAAATTTGGAACAATAGCTTTACAAAGAAAATTCCACAACTGTGGAAAGCCAATGTCGATGCACAATTTGTACTTAATGCATATGTTGCAGCAATGTACTGTAGCTCCTACATGAAAATTTAGTAGACAAATTAATGACATATGCATTTAAAAGAATACACAATGACCACCAATAAGACAATATTGATGATAACTAAATTGGGAAATGCTCTACTCAACATACAAAAAAATGTCATCACAACAAGAAGCTCACATTGTTTAATCGCTTCCACTAAATCACTCAATAAAATGCATGTTCATAGATATAAGAGCTGATAATGATCGTACATTTATACTAAAACCCACAAAAAAATTAAGAAAAGAACCCGATGAGTCAGAAAATTTGCTTTCCAAATATTTGGTGGACTATTATTTAAGACACCCTCCAAGTATTACAAGCATATGCCTTGCAGAATTCATTTCTAAATATACCAGAAAAGGTGATAAACTCACACCAAAATCAACACCAATTATAAAATTATTTATCAATTTCAACAAACGTATCGACTTAGAAAATTATTATAGAGAGCAACTGCTACTCTATGTACAATTTACAATAAATGAGAGTACACTAAAACAATGTTTCACATCGTGGGAAGAAGCATATTTGCATAATGAACAAACAATAAATATGAATCATGCAAAGCTTAATCATGGCATAAATTGTGCATGGGGTGACATTGACAAATCCATTGATGATTTAGACTCTGAACATGACAACACAAATAACCATTGCTTCACATCCAAAAAACATAAACAGGTTGAACAATATGACATACAAAAAGATCTTTAAGACAAAGAACACAATAAAGAAAGTAACACAACTTATAATACATTCTAAATTAGACAACATCCATATATCATGGACAACGGTGAGTACTACAAATTAAGGAAAATGTTGAATAGAGAACAAGCAATTGTTAAAGATCTTGTAATGAAAAAAATAAAAAACCAATAAGAACCCATTGCATTTGTTCTTGACGGACGGAGCTGGTACTAGGAAGACATTCACTACAAGAGATATATACTAATCCCTCCTTCACATTTACAACAACTCCATTGACAATGATCTCAACAAACCAAAGGGCCTAATAACTGCTGACACAAGAAAAGTTGCATACAATATAGGTGGAATAATATTAAATTCAACATTTCACATACCTTTTATCACCTTAGAGTTCCTTCCACTTAACAATAAAATACTTGATTCAATGTCAAAGCATTATGATCAATTATGTGTACTTCTCATGGATGAAATATCATTAGTCAGTGCAACATTCCTACGTTACATTGATAAATAATTAAGTGATATAATGTAAATGCCTATTGCATACTTTAGAAACCTAGACATAATTTTTTGTGGTGAATTATATTAAGCACAACTAGTACTTGATATTTTTCATATTTGAAAATAAAGAAACTATGTTTGAATTGATGCTCTATAATTTCTGGAAAGACAATTTGAAGTGTTATTCACTGATGAACACAATGAGACAAAAGGACTAGAAATTTATTTCAGTTCTCAATAAAATACGCATAGGTGTATAAAAAAATGAAGACATACAATACCTCATTCCAAAATTCTTATGGTCACCACCATTGGACCCAACACTACCTTTCCTTTTCTATAGAAAAAATTATTTTGATGCTCAGAACAATAAAATGCTATCAATAGTTTCTGGTGAAATGAGATTCCTAAATGCAATTGATGAACAAGATGACAATTCAATGTGACTTTATATGCACACAATTTCTCTCTCACTTCAAATACACCTAAAACCAAACATTCTTGTAGAAATATATGCAGGCAACTACAACAGAAAAGATGGTTTAGTGAATGGATCATATGGAATATTTAAAACATATATAAAATACAATGATTTTGACATAGTGTGGATCAAACTTAGAAATACAACAATTGGACAAAAATAAAAACGAAAAAAACTAGTACAATGCTATACTGACCAAATTGACAATGATTGGGTACTTGTACTTTGCATTAGCCGGCCTATCCAAAAAGTGTTCACGAACTAAAAACTTATTATCCGAAAACAATTTCCAATACAAATAGAATGTGTAGAACTATTCATCAATCCCAAGGACTCACAATTCAAGCTATGGTTTTTTATCCCACCGGCATAGAACAACATGGATTAACGTACACAAAACTCTCATGAACTAAATTGATGGACTCATTATTTTTGCTAAAACCTCTAAGAATAAAAAAAATTAAAATTAAATAAAAAATACGCCTTGAAATGTGTTGCCTTGAATCAAATGCGAAATGACAATTTGAGAATAATAATACATGTTCTCATAACAAATCATCCATGTGTGTATGTACACTAAACACGCGCAGCTTGAAGGCTCACATAAATGACATTATTAATAACTATGATATAATGTCATCTGATATATTTTGTTTGCAAGAGGTACACATGCACCCCCTGAAACACATGTTCTATTTCTGTTAAATAATAGCTTCGATATGTTTGACTTATATATATATATATATATATCAGATTCGATATGCTTGATTACATACTTCATATATTTAATATAATTGAATCAGATTCTTTATATTCGACAAGGTTGTTGTTATATCGACTGTAGTCGATGTCTTACATGTATTATATATAAGTTATGATAACCATCATATGATAGTTATCATAACACATATATTAATATGTGTTACGATAATTACCATACGATAGTTATACGTAATGCATTAGTGTTTATGAAACAACGCTTTAATTTGTGGATAATCGGTATCATATAAAATGACATGTCTATGTACAAAGACATGACTGTACGTGGCATAAGCCATGTACAGTCATGTCTCCACATAGACATGATTATTATGTTTTATATTTATATATCTTTGTATATGGTGTGGAAACATATCAATTACAGAGTTCATATTACTACCACAACATATACAAAGAACAAACATTTGCATTTATAATTCAGTAAATATTAAGAAGTAAATAATTATAAAATAACATATTGAATTCTCTCTATTAAAGATCTATATTCCTAACATGGTATCAAATCCTCTCTAAAGAAGAATCAACACAGATAAATTCTAAATTATATCAGATCCATTATAAGAATATAAGAGCAAATAATAATGGCGAGCAACATTAAAGTAGAGGACAGACTTGAAGGTGCTACAAATTTTTTCTCATGGAAAATACAAATCCTAATATTACTCCAAGAACTTGAATTATATTCCTATGTTGAGGAGGATATAAAGATGCATGAAGATGAAACTGATAAATCAACTTGGAAAAGGCATAACAACAAAGCAAAGAAAATAATAATCGATGTTGTTAAAAACCATGTTCTTCCCTCCATAGCAAGACTAAAGATCGCCAATGAAGTATTCAAAACCATTCAAGAGGCATATGAGATAAATAATACAAGAAGATTACTTACTCTCAAACAACAACTTCTAAATTTGAAGATGATCAAAGGGGAAACCATCACATCTTACTTTCTAAGGATTTCAGAATTAAAAGATCAACTATCTACTATTGGAAACAATGTTGATGATATGGAGTTAACATTAATAGCTCTCAAAGGATTACCTATCTCATGGGAAACCTTCATTCAATGTATAAATGGATGCCTGTCACTACCTAAGTTTGATCAATTAAAGAATGAATGCACTCGGGAGGAATCTTGATTAATATCAAGATGGATCATGCCAAACAAAGGAGGAGAGATCCAAGCACTACAAACTCATTCAAATTTCAAAGGCAAAAAAAGGAATTTCAAACATAAGAAGGGAAACTATAGCAAAAATCACAAAACCAGATATTTTTCAAAAGTATAATGTTATAAATATGATAAATTTGGACATACACATGTTTTGTCTAGAAATAAAGAAAATTCAAGTTTCAATAGCCGAAGTGAAAGAAGCAGAAGTGTCCCTATTTTTCTTGGCCTTATCAAGTGAAGTAAACTCAAACAAAAATAATTGGATAATCAATAACAGGGCATCACGACATATAACTAGATTCAGAGATCAATTTGAAACCTTAGAAGAACATTCCTCTAAAGAGGTTACTATTGGAGATAACTCCACATATCTTGCGAAAGGAATTGGGACCTGCTCAATCAAGTTGAAAATAGGGGCAACCCTATAGTTGAAGGATGTTCTCTTTGTACCAGGTATTAAAGGGAATTTGGTCTCTATCTCAATCCTAGCCGATCGAAGATATTGAGTCACATTTCAAGAAAATAAAGTACTAATATGGCCTAAAAATACTAGCATAAAAAATGCTATTGCTATAGGGTATAGGGATGGAAGCCTATACAAATTAGGTAATAATCTCAAATCAGCTCTATGTCATGAAGTATCAGACTCTAATGAACTCTGGCACAAAATATTAGGACATCTTGGATTTAGCACTCTTCCTTCCATAAGGAAAATCACTACAGGTATACCCAATCTAAAATCAAATCACATTAGTACTTGTAAAGGGTGTGCCCTAGGGAAAAATATCAAAAGATCCCTTCCTTCTAGTGAGCATAAAACCAAAGTTGTATTAGAACTCATTCACATAGATTTGTTTGGACCTTGTTTGGACCTATGTCAACTCTCTCACTAGGAGGATTTTCATATTATGTGATTTTCATTAATGATTACTCTAGGAAAACTTGGATTTACTTTCTTAAACTAAAAGAATCAAGTGAAGTATTGCTAAAATTCAAAGAATTAGTTGAAAACCAAACTAGGAGGAAAATAAAAACCCTAAGATCAGACAAGGGAGGTGAATACATCTTTGAAAACTTTAAAGAATTTTGCATTTCTATTGGGATTAAGAGGGAGTATACCGTACCTTATAATCCTTAACATAATGGAGTAGTAGAAAGGAAAAATAGAACTATTATTGAAGTTGCCAAGGCTATGATGCATGATCAAAATATTCATACCTCATTTTGGGCTAAAGCATCTAATAATGTTGTATACATTCAAAACAAGTGTCCTCACTCAATTCTAGAAAACATTACACCTGAAGAAGCCTTCACAGGGAAGAAACAAGATTTAAGTCATCTAAGAATCTTCAGATGTCTTGTATATGTTCACATTCATAAAGAGAAAAGAACCAAACTAGAACCCTCTAGCAAGAAAGGAATATTTTTTGGCTACAGTGAAACTACTAAAGGATACATGGTCTACATACCTAGATAGAAATCTATTGACATTAGTAGAGATATCAAATTTGAAGAGGACGTTGCTCTCAAACTCTCCACACTCATAGAAGATGGATCACATGATAATCAGAGGGAGAATATTATAGAAAATAATGAAAATCATGACACTAAGAATCAGTGGGAGAATGTACTTCAAGATTATGGGAACTAAATTATCGAGAACCAAAAAGAACACAATATAAAATAATGAACTTTCCTCATCCAATCTTGAAGATGTTGAAATTCCTAACAACAAGAAAAGGCCACTATGGGCAATAAAAATGATTGAAGAAAATAACATTGAACCAGATGAAATATTTAAAGAAAGTAAGAGAACAAGAAATCAAAGATGCTATCTTGCACTTATGGCTAAACTCACTAAAGTTGAACCATCTAATGTTAAAGAAGCTTTAACTTGTTAAGCCTAGAAAGATGCGATGATTGAGGAATATCAATCGATTGTAAAAAATGATGTTTGCGAAATAGTACCAAGACCTAAAGAGAAATCAGTTGTATCTTCAAGATGGTTATTCAAAATCAAATATGCTTTTGATGGTAGCATTGAAAAACATAAAGCCATATTTGTTGTTAGGGGTTTTTCGCAAAAGGTCAAAATTGACTATGAAGAAACCTTTGCTCCAGTTGCTTGATATTCTTCTGTGAGAACTATTATCTTCATTGCAACATCCAAAGGGTGGAAGATACATCAAATGGATGTAAATACAACATTTCTAAATGGTTTTATTGAAGAAGAAGTATGCATAGAACAACTAGAAGGCTTCACTACCCATGACAGTAATAGTTATGTTTGAAAATTGAAGAAAGAACTCTACAATATTAAGCAAGCTCCCATGGCTTGGTATGAACGAATAGACATTTATATCTCCAAGTTAGGGTACTCCATAATGAAGTTAATCCTAACATATACTTCAAAATATCCAAATCTGATATGGTAATCCTAGTTCTTTTTGTTGATGATTTATTAATAATAGGAGAAGATCATCTTATTTTTGAAAGCAAACAAGACCTCACAAATGAATTCAATATGAAGGATATAGGTCTATTACACTACTTCTTAGGGTTAGAAGTATTACAGATAGAAAACTATATTTTTCTAAATCAAGGAAAATACACCATGGACATTTTAACCAGATTTGGCATGATGGATTGTAAACCATTAATCACTCCAATGGAAACAAATCTTCATAAACTTAGAGATGAAGCCGCAGATTCAGAAAACATAGATCCTACATATTATAGAAAATTAACTGGATCACTTATGTACTTAGTGAATACTCACCTTGATATCTGCTATGCCACAAATGTGTTGGGTCATTTCATGTGCGAACCAAAGAAGAGTCATCTAATAGCTGCTAAAAATATTTTAAGATACTTATGTGGTACTATTGGAATGGGCCTAAAATACGAAAATGTTAAGATGCAACTTCAAGGGTTCACTGACTCTGACTGGGCTAGAAATTCAATCGATCGTAAAAGAACTACGGGATGTTGTTTTAGTCTTGGTTCAACAATGAATTCTTGGTTCAGTAAGAAACAATCAGCGGTCGCTCAAAGTTCCACTAAAGCAAAGTATATAGTTTCCTCAATGGGAGCTAGAGAAGAAGTATGGTTAAGGAAGCTACTTTTTGGATTTTTTGGAAATTCTCTAGAACCTACAGTGATTCATTGTGACAATCAAATCTGCATTAAACTTTCTGTAAATCTATTTTTTCACAATCATTCCAAACACAGAAGTTCCTTACCACTACATAAGAGATGTGGTAGATAGAGATATTATCAAATTGGTCTACATCAGTATTGAAGAACAAAATGCTAACATCTTTACCAAGCCTCTTGCGAAGTTGAAAATTGAGTACTTAAGAAAGAAACTTGGTATGATTAAGTTGTGATTAATTTTGAGATTAAATCTCACTATTATGGAAATTAATGTGTTCATGAATAAAATAAATTTAAATATTGCAATATTGTGTTTTTTGAAAGGTGACAATCTTTCGTGTGTGAGGTCACTATTGTAAGGTGACGACCTATAATGATGCGACCTACTTAAGTTATCATTTAAATCTAGTTCTGAATTTAGTCGGGGATTATGGTAACATGTGCCTCAAGTTTTGATTCAGATTGCGCCTGATATCTTGACACCATTACTTATCACAAATCCAGTTCCGAATTAAGTCGGGGATTGTGATAATTTTCTATCAGGTTGAGTACATTAATTTTACGTTCTAGATCTTGTTGGTTACCCTAATATAAAGAGACTAAGTGTTATATCCAGTTATGAATTGAGTCAGGGATCACATAACACTTACATCTTGAGATATTGGTTTTGATCAATCCTCTCTTGCTAAGAGGGGGTGTTTAATAATAGCTTCGATATGATTGAATTATATATATATATATATATATATATATACACACACACACACACACACACACACACACACACACACACACACACACACACACACACACACACACACACACACACACACACACACACACACACACAAATTATTATTATCATGTTGATCAGATTCGATATGATTGATTACATAATTTATATATTTAATATAAAGTGAATTAGATTCTTTATATTCGACAAGGCTGTTGTTATATTGATCGTAGTCGATGTCTTACATGTATTATATATAAGTTACGATAACTATCGTAACAAATATATTAATATGTGTTACGATAACTATCATACGATAGTTATACATAGTGCATTAGTGTTTATGAAACAATGCTTTACTTTGTGAATAATCGGTATCATATGAAACGACATGTCTATGTAAAGACATGACTGTAAGTGGCATAAGCCACGTACAGTCATGTTTCTACATAGACATGACTATTATGTTTTTTATTTATATATCTTCATATATGCTGTGGAAACATATCAATTACAGAGTTCATATTACTACCACAACATATACGAAGAACATACATTTGGATTTATAATTCAATAAATATTCAGAAGTAAATATTTATAAAATAACATATTGAATTCTCTCTATTAAAGATCTCTATTCGTAACAATTTCAACACTTCAACAACTTCAATTCTCACAATGTACATGGTATAATGACTCTAACCAAGGAAAACATTTTCGTCTAAAAAACAAAAAAACATAAAACAACAAATATTGAAGCTATCACAATAACAACTTTTACTGAAAGCAATGAGCTAAATGTTTGTAATATTTATGCAAAATATAATGCTCCCATTCTATAATATTGTTCCATTATTGAATAAATAACCACATATGTGAATTCAAAGAGCACTCTATACATTTCAGGCAATTTCAATAATGTCATTACAACAAACAATAAAAGGAAAGACATGCTTGAAAAATATATGCAAGACCACAACATGAATTTCATCACACACAAGGAACTCAATGTATACAACCCATCAATTGATCACATATGGACCAATTCAAGTACAAATATATGATGTATTTACAAAGTAGTGGCATATTGTACTGACCACCTTGATACATTCATAAAGTTCCATCTCACACAAAAAATTGACTTCACTCTAGATTGCTAACACATATACCAAGAAAGACAAATATAATAACTTCAACATCTTCATTGCTGCAAATATATTTTACACATAGTGAATTTACCATCCAAAACAACAACTATAATTTAATGATGCATACTACAACACTATAATTTTTGTGCGGGAAAACAATGGAAGGGAGCAAAAAAACTGGAAAAGGAACATAGATGAAGCAAGACCAGACAACAAAAAGGTAATTAACTTGTCTTGTTTTAAATGTTACCAATCCTTATATGCTAGTAGTCAATAGAGAATGGATCAATAAAAACATAAACATATATATTTTTTCATTTAATATACATTATCCATATTTTAAAATATTAAAACAATACTATCATATTTCAAGTGCAAGTCAAAACTAGGCAGTCTCACCTCCATATCCATTGAGGATTTAAATGCATAAAAAAAAGGCAATAATTTTGAAGGAGATGTTCTTATTGTATACACAACAACATTGGACAGAGAAAACAAAACACATGAAGCAGACTTGACAAATTCCAGAGAAGAAATGAAAATAACATTAAATGTTACAAGGAATCTTGTACAAGAGTATAAAGAAAAAATAGTCCCAAGAACAACTATTTCAATATCAGGAATTCAAATTGTGCCCAAAATAGACTGTGATCATGGAGATTGTGATTGCATCCTAATATTAAAATATTCAAGCACAATTCAAGCACAATTCAAGCAATATCGTGACTCTGTCAGGAATACAAATTCATACGAAGCACCATAATCAAACAACTACTCATAAGCACAAGTAACTATGACATTGGCACAATAGGTGCACTAGTGGTTGCAGGCAGACAAACCGACTCCCAATATACAATTGACATAAAATATGGAAACACCGATGCTGACAAAGCACATGTAAAAACATTCTACAATGCTCACTCCTCGTGTCCTTGACATGTAATCACTACATTATTCTTCTACATTTAGTTTTGATTATTAAAGAAACCACCTTTGTTATCAATGACTAGCTCCACATTCATTCGACATTTCAAGAATAATCCATAGCAATAGAAGACTAGCTACAAAGGAGAGAAATACCTGCAATGCTATTTAGGAATATTGTATGAAGGAATGAAATGGAAAACACATTTTGCACGAACATTGCATTCATTTTCAAATTGAAATATAGGAGAACAATGTAAATTTTAAATGAATTACTACAAATAATAGTTGAGGTAAACAAATCCAGATTATTTAGCACTCTAATTGGTAATTAACGTTGAGATAAACAACATTAATATTAAAATGTATGATACAGGTTGAAAACATTCTCAAAGTAGCAAATGCATTCTCAAATCCATTTCATGCATTTTTTACAAAGTGAAACTATAAATTTGAAAACTATGGAATGCTAGAATACCAAACAACTCATTGCAAAAGATGCAATCAAGAAGTCACATATGTCTACTCACTTCACCTCAAGGCTGCTCACAATTGAGAACAAGCAAACTTTGTAGTGCTCAATTGACAAGTCAATTGTCGAACAACTACTACCAAGCCTGAAAGATACTACATTTGAAGACTACACCTAGGAAAAAGCAAGGTTCATCTTTATCCTTCGTGATTTCTCCATCGAAGGTCAATTCACACTCAACCACAACAATGCCATCATGCATGCCGCCATAATTGAAGATTGAAAAATGACTCACACCGAAAGGTAAACATACAAACTCACAAATTATTTTCTCATTCATAAATTTCCATTCAATATCTCCTTCAATACATTTACTATTCATTAACAACATCCATGATACCAAATTTGCAGGTTCTCAAAGCCACAAAAAAAAAATCATGGATATTTGTCATTATGAAAGCTATTACTTTCTACATCAATTTACAAGTTATGTTGGCTTTAAGAGAGAGATTTCCGATCAAATAACAAGTGGACATGCATATTTTACATCTATTATATCATATCCAATTTGACTCATTGTGTCAACAATATTATGTACTACATGCTACTCTATATTTATTGGCTCCCGCTACAGTATTTTGTCAAGTCAATATTAGGATTATATATATATAACATATTTTTGTACATGCTTCATTGAAATCTAATCTTATTGAAATACAATATGTTATTAATGTCGTGTTGTAACATATGCTACTCTAGAATGTATTTGTGTCCACAACTATAGCTTTGATTGCTACAATTTCTTACTCATTAGCTTTCAACAAATTACATTTAACTTCATTAGGAACTTTGACGCTTTGCGTCCTTTTTGTATATTGACCACTACACATATCTTTACAAATGAGTCATAGTCTTACCAAGACCAAAATAGTTTACAATTTTGAAAGATATGCTTCTATTGTCAAATAGTAGTTTTTTCCCCTATAGGTACTAATGGTTTATAGTTTAGGTTTTTGGGGTTTCCTTCGTATAGGCATTTTTCTTTAGCATAATTGAGTACACTTTCTCATTATCTAATTTTATCTTCTCTATTAATATTCTTTTTGAGTAAGATAAAACATTCTGACTTGCACATTCTTGGGGTTTTTATTTGGTGCAATGAAATAGTTCAATGTTTGGTTAGTTTTCTTTTGTTTTAGAATATTAAATAGTCTTTTGTTTTGTATATGATTTATGATGAGGTTGATCAAATATTGTTCATACAATTACTGGTAAATATAAATTCTTCAAACTGTAGAACGATGAGCTTTTATAGCAGATGTTTCACATCACCCTATCTTTATAATCCATCTTGAGCCTTCATAAAACATAAGAATTCATACATAGCTACTATAGATCCCATGTACTATTAGATGGTGTAGTCAACATAGAAATAACTTCCCATCAAGCTCACAATCTATCTACTTAAATAACATGGTTCATAATTTTAGTTTGATATCCTCTTCTAGGACATCTTCAATCTAGGATGTTAACATCCTAGTGTCACATCAAAGAATTAATCTACTAACTTCTATCAACCTTGGACTGTCCTCTAATGACTTTCAAACTTTACACTGGGAACTATAATGTGGTTGATGAAACACTGAACACCCTCTTGACCTTGGTTAGCACTTATTGTACATCTAGGGAGACTTTTCAATAGTTTTTCCCATTTCTATGTATTTTATAATATTTTAGAAATGTTTGTGCATTTTCATGGTAGGTAAAGTTTCAGACCATTTTCGTATGCATTTTTTTAGTTCCAAACAACACTTTACACACACAACCCACCTAGTATTGTTTACTTCATTTCTTACTGTTCATTTTTTTATAGTTAACAGTCATCTACACTATGTTAAATTTGGATTAGTTTGCTAAGATTTCAAATAGACCTTTGCAATTTGTAAACTTTATCTATATAGCATAAAATCAATTATTACATTCTACATAGACATTTATTTCAAAATTTCAATATTTGTGGCAAAGTTTAAACACCACTGCCATCATTTTGGTAGGAACTTAGCTACTTTACACCCTTGTTTTTAAATACAAATAAGATACATTATATTATATTAAGCTATATTTATTAATATATTAATATATTCAAATAAAATCTAATATATATAAATTAATGTATGACACTTCAAATTTAATTTATTATTAAATTTTAGAAAATATTAATATATTATATTATTTTATAATATCTGATATAAAAATACATGTTTTCTATTATAGATATTTTTTAAATTACTAGAAACACATAACAATTTATGTGTAAACTTAATTAAATTAGAGTAAAGTATAAATGGTAATGATTGCAATGAAATAATCTCGTAAGTAGGAGGTATTTTCCACAATAAGTCAAATTGGCAAATTGCTACCAAGATTCAATTGTGCAATTTTTGAGTCAAACTCATTGACCCATGTTTCGTGAGTAGCAGTTCACAAGAACCCATCTCTCATGAGAATGAATGTAAGACTTAGCACTCATTGTATCTAGGTGATGCTCATAGATGTGAAGCACCGAGACTTTCTAGGAGGTCAGCCATCTTAGTACTACTCCAACTCAAGCACGCTTAACTTTGGAGTTTCCTCCAAGGTTAAACCCACTTTTCTTGCAACCCCATTTGCAAAACCTTCACCAAGTGTTGTGCCATATGAACCATTCATTATAAGGCTCCTTAAGCTCATCAATTGATAAGTAGGACATTTTTTCCACAACAAGTCAAATTGTGATATTGCTATCGAGATTCAAAATCATGAGAGATGGGTTTTTGTTGATCGCTACTCATGAAACATGGGTCAATAAGTTTGACTAAAAAACTACATAGTTGAATCCTAATAGCAATATCACAATTTGACTTGCTATGCAAAATATCTCCTACTTACCCATTTATGAGCTTAAAGGGATTTATAATGGATGGTTCATAAGGCACACCACTTGTTGAAGGTTTTGCAAATGGGGTTGCAAGCAAAGTGAGCTTAACCTTGGAGGAAACTGCAAAGTTAAGCATGCTTGAGCTAGAGTAGTGCTAGGATGGGTGACCTCCTGAGAAATCTCGATGCTTAACCTCTATGAGCATCACCAAGATGTAATGAGTGCTAAGTGTTCCATTCATTATCATGAGAGATGGGTTCTTGTGAATTTCTACTCATGAAACATGGGTCAATGAGTTTGACTCAAAAACTACACAGTTGAATTCCGATAGCAATATCATAATGAAATAATCTAATTATTTATTTTAATTGTGTAAAATAAAATAGAGAAGATTATCTCATCAATATTTGAGTTGGATTAAATTTTATTATTTTTAATGTAAATCTAAATCCCTATAAAATAGTTACTTGATTTTATTAACTATATTTTGACATATAAAAATTGAGAAAAAACTAAAATAGGTTTTATTTTTATTTTTTTATTTTTTATTTTTATTTTAAATTAAAAAATATAATAAAACCTTAAAAAATCTTTAAAAAAACTATTTTTCCTAGAATTAATTTTTATAAAGTCAAATGATTTTAGATAATCACATTGAAGAAAATTAAATTTTATAAATTAAAAAATTTACAAACTAACTTTATAAAATTGAATTCTTTTATAAAAAGTAACATATTAACAACCAAGTTAATTGAATGCAATAATACTAGCCTAAACAAAACTAATATCAAAAGTATATTTAAACATAACAACTTAATCATTATCTTAACATAATTGAATATTAATAAGAATATAATAAATTTTAAGTGAATTAATGAATAAATATGATAATTTTGGACACTTCATGTTTATTCTTGAATGATAATATGTATGTTAATTAATTTTAAGTATAATAGATATTTTAAATTATAGATTTTATAAAATGTTTCATCTTAAAAGTTTCAACTGCGAGAGGCATGTTTTATTGAGAATTGGAGAAATGTGCTCTGCTAGGGTTTTGTGTTTGGTTTGCCTTTTCTGAGCCTTAATTGCTTCTTGTGTCGTACATACCACATTTACTGCGGGATTTTTTAGGTTTTTAATGGCTTTGGCCAGCCTCTGCCCAACAATTGATGCTGGTGCTGGAGTTGCTGCGGATGCTCATGGCGCCTCCGAACAAGCGACCTCGCAAGTTCGTCCCAAAAGTATTCCACGAGGTATGCCTAATATTGTCCTGCCTGTTCAAGATTTTGATTTTGCCTGTGATTGGTTTGAAAAGAATACTCTTATTGGCTATTTTGTTGGTAGAATCCCTCCTGAAAGCGTGCTGCGTGAATGGGTAACCAAAGCCTGGTCTCCTCACGGAGTCCAGCTTGATGGAGTTCAAAGCCTTACCAAAGGCTTTTTTCTTTTTCGCTTTTCCAACCCAACTCATGTGGAGGCTATTCTCTCACATGGTCCTTGGTCTGTTAGGTCTTCTCTCTTGGTTTTTTAGCGTTGGTCGCATGATTTCTCTATTTCTGATGACAAGAAGTTGCGTGTTCCTATTTGGGTTGAGTTTCCTGGTTTGCCTTTGCCTTGCTGGCCTTTCATGCAAACCCTAGCGCAGGCTATTGGCAAAGTGGTCTGTCTTGAACTAGACTATTTCTTTAACGCTCGTCCACAAAAGCGAGCCTGTGTTGAGCTCAACCTTTCAAGGGACCTCAAGGAGTCGATTGAGATTCAAATTGGTGATACCATTTTCACCCAGAAAGTGATGTACCTAAACCTATCAAACACCTATTATCAGTGTCAATCTGCCACTCATAAGATCAAAGATTGTCCCCTGTGGATTCGAGGTCAAAACCCCAAGCCAGAGATGTTGCTTCAAAGTTGGCTAAAGATGACTGGACAACGGTGGTTCACAAAGGTAAAATCTCTTCAGCTTCTACTTCCAAGCAGCCTTTGGCGTCACCTTCCCTAGTGGCTTCTCCTTAGCCTGCTATTTCAAACCCTAGGGATATCCAGGGGAAAGATAAGCGCGTGGACTCTTCAGTTCCTGTTCAACCTATTGTTGGTTCTGCTGAATGCCAGCCTTGGGTTCGCACTCTGCTTGCTGCCTCCACAGTCTCAACATTGACTTCTCAGCCTTTGAGGTGTTCTCATAGCCCTCCCCGGCGGGATGAGCACGATGAACATGCTTCTAAAAAATGTAGAGTTATTCTGGGAGGCTCTGATGAGTCCTTTGCCAGACTCATGGGACATTCTTCTTTTGCCATTTTGTATAACAACTTCTCTCTTGGGGACGAGGATGATATGCAAGATAATTCTTAATGAATTACATCTCTTGCAATGTTCGAGGTCTTACAGACCTCCACCGAAAGTATTCGGTTAGAGATGTTCGTCAATGTTTTATTCCGTTGGATGTGTTTTGCCTTCAAGAGGTTAAAATTGCTGGTTTCTTGCTCCAAGTTGCTTGCAGAACCATTTGGCCTGACAGCCTTGTTTTCTCCTCTCAGCATGAAGCTAGTCGAGGTGGTGTTGTTACTCTTCTCTCACCTCAGTGGCACTCTTTTCTTGTTGATCACGGTTGTGACCCCACTCACAGAGCGGTGTGGATTTTGCTGTCTATTCACAATCATTCTTTTGGGATTGTTAATGTTTATGCTTCCAATGATGTTGTTGAGTGATCTCTTCTTTGGAGATGGATTGCTGACACTCTGCCACCAGTCACTTGGGTCATGTGTGGTGACTTTAATATGGTTGAGACGACAGCAGATAAAGATGGGATTGTTCCTTTTCGCTGGACAGCTGGAGAGCGTCAACCTTGGTACCACATGCATAATAAATTAGGCCTTTTTGATCCTATTGCACACCGCCACCATACTGGGGATGTGTGGCACACTTGGTCTAATTTTAGAGCTAGTTCTGATAGAGTTTTGAAATGGCTTGATTGTGCCATGATCTTTGCACAATCTTTTTTTCCTTCTCAGACTCCCAAGACTCCCCTGTCATTCCTCTCATTGATGTCACTTTGTCAAACCACTTTCCCATCAAATTTGGTGTTGAGTGGGCTACAGCTCAGCAACGACCTTGCAAAACACAATTCTTTTTTAATAGTTCTCTGTTGTCCCATCAAGCCATGGTGGCCCACATTCAGCGTGTTTGGAATTTGGAACCCAGGCCACATCATACTATTGGCTGGATTCAATGGTGGAATGATGCTATCAAATGCACAACTCAATTTCTCTGCATTTATGGCAGACAGCTTGCGACTTTCCATAAGCGCTCCTACCAGGCAATAACCAGAGAGTTGCAATCTGCTACAAAAAATCTTTCCATGGATCCTTTCAACATTCAGTTGCAGGTCCATCTTACGCAGATTCGTCATCAGAAACAAGTTGCTGATTCTTACACTGCTCGTGGTGCTCAGATCAAAGCCCGTCTTCATTGGTTGAAGATTGGGGATTGAGCTTCCAAAGAATTTTTCCAATGCACAAGAGCTCATCACACCTCTGTGAGAATTAAGTGTATCAAGGAAGGTCAGGCGGTCTTTTCTAAACTACCTGACATCCTTTAGGCTTTTGTTCGCCATTATAAGAAAGTTTTTACTGCCCAGGAAAATTCTCTTAACAGAGATAATGCCCTTAAGACCACTCTGACTGTGGTTCCCAATAGGCTTTCTTCCTCTTAGAGGGACTTCTGTGATCAACTACTCTCTGTTGTTGATCTCAAGGAAGCTATTTTCTCAATGGCTGATGACAAAGCTCCTGGGTGTGACGGTTTCCCTTGTGAATTTTATAAAACTCTCTGGGACTTTGTCGGTCCTGATCTCCACAAAGTCTACCTAGAGGCTTTTCACTCTAAAACCTTAAGCGATATCATTAATAAAGGTAATATCAAATTTATTCCCAAGACTGGAGATCTTGAAGATATCTATAATTGGAGACAGATAACACTGTTGAATGTTTCTTACAAAATCATTGCCAAAGCTCTTGCTCTTAAAATTTGACATCTTCTACCCTTGATTGTTCAACCATAACAAACTGGATTCATCAAGTCTAGATTTATCGTTGATAACATTATTGATGTTTAGGAAGGCATGGAGTGGGCTCGCACTTCCCACCAACAAGCTCTTTTTCTGAAAATAGACTTTGCTAAAGCCTATGACCGAATTGAATGGCCATTTATCTTGGCTATGCTGCAAGCTCTAGGATTTGGACCCAGATTTATTCAATCTGTCATGATGCTCTTCGGGGATGCTTATGCTTGCATCACCATCAATGGTCATCAATCTGCCACTTTTGGCTTATTCCTCTCCATACGCCAGGGTTGTCCTCTTGCTCCTGCTTTGTATGTGCTTGCTGCGAAAGGCTTTGGATACTTGTTGGCTAATGCCATCTTTGCTGGCCAGGTTAGAGGAATATCCTTGCCTTCCTCCCCCGCCCAACTTGTCAATGGGCACTTTGCAGATGACTCATTCCTCACTCTCCTAGAAGAAGAAGAAACGTTAAAGCTGCGCTTCAATGCCTTGATACCTTTTGCTTAGCCTCTGGCTCTGCCATTTAGTGGCACAAGACCCAGTGTTATCATCAATCCTTTCTTCCTCAGCCTCCCTGGACTCTTCAGTTTGGCTGGAAGTGGATTGCCCATGGTGAGATTTTTCGCTTTTTGGGAATCCCTTTTGCTTTTCAAGCTTCCCCTGTTGATCTCTGGAATGTTGTTCTCAACAGAGTTGAAAAAAAACTTGCTTACCGGATTACCAAACCTCTTTCTTTGGCTGGTAAATTCCAGATATGTGCTAAGGTTCTTGCCGCCATGCATGTTTATTATTCTTCATGCTGGGCTCCTTCAAAAGCATCCTATGGTAAGCTAGAAAAGCTTCTTCATGATTTCTTATGGGCCTCTGGTGTTGACCATCATGGTTTCCATAGAGTCACTTGGGAATATTGTTGTTTGCCTAAAGCTTCAGGTGGGCTTGGACTTCTTTCTACTCACCAACAGGGCCTTGCTCTATGTGCCAAGTGGGTCATCAGAGCCATCATAGGAGACGAAGCCTGGAAAATTCTCCTCAGACACTGCATTTCGTCTGGTTTTCCTTCTCACAGGCCGACTTGGAAAGGGATTGGGTTTCAAACCCTCCTAACCATGAAAGAGACTGTTTAGATTCAGGGTTCCTTTGTTGTCAAAAGTATCTGGAAAGCCTGGGAAGCCCTCAAACCTTGGCTTTGCTGGGCCGGAGATGGCTTTAGGGATGGTCTATCCTTTAATCAGCATAACATCTGGTGGTTGCCTCTTTTCCAGATTCAAGGGCGACCTCTTGCCAAAACACCAGGTTGCAGTGCTCTCCACTTTCATAAGCGTGGCATCCACACTCCTAAGGACATTTTTTCCATAGCTACTTTCAGTATCCTCTCTTGGGAAGATACGCAGATACAATTTCATCTTAATCGGACTGATCGTTCAACTTTTGACCTTCTTGTTTCTGCTACACCTCCTCAATTACTTCATAAGCTCGACATTTCTTCTTCCAGGCCTTGGTGGAAAGATTGGAAGTGGTATCTGGCGACACCATTTGCCAATTACAAGCCCAAGCTTGGTTATTCTTGGTTGGTTCCTCACCTTCCTATGGTTGATACTCTCAACCACCGATGACATTTGCATTCATCTCATGGTACCTGGTAGAAAAAATTTCTCACGGTTTGGTTTGCTATCACTGAGCCAAAGATTGCTCATTTTGCTTGGTGTGTTCTCTTCCAAGGCTTACTGTTGGGTGATAGACTCAAACACATGGGAGTTCCCAACCTTAGATGTTCGTTTTGTGGCTTACCGAAGTCTTTCCTGTATATCTTTTGGTTCTGCAAAAGAGCTCAACAGTATTGGGTCTGGATTCATGATTTCTTTCGGCCTTTAAGGCCGGAGTTTTTTTCCTGGCATATGGTCCTGTTGGGAGATTCTCCCAGAATCCCCTTCCAATTTTCCCAGATCTGGCATGCTTTCAGGATGAAGATTCTTTTTACTTTATGGAAAGATAGAAATATTGTTTTATTTGCTCATAGGTCTCTTGATACCAATATATCTATGTACTCTAAAGCTTGTATCTGTAATAATGTGCTTCTGCAGATACAAGTTCAGACATATAAGGTGGCTCTTGAAGTGGTGCATCTGCAGGAGCTTTTGCAGCACTGGGGCAATGCCCCTTGTATTGTTGCTCGCGTGCTGCCAGACCCTGTTTCTGCTAGCAATACCCCTCCTCGCCGCTATCGCCGCTCCTTTGGCAGATGGTCTTTCACTCCCCACTCTCAGGCTCGTCCTCGCTCTCCCAGCAGAGGTGCCTGGCGGGGTCATTCGGCTTCTCTGTAGCCGCGGCACAGTGCCTCGGGTTGGGACCTGCCGCCTCCTACTATTCTGCCTATTGCTGGTTTTGACAAGTTTCCTCGCCTGACTTTGGCCATTTTGCCTCCCAGAGCGGAGGATGGTGAAATTGTGCCAGATAAAGCTAAAGAAGATAATGATGGGTGGTCACTTCCTGACCCCAACCCTAACCCTGCCTCTGGGTGGGGTAATCATGATGATAGGATCCTCCCTCTACAACCACTGCTTTGGTTGCATGAGGTTTTTTTTGATGAATAGTTGTTTCTTGTGATTCTGGCCTTGGGCTATGTGACTCTCGTGGGGTGACCTTTTCCCCCGACCCCTTTTTTTGTGAATATGTACTTTATAACTTTTAATTAATAGTAAATGGCCTATTCATAATAATAATAAAAAAAAAATTATAGATTTTCGTTTATAATCTTAAAATGTCCATAACACGCATAATAATTTTTTAAATGAAATAATAAACACATACTATTATTAATACAAATAATAATATAATAACTTTTGAAATGAAAAAAAAACAAATGTGGTAGTTACTCTTAGCTGCAATGAATATTCTAGATTGAAGCTTTCAATCTACAATTCAAAATGTCCATAATTTAATATTACTTAAATGACATTTGAAAATAACCAATATAAAATTGCCACCTGTCAATTCTATAGAGACAACAGACGGATAGGACAAGATAATATCAACTGCTAAACAGCAATTTAAAACGCATATCTTACGAAAGGGACACTTAGTTTTTTTGTTTTTTTCAATTCTCTGTTTAGCTTTAATTTTTTTCCAATTGTCTCTGTTTAGCTTACCTTTTAGTTGGCTTATTAGCCACGGGTGTAACGGTACAATTATCATCCACTTGCCCATTACACAAGAAAGATTGGATGGCTAATCAAGATATCTGTTCTCATTATTTTACTGAACCATTCATTAAAAATAGGCACAAAAAAGTAAATCGGAGTTAGCGTGGGAAGTAAGCCAACTTAGGGGGCACGGGCATGCAAATTTCAGCACTAAATGATGTTAATACAGGAATATCAGTCACAATAACCTCCCAACTATGTGAACTCTTCTTCAATACCCCAAAAAAGAGAGAAAAAAAAGTGAACTCAGTCTCCTCTCCCCAAACATTTTAACTCCAGCCTCTTTACGTCCAAAAAAACCTGCCTAACTTTATTCACACTTGTGCAGAGCTTAGGTAAATATGGCGTCGATTCCATCCATTAGCCTCGGCACACAAGGACTCCAGGTGCCCTTTTTAACTTTTATTAGTTATCTTTTTCGCTCGCTTGAATTTGTAGTATATAATATTTTAGTTACATATAAGTTAGCAATATTTAAGAGTAACTACAGTCTGTCATGTCTTACTCTGTAGGCTTTTCCTTCTCTGCCGATGTTTTACTGTTTCTTTAACTTGGAAATTGGAGTGATGTGATTGGCTTTATTCTGGTGTATATCATATTTTCCTTCGGATTAATTATTGTGCTATTTTTCACTCCGAAATCCTTCTAATTGAAACTGTCAGTGCCAGTTCATTGGCCATATGTCTAATTGTATTGAAGATGTCTCAAATTGATTACTTGCTGCAAATTTTCACGACTGCCAATTACTTCCTGAAAGAGTTTAAGAGTCCTACCATCAGTTTTATCTCTTGAAATTGCAGAACAAGTGGATTTCAAGGGCTTGACTACCAGTATACTTTTTTCACACGATCTCCTAGTTTCATTTAACATCTTTCATAGGTTGTTAGTACTTCCATCAGTCCTTCCCTAGGGTTCCCGAGCGATTCACGCGCTCGAGAAATCTTAGTTTATCCATAGCTACTCTCAGAGACATACCAGAGTTATGCCTCAATAATTATCTCATTATTACTATTTTCGGAACTAAAAGACCTGCCCAAAGAAGCAGAAATGTGAAAAAATCATGATTAGTCATAAAACTCATGAATTGTCAGGTTTTGTAATTTATACTCTGAAATATATAGGAATTTTTTGAATAAATCCTGGAAAATTAACTCTCTTTTTTCAAAATGATTTCCCCCCCAAAATAGCGAAAAATATGCTATTTCTGAGCATGCTAAACGAAATTAGATATTCGATAGATGATTTGTTTTGTCGAAAGAGCTTTTCAACCATGTTGTAGGGATACATGTTTGATTGTTTTAAATGACACCCATATTCGTCGTCGAGGTTTTATGGGTGCAATTTGACAAATTCCCAAGTATAAAATGGCAGACAAAGCCTTTCACAGGCACTTCATAGGTAATTCTATCCTCTGCAACATGTTTGCAGAAAATATCGATGTTTTTTTTGAACATTCCGTTTTTCCCTAAAATTTCCTTGTATCTTTTTTCTGTGATACATCTGCTTTTCCCTTAAAATGTTCTTTGTAATATCTTGTTTTTAATAAAGTTTCCTCGCAGTTTGTTCATGATCAAGGAATTAGACTTTCTTAAATTGATTTTTTCCAATTTTTAACCATTTACTTGTTTTTATATTATAACCATTAATTATAAAATAGAATATAATTTAAGAAGTTTGAAATGTTTTTTTTTTATATATAGTGTAGTTGTTGGTAGTATTAGGGCAAGTGTCTGGTGTACTCTGCAAATGAAATGGTCACCTAGATAGTGAAACACACACAATAGTCAATTTGTTTTTTAAAAGGGGTAAAAATTAATTCAAATCAAAGCAAGAAGTACAAAGGGAAAGGCCAAAGATCCAACAAAGCCACCCAACAACAAGCAAGAAGAAGTTCCATGAGGAACCTTACTGAAAAGACAACTACATCATGCTGTCCTCTGTATTCAACCTCTCCAAATCCCAGAGTACTCTAAGGACAAAAGGCCCCAGTTGTCCATGTTCCACCTCTCTGAGTTCTCAGAAGACCATTTAGCCAAGCAATTTGCCACTCTATTCCACTCCCGAGGAATATGATAGAAAGAAATATAATGCAAGGAGGAATATAATTTCAGAATCTGCTTATCCACTATGGCTAAATGCCAACTAACTCCATCCAACTTCAGTCTCAACATATCCACCACACTTTGTGAATTAGATTCACAAATGATCTTCTTCCAACCAAGAGAACATCCTATCTCCATTGCATGAAGAATAGCAAGAGCATCCATAAAATTATTAGAATGATCTTCTTTGTAGATAGAGAAAAGGAACACCACTCCTCCATCACTGTCCCTACCAATGCCATCAATCCCAGCATGCCTGGGATTCCCCCTGGAAGAGCCATCAGTGTTGACTTTCAAAACTCCCTCAAGAGGAGGAAGCCATCTCCCCTCACGGTGAATCTTCGGTTTGGCCTGGTGAGATCTTCTACCAACCAAAGAATCCCAAACTGCTATTAACCAAGTTCAAATTACCTATAACAGCCAAAGCACTAGGATCTATTGACACAGAAAGATCACATTTTGCAGAAATAGTCTCTTGGAGCTTGCCAATAATCCTTCGCCATAATTGAACACCCATCATCTTCAAATCCTGAAAGATTCTATGATTTCTTTCCAACCAAATATTTCAGTTAATGAAAATCGGGCTAATAACCCTGGCAACCTATAGAAAAGAAGTCTTAGCTGGAGGCTTACCCAAACTTTCCCAGAACTCAACTAAAGAAGTAGCATGATTACAAGCACGATTCCAAATCTCCATAGAGTAAGGGCATTGAAAGAAGAGATGAGAAGCACACTCCTCACTATTATGACAAAGAGCTTAGGTAGAAGGACCTTGGAAATCTCTCTTTCACAAATTCTCCTGAGTGAGGCATTTATTTTGGGTCACCAGCTAAAGGAAGAAGTTGCATTTTGGCCAAGAGAATTTACTCCACACCTGCTTCCACCAAAGCACACCAACTTGCCCAAACATCCGTCTATCCAATTCTCGATAACCTAAGGCAACCAAAAATATTCCTTTTGGATAAGGATTTCAGGCCAAAGTATCCCTCCCCTTGAGAGAGCTACAAAGTCTACCATCTAAGATCTAAATCAACTCCTGATGATCCTCAACATAACCCCTCAACAACTGCTCCTAAGAGTCCTAGCAAGTCACCTTCAAATGACCCTTCATCTTTATGGTCTTAAAGTCCTCCACCTTACTCCAACCATCTTCAAAAAAAATGTTACAGAGGGACTGTAAATGGGGAAATTTGAAAACAAGACGGGAATGACCATCCTAGGTATCATGCCAAAAAAGAGCTTCAAATCTTTTATTACTAACCTAGAAAAGACCCTCCTTTATGAGCTTCATCCCTCACTCGAGGGTGTCCCAAATCATAGAACCGTTTCCGATAAGGTTACATTGAGGCACATTAGAGCTGCTAACTCCTTGGAGGTACTTGTAAGAATTCTAGCCCAGCCTTGCTCCTGACAAGTACACCATTGCCAATATAACTTAGCAGGTAAACCTTGATCACTCAGAATAGCCTGCCGAAGACCAAGACCTCCCTCTTGCTTTGGCCTACAATTTGAATCCCACTTGACCAAGCTCCACTTTGAGGAAAGTAAATTACTAGTCCAAAGAAATTGATGACAAAAGGCAACCTACACAAAGCATATGTAAATGGGAAGAGCCTGCATCATTGACTTCAAAAGAGTCACTTTCCTTGCAGACAGAAGCCATCTGCAAGTCTAATGGCTCACCTTCTTGCGGAACTTATTCAAAATCTCCTTTCAAAACTCTTATGTTGAGATCCCGCATCTAGTGGAATCCCAAGATAAATCAAAGGAAGGGTCCCAATATGAAATTGAAGAATCCGAGCAATCCTGCTTTGGATAAGAGGATGGGTATTAAAAAAGAAGATGAAAGACTTGGCCTCCTTAATTTTTTGGCTCGAGCCAGCCAAGTACATATCCATAGCCCTCCTAAAATTCATTGCTCAATTGATTTTGGCCATGCCCATATACAAAAAATGAGAGTGAGGAGGCTATTGCACTAGCTCCAACCCCGAATCAAACCTTGTCTAAAATAGGACTTGAAAAACCTACCCAATCCTTCATCCATGAGAACAAACAAATAAGGAGAAAGGTGATCTCCCTGTTGGAGATTCCTAGAAGCACTAAAAAGCTTAGATGGCTCACCATTAAAAAGAACCAAAAAGGAGGTAGAGGTAACATAACTCATAATCCACTTATTCCAATCCCCACCAAATCCCAAAACCAACAGAATTTTCTGTAAGAAAGTCCATTTAACCTTGTCATAAGCTTTTGTCATGTCAAATTTGATGAACATGGCCTTCTCCTTAGAAGTCACCATGGAATGAATAGCTTTAGTAGCAACTACAATCTCGTCAAGAATTTGTCTACTTGCAACAAAGCCCCTCTGCTCATTAGAGATCAAAGCATTGAGACCCAGCTTGAGTCTGTCAACAATCAATTTAGTGATAATTTTATAAACTGCACTACAAAGAGTAATGGGTCTGAAATGATCAAGGCTGGTTCCAGCATCTCTGTTAGGAATAAGAGCCAAAAAAGTAGAGTTCATGGCTTTTTAATATTTGTTTATTTCTTTGCGAATCCTGAACCAGTTCTAAAAGGTCGAATTTGATAATCTCCTAGAATTATTGAAAGAATTCAATGGGAAAGCCATCAAGAGCTTGGGCTTTTCCTTTTCTTACATGAAACACAGTGTCCTCCGATTCTTCCAATGAGATGAGATGATTGAGGAGGGAATGCAATCTAAAATGACGAGTTCCTCTTCACTTGTAGGTGGGAGTCCTTAGTAAACAAGACATAAAAATATTTAGAAGCTTACTAGGAAATCTTTCTCATTGAGGAGAGCTAAGCACCTTCCGAGGACACAAGAGAGTTAATGAGATTATCGTTTCTTCTGGCTTTAACATAATTATGAAAGAAACCAATATTCCTGTCCCCTTCCTGAAGCCAATCAATGCAAGATTTTTGCTTCTAGAAAGACTCCTCTTGAAGCTCCCATTCCTCCAACTCCTTAATAGCAACGACCTCCTTTCTGCTCAAAATCTGAGTGAGTCATTGATCTTGAATCAGGCAAGTGATAGAATCAAGACGCGCTTGAGCTGTAAAAGTGTAGGTTCCCAAAACATTGCCTAATCCACTTGCCAAGCTTATACTTCACATATTGCAATTGTTTGACAAAGAAGTATGTAGCCTTACCATAAGTAGGTTTCTCTTCATACCACTAGTCCATTAAATCATGAAGAGAGAGGTTGCATATAAGATCAAACTTAAAAGAGGGGTTTTTTGAGACCCTGGAGGAAGCTACTGAGAGTTTGAATGACCAATAATCAGAACCTCTCCAGTTCAAAATCTTTGAGCTTGTAGTCCACCTATCCCCAAACCAAAAGGAGACAAGAAATCTATCGAGCCACTCAGAAATAACATATGCACCACTTCTTCTATTGTTCCAAGTAATTATTCTAGTATTTGGCTTCACATCAATACCATTCAAGAGAGCAATATTATCCCTAGGAAGATTAGCAACAGGCTCCAATTTGACTAAGCCTCCTCTTTTTTTCCCCACGCTAGAAACTGCATTAAAGTCCCCAGCCACAATCCAAGGAAGATAAGGCTCAAGGGGTCAAACAAATCTAATATGAGCCCAAAGTTGTGACTTGCCCGTAAGATTAGTCGAAGCATAGACATTAGCGAAAAGACAAGTTTCACCTGAGTCCAAACTAGAAGCAATCATAGAAACGGAAGAACAATTTGAAATCCACCATAGGGGAAGAACTTTCCTTGGATTCCAAAACAAGCCACGCCACTAGAGTTACCATGAGCCCCAACACACTGACAAGAGCCATGAGACCAAATTCTAGGGACTCTGTTTAACAAACCATCCACTGTTGATTTGGTTTCCTGAATAAAGACAACATCAGGAGAATGAGTGTCTATCAAATCATAAATAGCCTTTTGTCTAGGGATGCTATTCATACCCCTTACATTCCAATGATAGGACAATCATTTATGAGATTGTGAGAAATGGGAATCAATGGTCTTCACTGACTTGGATTCTACCAACGTTTCTCCAACTAGCTTTACCTTCTCCTGATCTTTCTTATGCCCTCGTCCCCTCCACTACGAGAGTTTCTCCAGAGGAGCCTCTTTATGATGTAGAGCATCCAACACAATCCCCAAATCCCAAGGATGCTATTGATCCAAACTCAATTCAAGATCCTTAATTTGACAAATGAGGCATCTAACAAGATTTACTCCCACAAACTGAACATAACATAACCTTCACATAAGGACTGCAAGTGTTCCTTAATACAACAACTCTACCCAAGGTTGATACTAACTCAAAACCTCAAGGGACATAACTAATCACAATGCTTAGTGGACAAGAAACTCATCAACAACATGAACTTCACAAATGTACAAGGATCCTTCATGGATCAACTTCAACAAAATTCCAAACATACTCAAGGGTCCCAACATTCACTTGAAACAACCATATGATCCATTACAAGCAATAAAGAACTTCATATTGACAGAAATCAGATTTTAAGAGACCACTGTTGTGACAGTTCACTCTCCCAAATGACATCTCAGAGGTACAAGAAAGGATGCAGCGCTTGTGATTCGCCAAAGCATGACCCCAAGAGGAATTACAAACACATTTTCAAACTCTTTCAACAATGTGGCCCACGGATCAACAACCATTTCATTACTGTTTTAACAAGAGATCAGAACTGTCTGATCACACTTCCACAAGGAGACACCTTTGCTTCACAATTAGGATGAACACTCCTCTTAATACAAACTCCACGCTCTGATAAGGTACATTCAAGATATCAATTACATGACTTTTAAATAAATACAAAATGTGAGAGATCTCAAATAACCAACGAAAATTTTCCAATTAGATCTGTCACTGCTTATGACAGTTTTGGTCAGTGATCTTAAATGATCAGAGATTAAAACACATAGAACCTTTGCCAAGTGGTTGGGAAGGAGTGTGTGGATCGCCTACAACCTTTCTCTTCACACATTTACCACAGAAACATCAATACAACATTGGATTTGTCGTTAGACCAGCAAACATTCATTATTACTACCATTACCAGTCTGATTTTCACCATGAGCTGTAGTAAACAGTTGTTCATAACTTCCACAAATGTTATCATAAAGCCAATCGCTCCAGACAGATTATAGATTACCTAATTACAGAGCATTCTTCCAATTTATAGTCCGATCCAACGGTTAATAGAAACATTATGCATGTTTTACCAGAACAGGTAACCCTTGGTAGGGTTCCAGGCTGTTTGTAAAGAAAACATCATAACTTGCAGAATAGTTCATGAAATCTAATGAAACTTGATTAAAAAAAAGGAAATTCACCATAAGTTTTTAGTTCCAATGGATTAGAGATCAAATCCAATCACTGGCAACAAGATATGAACATCTGATCAGCAATAAGACGGGAAATAGTGTTGCCAAAAATCAGATTTCATAAACTTTCTTCTTTCAAATCACATCTCTTCCCCCAATCTCGACCCAAAGAGAGTTTAAATAGACATTACAATCCTATTACAACTGTTTTAACCGACTTCCAAGTTGGTTGGGTTATTTGGACCTCTAATGACAACTTTTTGCAAAAATTGCAAAAGTTGTCAAGCAACTTTTTAACAATTTTTTTGCAACTTTACAATTTATGGATGAAATGACTCCAAACCTCTTCTAAGACCTTCTAAACATGTCAAATATGACCCTTAGACTTAAATTATATCATTCCTACCCTTATTGGGCAAGTTCACAACCTTTGACCCTATTTGACCAACTCATGGCCTTATAGGCCTTCTTTGAGCAAATGGCTTATAATGCCTTACTATTTGATTCAAATGAACATAATAAACTTATTCAACTTCAAAAAAAATAGAAATGGCCTTTCATTGGCCTTATTACACGATTTAACCAAAAATTGGTCATGGTACCTCCTAGTGTTCCTAGTGCTCCTGCACCACTTTAAGGGGTCTTTGTTGCAAGCCCAACTCCTGAGAAGCACCACACCCAGGGTCTAAACCCTCCTTAACTGGAGGTGGGGTCGTGTCCACAAGAACACTAGCATCCTTCAGAGTTAGGGTCTCACTTGGTGTTGAAGCAACTTGAATTTGAGAAGTTAAATTAGTATCCATCTGCCCAGCCTGGAAATCAACAACTATTGAAGTCTGGTCATTTGTCCCTCCATCATCGGACACAATTACTTCCAAGGAGCCAACATCAAGAGGCAATTTATCTGGAAGTCCCTCTCCCTAGACCAAGCCATCAAGAGCCTCAAATCAATTGAAGATACCATCATTTTGCCTATGTCACATAGTTATTGTCTCCCCTCTCCCCTTATTGCGAGGCTTAACAAGAATAAAACCGTCTCTTTGCATCACCATCCATCACAAGAGCCTTCCCTTATCAATCTTAGGAATAGAGGAGGAGGGAGCATTAATTGCAACAGCTGCCAGATTAGATCTAGGGTATTTCCTTTGTAAATGTGCACACATGACAAACTCCACATTTGAATAGAAGCATCTCATAGTTGATTTGTTGAATCCAAGAAGAGGATACAAGGAAAATTTTGACGGAATCTGGCAAGGGGTTATTTAAATCAATTTCAACACAGATACGGGCATAAGTAATTAGGTTTTTCTATTGAGTTTGCAACGCAAAGCCAATAGGTTTGCCAAGCAAGAGAGCAATCAAGTGAAGAATTTCACTCCGCCAGAACTCCAATGGAAGCTTGGGAAGGCAAACCCCAATGGGAACCCTTGAGGGGACCTCCTCTGCAAAGTTAAACCCCACATTGCAAGGTTTAATGAAGAGTTCAATGTGATTATAAAAATAAGGCCCCCCTTCAAAGACGACCTTATTTCTATCCAACATGCAAGAAAAAACAACCACAAAGTAGTTGTTCATGGCCATTATAATCTAGATATCCCCTTTCAGATTCCAAATTTGTCTAGCCCAAGATTCCAATGCTTGCATGGAGAGTTGAAGCCCCATAAATTTGCAAGTAAGGGCATAGTTACTCAAATAAGTTACATCCTCCGATACCATCCTTGGCTGAATAATCAGAAAAGGATGATCTTGGCAGGTATCCAAACACCCATTCACTTTTTTGATTCTCAATAAACCCTGCGAAGAGAAAAATCCATCTTTGGAGAAACTTTTATACCGTGTCTCCATCCCATTTGCATTCAAGGAGGAAGACCGACCTGTAATATCCATAGCCATAGAGGCCTTCAATCTCAGAGAGGAGCCTTGCTCTGCCATGCCCATAATTGATGTATTGGATAGAAGAACATTACTAAAATGGAAAAAGAGGATTGGTTCCAAAACACCAGATCCAAGCCTCAATGGGCAAGCAAAAGTTGCCAAGCACCACAAAACAAGAGCTTCCCTCGAAAACCTTCCTTCACAGCCAGAAGAGAAAGGAAATTGACGGGAACAAGACTCAAAATTGCAAGAAGCAACCACTAGAAATGAAAACAAAGTAATCACAAAAGAATCAAACCCTAGCACCCAAAACACACACAAAACCCATTCCCTCACGAACCTAAAACAATGCTTGCAAAAGCAACTCCCACCTGGATCCAAAACAATGCACAATACTCACTTGAACACACCTCCAAAATGCAGAAGGTAGGAAAATGATGCAGCTAGGGAGAAACCCGAGCCCATGCAACAAGTTCTTAGACCGTATTAGAAATTTAACTTCAATGATGTAGGCAGAGAAGACTATCATCTCAGAGAGGATCCTTGCTCTGCCATGCCCATAGCTGACCTATTGGATAATAGAACAAAGCTAAAAGGGAAAATACGATTGGTTCCAAAACACTAGATCCAAGCCTCAATGGGCAAGCAGAAGATGGCAAACACCACGAAACAAGAGCTTCCCTTGAAAACCTTCCTTCACAGCCAGAAGAGAAAGAAAATTGACGGGAACAAGACTCAAAATTGCAAGAAGTAGCCGCAAGAAATGACAATAGAGTAGTCACAAAAGAATCAAACCACAACCCCCAAAAATGCACACAAAACCCACTCCCTCACGAACTTAAAACAATGCTTGCAAAAACAACTCCCACCTGGATCCAAAACAACCCACAATACTCACTCGAATGCACTTCCAAAATGTAGAAGAAGGTAGGAAAATGGCGCTTCTAGGGAGAAACCCAAGCCCATGCAGCAAGTTCTTAGATCGTATTGCTTCATCCACAACACACAAGATGGCCTCTTACTCATTTAAAAGTTTTTTTGAACCTTGGTTAAGCTCTACAGGCAAGAAGTCCCACTATTTCACCAAGGGAAAAGGTAAAGCAACTCTCCATTGTTGATTGTAGTCAAAGGAATTAACTTTAATGAACATTTGTTAGATGTAATTGTAGAGTTTAGTTGTTTGATAATATGATTAGTTGCACTCAATTAAAAATTCTAGTTTAAAAATCGCGCAAAGGTAATTTTGGCGTGCCCTCTATATCTTTATATTTTTGTGTTGATGATTTGTAGATGATCATTAAGATTCTGTACATAATTATTTGACACCTCCAATTGGTATTAGAGCACTAGGAGGCATGAGAAGCGTGAGAAGTTGTTCACCGTCCACTCGGACGGGTTTAGATCAGTTCTCTAAGGAGTTTGGTTGTTGATTGTAGACACAATAGCATTTCATTGCTGGAAGCCTGGATGTGAGGGCATTTAAGTCAAACTTCCAAGTAGACTGCAATATTTGCTGGGAGCATGGAAGAATTGAGAGGTGAAGTGCAACCATTTAAAAAATAAAACAAAGTTTAATAGTTTCATTTGATCGCTGTTTAAAGAATAAAGTCAGCTTTACAATAGACGAATTCTTGAAAGGACACTCAATTTATTGAATGGCTGAGACATTGGTTGGCAAGGAGTAAAATATTTTTAGATAAGTAAATTATTTTTGGATTTGGATGAAATATTGTTTGAACCTGGAAATGTTTAGTTTATATGTGATTATAGAGGGGACATATTGTTAGTTTGTGTAGCTCGGACAGGTGTCTCCATGCCTAGGAAACTTCCAGAATCGGAACTAAGCTGAAAACTTCCAGAAGTTGGAAACTTCCAGAAAGTTCTTGATGAAGTCAAGATAATCTTAGCCATTAAGATTGGATCTTGGAGGGATTATAAAAGGGGGTCAGGGGCATTTGGAAAACACACACTTGAGAAGCATTTGTAATGATAGAAAATGGATTTGCAGTGTTAGCAAATAGATTTGCAGTGATATCAAATGTAAGATTTTAAGAAAGATCTGCACTAATAGCAGATGTAAGATCTTGAAGAAAAGTTTGCAGTGATAGCAAACAGCTTTGCAGTATTAGCAAGGATGCAAGATTTTAAGAATTATTTGCAGTGATAGTAAACAGATTTGCAGTATTAGCAAGGGCGCAGAGATAGAGTTGCATGCAATAGCAATGGAATTTCAGCGGTAGAAATTGAGGGAAGAATTTCCGGAGAAGAAAAATATTGCCGGAGCTCTGTTTGTAAGAGGCAAGCAGTTTATGTAACTCTTGATTTGCTGAAGGTAATAAAAATTCCTCATCTGCTGAACTGGTTTTCCCTTTGGGGTTTTTCCAGGGACAATTTATCCAAAAATATTGTGTCTGTAGTTTTTCCCAGAGCGTGAATCCATCATGGCTACACCCATGAGAGGAAATACTAATGAACTCATCATCATGACTACTCCCATGGATGATAAATGAAAAATAGATATCACTTCATATGAGTCACATAGTGACATCCACCATGGATACTCCCAGATCGTGAATCCATCATGGCTACACCCATGAGAGGAAATACTAATGAACTCATCATCATGACTACTCCCATGGATGATAAATAAAAATAGATATCACTTCATATGAGTCACATAGTGACATCCACCATGGATACTCCCAGAGCGTGAATCCATCATGGCTACACCCATGAGAGGAAATACTAATGAACTCATCATCATGGCTACTCCCATGGATGATAAATAAAAAATAGATATCACCTCACTGTGACATCAACCATTATGGCTTTCCATAAATATCACCTCACGTGATATCCACCATTATGGCTTATGGCTTATAGATATGTCCACACGTAATATCCACCATTATGGCTTTCCATAAATATCACCTCACGTGATATCCACCATATAGACATTACTTCATGAGATATCAACCATCATTGTGAGATCGTAAAATAGTAAAATGATGGTAAAATGCACAAGTATTCATCATTGTGAGATCGTCACCTCACAATGATATTTACCATGGCTCATCCAGAGGGTAAAAACACAAGTACAAGCAAATCACCACGAACTCTCTTACGTGGTGTTGTCATGGTGTCGCACACATGACATCCACCATGAACCATATTAAAGGGTGGGTCCATCATGGCTTCTCCCATGAATGGAAATATAAATGAGCACAAGTGCCCATCATAGAATCACTCAATGTGATGTTGTCATACGACGTTCACCATAGCTACTCCCAGAGGGTGAATAAACACATGTGCTTAGTCATGGATTATCTCACATGATACCCACCATGGCTACTCCTAGAGAGTGGATCCACCATGGCTACTCCCAGAGAGTGGATCCACCATGGCTACTTCCAGAGGGTGGAACAAGTGCTGATACCTCAAATTTCTCTCTCTTAGAGAAGAGTGCTACAAGGGCTGATACCTCAAACTTCTCTCATAGAGAAGAATGCTACAAGAGATTGCACCTCAAACTTCTCCTTCACAGAGAAGAATTCATTAACAAGGGATTGCACCGCAACCTTTTCTCTTACAGAAAAGAATGCATTAAGATCTTCATGATGATTTGGCTCCCTTTGAAGCTCAAGTTCTTGCATCAACCTCTTGACCTCCTCGTCCAAGGGTTCCTTTAGTGAAATGTTAGACTCCCTCTGAATTTGATATCAACCTTCTGACCTTCTCGTCCAAGGTTGCCTGTGATGGATTGTCAGACTCCCTCTTAATGTTATTTCTTCCTCTTCGAAGAAACTGATCTAGATAAGTGTCGTCAACTCAGCCTCGAGTTGTGTCTTCATTCTTCAACCCACATTACTTTCACATAGGATGTATCAAGCTCTTCTCTTGAATGCTCCTTGATCCAACAAGTATCCATCTATCCAAGAATATCATGACCTAGGTGTCCTCATGAAGGCCTTCCAGCCTACATGCATGGGACTCCATCCCATGAATCACAGTCCTCTGAATTTTATAGTTTCTTGATCACTAGAGAAGCCATCTTGACATGGTCTACTCCCTTTGAAGCAATATGACCAAGATCCTTGGATGTCCATTGAAATAGATCCTCTAGTTGCTCGCTCTGTCACGGAAGCATACTCTGTTTACATAGTCCTAATCCAGGAGACTCTCATCATCTGGCATTTACGGCTGAAAGTGCTAGATCTATCAATTTCTGAATGTTGTATACCACTGTAATGTCCCCAATGGAATTTCATACCAAAATTTCACCTAACTTTGCTAACAAGGTTTCAACAATTTACTCAGAATTGTGGTGCACAATAATATATGGAGGACTTTCCCACCCCTATGAGCTTCGCCACTACTCTAGAAGCCTTTGTAGACAATTCATCCACAAAATCAAGACATTCATAAAAACTGTAGCATACTCATTTACAAACCAGTGGTCATGCTAGAGAAAAAGGTGTTTTCCCAACAATTTAATAATCTAATGCCGGTCAATCTTTAGGTTTTGAAGACATTCATCCAGCTGAGCCAAATCTTTATGAGCACTCCACTGGAGCCTGCTTCCCTTGCACACAACAAAAATTTCCTCAGGATTCGAACCCTAGGTCATTTGAACAAAACTGCGACAGTGAGAATTGAAGTGTCCTAACGAAAACACTTTGTCAAAGGGAATAGGTTGTAGCACGTCTGTGTCTTTGTAAAACAAATAAGTACTCAAATTAGGCATGAGGAAAGTCCTCTTCAATTTCCTGAATGTAAGAGCAGCCCTGGTTAGAGAAATCTTCTGATTGTTGAGTCCCCATACAATCTGTGGCACCTCCACAAATTTATCACTCCGAACGTCCCTTGTACTATCCCTTTCCCTTTTTTCACCCGACCCCTCTAAAACTAAATTCAAAGAAAATGCAGGGTGATGAATACGCCAGCCTTCCTCTAGCTTTTTCAATGAAGGCGTCGTCAAAATTTGTTTGTGCGTCCTCACTTTCAATTCTGTTGGATTTCATTGTATATTCAAATCTGCTTTGGATGCCACATGATTACCAATTGAAGTATTAACAATGCCTTTAGATATTAATGATTCTACTAATGATAATTACACTTGAAACATAAATGTCTTCAACACTGACTGTCAATGATGAAGAAACCACAAGTAATGCACCGAACAATGAAGGAATTATGCGAGACCATTAGGTATTACTAGAAGTGGCCAATAAATATACAGTGCGATTGACTGCTAATAAACCATCACAGAGCGCCAAGTTACTTCTATTAAATCATAATGAAGGACAGATGAAGAAATGAACATTATATCTTCAAATCAACATTGTTAATTTCTCCAAGAGAAACCATTGATTAAAGTATTCAGGCCTTTTAACTTGTTGATGCACCCAGCCGCAATGAGATCATACCACACTTTTGCTATGCCACGACCCCACACTCGATAATAGTCATAGGCTGCTTCTCTGATTATGATTTTCACTAGATATTTGCTTGCGTAACATATGGACTTGGCAATGTGCAATGCGGCTACTAATATGAAAAATCGAAGTGCCAAAATATGAAAGCCGATGCAACCTAGAAATGCACGACCAAACAAACCACAGGTCCTCACACTAGCTCACAGTTCTGAGCTAAGATTGTCGTCTCTATGAATACTCCAAACACACTCAACTTAGGTTTTTCCCAGATGGTAATTATAGACCTCGCGGAGTAGAGGCACAATATAACTTGTGATTATATCATGGATATGATCGCAGTACATGGATCAATTGCATCATTAATTTCCATACTTGCCAATGCCTATCGACAACTTGTTACTCAACCAAGCTGTCTATGATTGATGATCACCAAATCGCTCGCTTTTCTCTATTTTACCTCAATCAACCAGAGGTCGAACCCCAGGGCGACGCCTAGACAAGGGCTCAGAACTATGAGCAAGAGACTACAAATTGCAATGAACAATTGTATTAGCAAACATGCAAGTATCATCTTGACTGTTCCCCTCGGGAATATCGACATAGGACTCGATCACCAGGGTACTGCCGGACCTTTCCTCCACTTTACATTCATGCAGAGTGGTCCTCATCGAGAATCTCAAGGCGCTCTATGCTCCTTTCATCCGGAAAGCCCGAGACAATGCGCACTTCCCTTATGCTTGCTTGAACTGTGCCATCCCTTCTTAGAATGGAGAAACTTTGTATAAAATGCTTTTCAGACCTGTGGCTTATCAAACCTGCACACCATAGACCAAACATCCACCACAGACGTTGTGATCTGTTGCACCACTATTGAACAACACTGGTTCTCCGCTATGTCGTGCGAGTGGTAGCGCTCCACCACCTCCCTCATGAACATATATTCAATCACATGTGTGAGATGCCTCTTTTGATATGTTGTGTTTCCAATTTTGTTCTTGAATCTCCAGTAATATTAATCCCAAAAAACTATACTAATGTAGTTTGACAAAGAAATTTTCAATTCATAGTCAGGCACCATCAGAATAAATGAGGCGATGTCAAATGACATAGATTGGCACAATATGGCAATAAAGAATTAGATCTACCTATGATTACCACATCATGAACCTGCTCTGATACCATGTTTTTCCAAATGCTCGTTTAACCACGGGCACTGATTGCCCTCCCAACCATAGACAATTTGCAATTGTCTCCCCCGAGCATTGCTGCAAGTCCATAATGTAGATCATATATTTCCTTGTTAATATTTCACATAATGAGATGACATATCTCATATATATGTGATAGGTGACTCATCACCAAGGGTTACCACTCTTCACATGTGGCCCCATTTATTAATATAACTATTAATATAATATATCAATTATAGTTATATAATAATTATATTAACAATATAATTAGTACATTATCAATTATATTTATTATATCACAATAATATTATATTATTACAATATTGATAATAATTATGTCAGCCTGTGGATTCCGACCACATCTACAATAAACATCAACACTCTCATTTGCAAAGGAGAGATTTGGAGATTTTTTTGCATACACTTCTTAAGTAAATTCATTGTTCAATTGTTGTGAATTTGATATCTTTTGCAAGTTGCATGGTTTCTTGTCTCTCACTGAGAGTAGATTTTATTTTCATGTTGTTAAATTGAATGAAGGATTTGATGAAAATGCTTATTGTGGAATCAATATGTTCATACCTTTGATAGCTGGATGATTTTCAACTATTATGCAAGGTTAGTCTGAACTTGTGATTGAAGACTTAACTTCCATTACCATGTTCATTGTTCAAATGTTGGTGAGCATGTGTAATGTGAAATTCCTTTGAATCCCTTAGAAGATAACACCTTCCTTGTGTAGTTGTTGAATTTGGCGAAGCACGGACTGGTTTAAATTCCACGTTTGCAATTTTGCCTCTCCAAGTTCATAGGTCTAGTTTAGAGTTAGAATAATATTTCTCAACCCTTAACCTTTTTCCTTTTTTTTTTGAAAAATCTTAGTAGAAGTAGAATCTAGAAGCTCAAAGGAAAAATCATTTGAAGGCATTGAATTTATACCATGTAAGTCCCCTTGGAGGTTTTCAGCAAATCATTCTACCATGAGAGTCTATCCTAAACAGCAAAAACCACACAAATTAGGAACCTTGGAGTCTCCTAGTGATCTCACTATCTTAGCACTTTGGAATTTTTGTTCAAGAGAGGATAGATTTAAGATTACCCTTGGTATTTTATTTTGAGTTGTTTGTGTCATAAAACACACACCGACATGTGCCAAATATGTTTCCAAGCACAAAAATACTGTGTGCTGTGTGTTGATATAGGTGTAGGCATTGCTGCTAGCACTCTATTTGAAGTAGATGTAGTGGAGGTGGATTTGCCTCGGATGTGTGGACCACGAAGGAAGCCCACTATACCATCTGAAGAAAGCCCACTATACCTTGACATGTTGTATCTTCATCTGATTTTGGTTGGACTAGAGCTCCTTGACCACTAGCTATGGATGCTGCTATGACTGCTACTGTCCTCTCCTTTTGCAATTTTTTCTTTTCCGTGGCTGAAAGTAGGGCATTCATCTCCCTTTTTATCTCTTTGGTGGTGTTAGCATAAGGCTTGGCATCACAACGAGTAATGTTTGCAACATGGTCTTTTGGCGATTTGTGCCTCTATGATGTAATCTTGTGCATTGAATGCAAAAAGATGTCCCAGGATCTGATCCTTGATAGGCATATTTTTAAGTAGGGTTTGTAGCTCCTACAGGATGAGTGCCTCTAAATGGTGGTGGCATTGATGGGGTGAAGCCTGAGGCTGAGCCTAATGTGGAAGCTTCTATATTTGCCATTATATGATGTATTTAACCTACACATTCAAAGTGAAAGCACAACATATTAATCTTTTAATTTAAAAAATAACCTAAATTATACATAAATCACTAAAATTCAACCTAAAATTAGATTAATTCGATATAAATTAGTTTAAATCAGTAAAAATGTAATCTAATCTAAAGATTCTAAATATTTGAAAAAAATGATTAAAATTAAAAAATAAGTAGGATATGAAAAAACATTACATATAGTGAAAACGTATTAAGAAAACAAAAAATGGTGATGAATCCTTTTACTTTTAGAATTTAAATGCAAAAGTACTACTCAGTTTTAGCATATGATGATTTTTTTAAAACCTATATGCAGCATTATGCAACCAAAGTGAAGTAAAATGTTTTAGAAAAAATGAGAGAATAAAAAACAAAAAACCTACCTGTGCTTTGAATCTGCCTTTGGAACTCCGCAAAAAAGCCCTTTCGATCTCCTCTCCTCAATGGGAAAATGCTGTAAATAGTGTGTTTGCTGTTGGGGAGGGTTTTCTTCCCTTGCAGAGCAAAAAAGAGATCCGTTTAAATGCTTTATGGGACATTTTTGATGCGTAGGGGTTTTTTTAACTGACGTGGGTGAGTTTTTAATCAAAACTCACTGAGTATATGACAAAAATTTGCCAAAAATCTGGAGAGTTTTTGCTAGATGGTCACCGCATAAACCTGGCAAGTAAATAACTGAAAAACTTCGAGCTAGTTTACTCAGTGAGTACTCGCTGACTTGGTGAGTTTTTCATTTTTGGTTTGATGAATTAGAAATCATTAATAATGTAGAACCTTCATCTTCAAATGTAGAGACTAGGAGATATAAGAGACACCAAAGAAGAATTGAAATAAATCATCCCCCATCACTCATGTTGGATGCTTATTTTGAATAGATGAGTACAAGCTCCCATTCCAACATTAAATATGCCTTCATAGTTCAGCAAATCCAAAAATGTTGAACCAAAAGATTTTGCTGAAGTTTGTGGAAAGAAGAGTGGATTGCAGCCATAAAGAGTGAAATGGCATCCTTTTATTGAAATGACACTTGGGAGTTGGTTGAAT
>MU227440.1:22971-57278 GCA_018584345.1 Thuja plicata | reverse complement strand
CAGGTCCAAGCCCAAACTATTGGGACGCTGACCCCCACCCTATTTTGGGACAGAAGCTATTGGCGGGATTTACACCAGCTCTCCTTGAATACACCTTTCTCTTCCTTCCAATTCGGCCCATGACAAGGAGCTAGAATAGGGATATTTATATATATATATATATATATTATTAATTAATTAATTTAATCATACATAACTTGACATTTAGCATTTGGGAATAGTGTACCTGGTGTGGGGTATGAATATATCGTGGTATGGTGAAATGTTGTTTGACTTAAACCAGTCGTATGGCCTCAGGCCCCAGTTGCATCTTATATGCGTGTACCAAGACACAGTGTTAATAGGCAAGAGCTCGTATACAGAGCGGTCTTTATATAGTAGCAGGTAATATTTAATTCTCTTGTGTCCCTCCTTGGATCATATGATTATCGTATATATACGTATGTATTGGAGAAGGGGTGTGTCTCGAAGAGGCGCCTCCAACGTTAATTATCGGTGGTTAATTAAGCTATGTTATTGATGACTCCACTGACTAATTCTTACGACCCTAATCATCCCCGTAATTACCACCGCTTTCTCCCAACTAAGTCGATTAATTAATTTTCTTATGGTCATGTAAGCCGTTACTACCTGGGTTGTCGCGGTGTCCATATCCTCCTATGCGTTAATAGCACCCGACACTATATTTATTATTTATGTCTATCTTCATAGTTCTGCTGGTCTGCATGTATGGATGTCGGTTGCCTTAGTCTAAAAAATATCATTAATTGGAATTGTCAAATTAGTTTATAAATTTAGCAATTGACATGTTTATTGATAAACTATTTAATTATTTACTTATAATGTCATCGATTAATATATTTAATTAATTGTTTATTTATTTATTTATTAAATACAAATATGGGGATATTACAATAATCCTTTTGATGATTGACGAATCATGAACTACATCTTGTAATTGTAATGATTTTCATTGGAATTGTGAATGTAGACATATATGATATTGTAATGTCCAAAATCTGTGATACCGGATTCACACAAGTAGGATCCGCTCCGGATGCGGATGCGCTCAGATACGGATACGCTGCTGGATGCAGTTCCGATGCATATCCATGACTGTGGATGCACCTAGATGCGCACCAGGTGCATCCATGCCATGTGCCTTTATGTGCACTATAAAAACATATTATAAAGTGTTTTTTTTCTATTTTTTTCTCTAAAACCCTAAAACGGCCCTTTATGAGGTCATTTATAGTAGGCATGTATCATTTTGTTTGCTATTTTATTGAAAATGAAAATCCAATAGATGATTTTTTTGATAATCCTTTTGATGATTGACGAATCATGAACTACATCTTGTAATTGTAATGATTTTCATTGGAATTGTGAGTGTAGACATATATGATATTGTAATGTCCCCGGCTGGGACCTTCCAAAATTAGCTCTCAAATTCCCAATTAGGGTAATGGAGTACACTTAGGAATGGCTATTTATAACATTTCCAATTAGGAGAATGCTAATTCCTAATAATTAACGTTCATCATTATACATTTGAAGTACCTTAAGGAATAATCGTTGATTCATAATATAGACTTAAGTCCGCATTCCTCAACACGTTCCTAATCAACACTTCAGGGAACTACTTGTTTGTGGACATTTGGAAACCATCTGCGAGTAAGCTCCCTCGAAGGATTTGTGGTACATATATGCATTACCTATTTTGGGGCTATGTCCTCAAGGATTCGTGATATACGTCCTTACCCCTATCTTGGAAGGATTCCTCTAGCATGGCATTGCTCCATCCCTGACAAGCCCACCTATCCTCTTGACGATATTAGCAAGTGATTAAAGAATGGCTAGATAAATATTAATCTTCACAACTTATATATAATTGTGTTTTCATTATTGTCAATAGATCACTATATATATATATATGGAGATTTTGATTATCACTTAATAAGATGAATACCTTATCATATATATATATATATATAAATATATATAAAACCAATGTATACCTGTACATATATAAAATATTACTTATATATAATTCCAATTTTATTATTACTATTATATATATATATATATATATATATATATATATATATAAGGCCGTATAAGTAATCCTTATATCTATAATTCCAATATTGTTGCAGCATACTTATTCACTACAGCACGTGCTTACCAGCAACAATAATATTTAATATTTATCTTTGGCATTTGGCAATTGTGTTTTCATTATTGTCAATAGATCACTATATATATATATATATATATATGGAGATTTTGATTATCACTTAATAAGATGAATACCTTATCATTAATATATATATATGTATATGTATATATATATAACCAATGTATACCTATACATATATAAAATATTACTTATATATAATTCTAATTTTATTATTACTATTAAATAAAGCTATTCATATATATATAAGGCCGTATAAGTAATCCTTATATCTATAATTTTAATATTGTTGCAGCATACCTATTCACTACAGCACGTGCTTACCAGCAACAATAATATTTAATATTTATCTTTGGCATTTGGCATTGATCAATGATGAAGTATCATACTATCAAATGATTTAAATCTGTATTTATCTTTAATTTTTTGTGTATATATACACACACACACACACACACATACCCGACAATTTTTTTTTGCCTGTATCGACATATCAAATACTCGCACTCATATCTGTACCGGTAACTTAGGAAAAAATCTAAAAGCATGTTGCTTTTCCATTTAGTGCAAACCTAAACAATTTTTTTTCTTTGTAAAGCCAAATTGAGGGTCCCTGGGTGGAGCCTATATCATAAAGACCAAGTTAAAGCTAAGTTGCTGAATCGAAATTGGAATTAGTTATAGATCAGCCGATATCATGAACTTATGGGGGCTGGTTGTATCTTGTTGTGAGGTTTTCAGTGCTTCACACAATCGCGCCATTGCAAATCGGGACCCCATCTTTTTGCTTGGCAGTAGGAGTAAGTGGTCTAGTTGACCCTTGTTTAGAGTGGCAGCATGTCAAGTCTCTGAGTCAGAGGTGGGTGAGTTTGAGCAACTTTGTCCTTGCTTAGAGTCAAGTTAGTGATGTCATGAATGTGGAAGCCCAACACTAATTCAAAAGCCCAAGAGGTCGGATTAGTGGATTAGGAACCAAACTTGAAGTAGAGTCGAAGTCTTAACCTCTTGAAGATGCAAAGCAAGAAGAGATGAAGTTTTAACCTGAAAGCGTGAAAAGTTGTGAAAATTCTTGGAAAATCCTTGTTCCAGTATCAAATTTACCTTGGAAAGTTAGTAAAAGCTATGAAAAGAACACTGATGGAAATGTGCTGATTACTGAAATTTGGTTGAGTTCAAAATTTTTTTGGATCTTCTAAAATCTAGAATCTCCATTACAACTCCTAGAAATCTGAAACTGCTCTCAAACATCCTAACAGTATATACATAAAATATAACTTGAAGTGTAATATGTGACTTATTCTTGAATGCTATATTTTATGTTCCGCCCTACCACTTGACCCTCTCATTTTTGACCTGCCACATGAAGGCCTGATTTCTGATTTTGCTTGCCAAATGGATGCAATCATGAAGTTTTGGAGATTTTGACACAGGGGAGATGAAGAGAAAGAGATGAAATTGAGGAAGAAAATCATAAGGAAAGATGAATTTGTGAACTAGTATCCACAAAATTGCAAGAAGAAACAAGGGTTTTAATGTGAAGGGACAAGGAAGGCTGGACATGAAGTGGAAGGAATCCGACCACCTCATGTCCAAGTTTGGCCATGGGCAGGTCAGATTCTGACCACCCCATGTCCACATTTGTGGACAACAACCCTCAAATTTCCTCTCCTTAGTATTGATTAAATTCTGATTTCCTTCGGCTTCTTGCATTGAAATACGATGAATTCAAGGTAAAAATGGATTATCCCCCTTAAGTGAAGCCCGATTTGAGTATGAAAATAAAATTTGTAATCATGACTTTCAAACTAAAGTAAAATTGTTGATCAAGTTAAGCTTGAAGTGAAATTGTTGAATTTGAAACGAGTTTGAAGTCAAATTGCAAATGGAAATTGACGAGGAAAGCCAATCCATGAGAAAGTCGAGTGAACTGTGGACTTAGAGTGGTCGGATTCCGACTACCCCATGTCCAAGCTTAGACATGGAGGGGTTGGATTCTGACCCTCTCTTGTCCACTCTTGGACGAAGACCATGAAAATTCTGCCCTCATTTTGACATAAAATCGCCATTTCATGGGCTTGGGGGCTTTGAAAAGAGGTGGAATTAAGGATTGAAAATCAATTTTCCTCCAAGTTCGATTTAGATTTGAGTGGCCAAAGATCGAAGAAAGGTGAAAATCTGATCCTTGAAGGGAAATTCTTTGTCATGAATTGCAAATTGGAGTGAGATTGGTAAAGGATTGGATACTAAAATGAAATTCCTGAGAAAGGGAATTGAATTTGAAGAGACTTTGAAGTTAAGTTGTAAGGAAATATGTGGACTTGGAGTGGTTGGATTCAGACCACCCCATGTCCAAGGCTGGACATGGAGGGGTCAGATTCCGACCCTCTCATGTCCACATGTGGATGAAGCACCTTATATTTCCGCCACCCTCTTTTGGGGTTAAAAACTCAGCTTCACCCACAAACTCGCCTCCAAAGTCAGTCATAAGGTGAAAATCAATTGTTTCATAGGCAAAAATGATTTTTTTTTAAAATTTGAATTTGAAACAAGTCAGGGCTGTGAATTGCAAATCTGGGCACAAAATCGGGAGCTAGAGAGAAAGACACACCAAACTTAAGCCTTAGTTGCAAAACATTGAGGATACATCAAGCTTAGAGGTTAAAATATCAGAAATTGTGGAGAAAAAAACTAAGTATAAGAAGACTATTTCCTTGCAGATCTGAAAGTGTGAACTTAGAATTTTCTTGACAAGAAGGAAGGTATTGATTTTTGATGGAGCTTATAGATATATTTTGATAAGACTTTGCAATTTAGGAAGTTCATTCTAAATCATTATTTTGTATTAGAAATGCATGTGATTTAAAGAGTATAAAAGGTTCATTCTATTCATAATTGAAGTTAATGGAGATTGGTTTCAAGTTCATTGACTTCACTCTTTAATGCTACTTCCTATCTTTGAAGGGTTGGTTATATGAAGTATAAATCCAAGCTTTTAATGCAAGTCTCTTTCTTATGTTGCAAGGTGAAATTGAAGATGAGAAGGGGTTGTGGTGAAATTTCATCAAGAGGACAAAAAGATCAAGCTCAAAGGCTTCAAGCAGGGATCAACACATGACTGGCCATCCATCAAGGAGGACAAACAAGAAGGTGGTTCGGGGTTGAGGATAAGGTGAAGATGCAAATTCAAGATGGAGATCAACAAACCAAGAGAATGAACAAGTCTACAAGTAAAGATGAATTATCATTAACTTGAATTCCCTTCAGGAATCCAAGTTCAATTGGATCAAGTGGAATTATCCAATTACATAAAACTTTTAGAACATCGTCAAGAAGCCAAAATGGGAAGATTTCCAAAAGTAGAAGAAATTTTTGAAGATGAAACAATTGGGGCCATCACAAATGAAGGCTTGATAATGTTGAGTATCAAGAGATATTTTCTCATCACCAAGGGATTTATCAAGTCTATGAGATAAGGATGTGGATGGCGTGCCCATTCATCTTCAACCAATAAGAAGGCTCCAGTTGCACGTGTCCAAGCACATTCAATCAGATCATGCGAAGTGTACATGTGGAGTCCACATAATATTTCTACCTAACCAATTTTCTTATTGGATCTCAAAAACATTGTAATTCTCTTATTGGCCCACAAGGTGGTGCTTTAATGTAATTGGACAAGCATTTAATGCTTGTAGCTATTAGTTGGATTAGGGCATTGTTGGATAAATCTTGGCCCTTGATCTTGAATTGGTCTTGGGCATTCATTGTAATTGAACAGCTATAAAAGGCCAAGGCCTTCTCATTTGTAACTCATTAGAGATAGAGTAGAGTAGGAGAGACTTGGAGTAGAATAGCTTTCTAAACCCTTTTCCTTTGTAGTTTGTTTGGTTGGAAGTAGTTGACATAGTTGATGTCCATTGATTTAACAACGTAAGTCCCTTTGTGATAACCAACATATCACATCATTACAATTGAGTTAAGTCCACAATAAAGAATGAGCCTTGGGGTTGTCTCATTTGATCACACAATCCATATACATTGTTTAGCATATGAGCTTCCTTGTTCAAGAGAGTTGGAGATTCGGTATTTCATTTGGAATACTAAGTATTCGATTCTACATGTTGTAGTGGCATAAAACTCACATCAACGGGTATGTTTGTACACAAATATATAAAAATCATAAATATATACATATTTGCAGCCTTAAAACAGAAATTAAATTCGGAATACTACATATGATGCATATTCTTAACAAAACTACCATAAGTATTATAAATTTGAAAATGTATACTAATATTATGTCAATCTGTAAAGCTTGAATGTCATGATCATTCTTCAATATTAAAATAATACAATCAATAATAAGTGTCATATAGGTTTTTATCAAGAACAACATCATTATCATCAGCAGCATTAGATGATGGAGGAAGATTAGAAGAACTGCAAACAAGTACGCCACCAATTGTATTAAATGTATGCTATCAATGGCACAAAAAATGAAAATGGCTGCAGAATTAGAGGAAATTTATGGTGCTGTTTTCTTTGGTGACTGAATCTTACATTGGCACTACCTACTTGTCAAGCAAAATGCAATGCTTTCTTTCATATTACTCATCAAAGAAAATGCAAGTGAAAATGACTGCTGGTTTAGGGTTTAGGGGTTGAATTTTGATTATCAAAAGTCATAGAAAATGCATTGATACTGTTGCTCACTGTTGAAACTGCTTGGGTTTGCTCATGAACAATTCTAAATGAATTCCTGCATAAAAAACAGTGTCCTAGACATATCCATAGGTGAATTGAACTTGATTTTGATTCTAAACAAATTGTACATGGGTATGTGTAGGTTTTTGGCTGATTGAGGTAATATAGAATTAATTTCTTCAAGGCCACACGAACCTTCATGGTACATGCCATTTTTCATAATTTTGTTGCTTTTAATCAAGTTCCAAAATTGTCAAAATGAAAAATCACATTTTGATTTAGATAGTTTTGTTTTAATTATTATTATTTTTATAATTGTTTTTATGTTTCAATTTCTCATTTTTTAGGGGCAGCCTGAACTCAGCCATTTCCTCTAGGTACAAACCACATGGGTGGGCATAAGGTCTGACCATGTCCAAACTTGTATGTAAATAATTAGGCATATGTGACTTCTTGGGTCAAGCCAAAGCAAGCTGCAAGGAAATTAGTCAAAACTGAATGGTTAGTAATTAGGCCTAACCATTTCCAGGGCTATATGACTGTAATTAGGCATACGTGACTTCTTGGGGTTAGGCCAAAACAAGCTGCAAGGAAATTAATAAAGTAGGGAGGGAATAAAACAATGTAAAGGGCCTGACTACAGAAGGGCTTGTGTTGAAGTGCAATTATTCAGATCAGGAGAATAGTACTACTTGTCATTGTGTAGAAGTACAGTGAAATAATGTAAAAGATCTTAGAGATCCTTTCTCCAAATGGTTATTTAACTTTTTTTCCCCTCTTTAACAGGCCTTGAAAAGACTGCCTCGGGAGAAAGTTCAACTTGCTACAAAGTTCGGCAATGTCTTTATAGATGGTGTTATACAAGTTAAACTGTTAAAGGTTCACCAGACTATGTACGAAAAGCTTGTGAGGACAGTCTTAAGCGTCTTGATGTAGAATACATTGATCTTTATTACCAGCATCGGGTGGACACTACAGTTCCAATAGAGGATACTGTAAGTTTTTAATATGTCATACATGGTTCTTAAATGTACTCAAATTATTTTGCACAATGTTCTGTTTTCTGTTTTCATAACTGCATGGTGTGCATGCATATGTTCCAATGAGGAATATCGTTTCTGAAAATTTTTACTATTTTTGAATCCTTGTTTATTGACATTGCAAATTGTTTCAAAGAGATCAGATGCAAAGTGCGGGAGACTTTGCAGCTAATTTGGACAGTGAAAAGCTTGAATGATGACATAAAAACACTTGGATTAGTACAATTTCACTTCCATTAGATGTCTTTGTGAGTGACACTTTAACATGGTAAGATGAGATTCACAAAATAGTTCATTGAAAAGATTCTAATTAGTGTAAGCTAAAACATAAAGATCTTATTTAACATGCGCACACGCATGTGTGCACATTCACACAAAATGTTTCCATATCATGAATTGTTTATACCACAGGCTCATCACAGGGCAAATGCATGCGCCTTTAGTTCCAGTCAGTATTAGATACTCTTCAAAAATTCATATCAAAGTGAGAAATGACCATGATTTTTATTTTAAACTCTTCAAGCCAAATATTTCCATAATAACTTGATGACAAATGGCTGGAAATTTTCAGGATTCCTATATATTATGGGAAATCTTATAAATGTATATATTGGGATTGCATTTGAAGTAATAAAATGAAATCTGATATATATTTTAAAAGCAATTAACTGTGATATACCTCATGGAAATTATACAAATTTAAATGGCCTCATTTTTTGCAAACAGTTAAACATGAGATACTATGCTTGTATCCCTTTAAATAACTGAAAACTTGGCTCTATTGATTGGAATTGCTGAGTTTTACTGAAGTTCTTTGAGATATTTTAAACTATGCTTCAGCTTAGGCATTGTTGGAAGGCTGCTATAAGTTTTCTTTGATGATAGAAGGCTTGTAATTTTCTAAGGTTCTTTGTTGTTAGCTATCTTTAAATCATATTTTCTTCAATTAGTTTAAATGGTATGCTCCTATGTCCTTGATAGTTTATGCATAATTAATAATTGTATGTGTAGTTAAATTTAAGCAATAAAACTAGCTTTTGTTGGGATTTGTTGATTTATTGACTACAACAATTGATATGATAAGCACATATTTTGTATTAATATTTGTTCAGTTTTTCGGTAGCCTTTTACTGTTTGCAAGATAATTGCTGGACTTTGCTATAGGTAGGGGAACTCAAGAAACTAGTTGAAGAAGGAAAGGTCAAATATATTGGGCTCTCTGAAGCTAATGTGGACACAATCAGACGAGCTCATGCGGTGCATCCCATAACAGCTGTTCAACTTGAATGGTCTTTGTGGACACGTGATATAGAGTGTGAAATAATTCCTACTTGCAGGTTCGTTATGTTTAAGAATTTCATTGTTGGTTTTTTTAACCAAGATATCATGTGCTTTTTAACAGAGTTATTTTTTAAAAATGTATACACAATCTTATTATTTCATTAATTTTCCTTTCTATAGGAAGATTTTTGAAGCTCTGAAACCATGCAAAAATTATGAGCAACTGAAATAACACCTCACTAAATGTTTTTGAAATTTCATACCAACGAAACCCAGCAAGGATCAAACAAATGAGCATGTGAAAATGTATTTTCTGCTAACACAAGTTTAATATTCTGGCATTATATAATACTTTACTGTTAGAAATGTTAGATGAGTTGTTTACAATGGGTTTTACCATCTGCTGTTCAATTCTGAGAGCAAAACAGATATCCAAAGAAGTCTAAATAATTCTGAACTGAACATACAACCAGAGAATGCTATTAAATACCTGGAAATCAGAGAATATCAAATTGCAGGTCTGCTGTTGCAACTTGACGCATGGGGTAGACCAACAACAACTTCAATGTTATTAGCTCATCAGCAACCAAGCATTCCCTGCCTGGCAAAAGGACTGAATTACACCTAACTAGTTTGTCGGTGTTTGGAAAGGCAGGAAAATGGGTTTTCTCAAGTCTCATTTCATTCTTATCAACCCCCAATGCATTAAATTCCTACTGCAAGCCATTGAAACAGAGATGAAACCCTCAAAAAATCATTCAAAGCCCACCAATGGAGCATACTTCCAGTCTGAAAACACCTGCTAATATACACCAAGTCCAAGATCCAACATGGAGGTGTGAATAAATCCACCAAACCCCAGGGCTTCCATCATGAACCCTCACGCCATGAAAGGGCGACCTGGATGACCTAGCTGTAAGGGGCAACTTCACTACAAAATAAATGGCTGCTGATAACCACTCTCAAAAAGATGCAAAGGGGTACTTAGCACTAAGAAAGCAGTTGGAGCAATGCTGAAAACCATTAACTCAATCCATCACTCTAGGCATCCAAAAAGGAGGTGTATGGCCAGCTTAATAAAGTGTATGACCAGAGCCTGGAAGCCCTACAACTTGTTAACAAAGCTAATTCAGCAACCTTTTTTTTTGTTTTTTAATCCATGCTTTCAAGGAATAGTTGTTATTGCATCTTGTTTTATCCATGATTTACGGATAAAAGTGCTGTTGCTTAGATTTTAAGGTAACGAAGGACATTGAGATATGTTTGGTCCACACTTCATAGAGAATGATTAATTGTTATTATCAATAATGTTTTATTGTCTTGTTAGTTGTTTGTTCTAAAGTTTTTAAAGTCTCTTAGAAGTTGTAGATGAGGCACATATTAATATTTTAACATAATGACAAGAATTAGGACAGAGGTGGCATTGTGGTCTGTAATGAAATTTGATCGATGTCCTCTTATGTTGACCACTCTGGCCCATATATGTATTTTTATTTTGCATGTTTAGCCATATATTATCAACATCTGATTCTATCACTTATTCTCTATATTATACAGAGAGTTGGGTATAGGGATTGTACCATATAGTCCACTTGGTCGTGGCTTTTTCGCTGGTAAAGCAATTGTTGAAAGCTTACATGAGGGTGACAGCCGATTGGTAAGTTTTCAATGCCTCCAAATTGGTTTAAACTATTTGCATTTGTATTTTATTACAAAATAATGAGATTTTTATGTACCGATAGCCTGAAAAGATTGATGTTCTCTTTGACAATGTTAAACATATGAGTGAAAGAAAGGTGGGTACAAAGTACAGTTTCTCAAACAAAATAGATGAAGCCTGCCAAATTCTCAAGATGCTGCATGGTTACAATGTTTAAGAGGATACTGATTTTTAGCATATGGGGACCATCCTTAAGACCCACAATTTTTACAGAAGTTTACATAGAAAATAATTCTTCCTCCTGATGAATATTTAGACGAAATTTTTGCTATGGACACTATGATGCACAATGAAATATAAAATATGTACATAACTATTTATCTCAGGTTTCCTGATCATGAGTGTACTGCTAGCAGGCTGTGTATTGCTTGGAGAAATAATGTTTAATTCCTTATTTTTAAAAAAATATGAACTCTTCAACTAGCTAGAAAAATGCTTTGATAGGGTATCATCCTGTTGATGTGCATTTTATGACTCACCAAACAGTAGAACAAAATACCAAAGTATCTTTATCCTCTCTTGATCAAAGTTCCGTATATGCTAAGATTGCGAGAAGATCATATAGGTCACTCCAAGGTTCCTTTCGTGTCAGGTCTTGACCGTGGATAAGCTCAATGGTTGATGTGATTTGCTGTTAATCACGAGGATCCTTACGTTTGCAAACTTGAAATTGTTTCAGATCATACCAGGTGGGGAGTAATCGAAAGATTTTGCATTGAAACACTTCTTGAGTTTGTAAGAATGTGCAGGAAGCAAATGAGAATAGGGTTTAGAAATTTTAATCTACTCCTAAGGGTAATGATAACAATGAGTACTGTTTTGGTGGACAAATTCCAAATAACTGAGCTCCGCTTCGCCAAGTTAAACTACGACTACGTGTGAACCGGTGCAATCTTCAGGGGTTAGTGCAACTGATTTTCATACCACAATGGACGCCATTAGAAAGAACAATGTGTGTGAATGATAGAAGTTAAGCATATGCAGGAATGGGGTTCAGGCTAACTTTGCACAACGATTTACAATCAGTAAAATGTTAAAAGTATGAACCAAAAGGAATTCATCAAAACACCATCATATTCTCCATTGCAATCACAACACTTTATCTAACAACTTAATCTAAATGAGGGAATTATGAAACCAAGCAAGCTTCAAGACATCAAATAATCAGCAAACTTCAATGAAAATTTTATTGTCTCAATAGCCCTTAGCCACAATCTCAAAATTCGCTCCTTACAAATGAGAAATGTGGCCTTTATATAGGTCCCAGATTACAATGGGTGGCTTGGATCAAAACAATAACCGATGGCCCAGTTTTTGCCATTGCAACCCTAATTAGGGTTAGGGCAAAGAAAAGAGAATCGACATTAATGAGCATAACTACAAGGACCAATCAAAATGAATCCGTCACCTTAGTGGGTAATAAATGCCCACTAAGAAGGCAAGTCTGGAAAGAGGGGTGAAATAAATGACTATCATGCATGCCCACTATGTATTAAATGCATCCTTGCCCAAAATAGCCTAGCTTTGACCTCGCTGCTTGAATGTCTGGAATCTTCCCAAAACTGTCTCTAATTCGTCCACACTGACACTCGGTGCTGATTCCTGTTTGTATTCCAAAGCTACCATAGCTCGCTCAGATTTTCTCAAGCTCTCCCCCCATTCTAGCAATAAATCCTAAGCTGTATGCATGTCATTCAAGAAAGTGGAGAAGTTCTCGAAATCATCCCTGGTGAAGAAATTCAATCTAAATGACTTCCAATTTACTCTTCAGGTTGTTTACAATTATCTCATTTTCAAACAACCTTTGTGATACTACTGATGCAATAGTGTTGGAGACTACCTGTTTGATATTCTCAGCAATCCCCCTCAATCGAGTGGACTCTTCGACGAAATGTCCTAACATTTCTTTTACCATTAGCATTGCGCCATACCATTGGGTAAAATCATATGCTCCCCATTCCTAAATGACCCCACGGTCAATTAGTACTTGTCTGGGTATCTCCATCAATTCCTGCAATTCTGTAATCATCTCATCATGATAAATATGCTCATCTTCCCACGAATCTTCCATGCATTGAATCCAGGAAAGGATGGCTAGTGCCTTGTCATAAACTCGTAGTAAGTCCTCAACATGCTTGTAGGCCTCATTTTGGATGCCCTCGATCCAAACTTCCGCTCCTTGAGCAATTCGCCTGATTCTATCTATACTCTCTATTGACTCAACTGGAACAACTGGAGGAGGAACAAAGGTTGGACCTTGTTCCCTCATTGGATGAGGTAGGCTGTTGATGTAATCACACAATGCTTTGATCTCTCCCTTCTGCCTCTGGTATTTTGCTTTCAGCTTCCTCATCTTGTCCTTCACTGCTTGTGCAGAATCAACAAATTCTTCTAATACCTACTCTCGGGAAGCATGGCCTAAATCAATCTCCCTCACATTATACTCATTTGGAGTAATCTAATTTTTTGTCTTATCAACTGTCAGAGTTGGCAAACTGCAAGATTCTGTATCTGATTTCTCCTCTGATTACCTTTGCAAACTTCTTAGCTTATCCTTTCCGATTGGTTGACTCGGCTTAGGATTTCTTGCAATTAGACTGTCGGGTCAACCTCTTTTTCTTGACTTCTCTGTATTCTTTGCCTCAGCCATTCTGGAATAGCAACACCCTGATCATTCTGAGCTGTCAACTGTTCTTGCCCTTGCAATGCCCTTACACCAATTTCTTCCTCGGCCACAAGACTTTTTCTATTGTTTTTGGAGCTACTGCTTCTGCCTCTGTTGCAGGAACCTCTTCCGTTTCCATCATTTCCTATTCCAAAATGACACCGAGACTCTCCTTAGTGGCAACGTCACGTTCCTTGCTTCTTCCTTGGGCCAGCTCATATGCTTTGATACTTTCTCTGTCTTGTACTGACCTAGTCATATGTTCTTGCTCTAACCTCCTTCTACTGGTTTCTGCTTCTCCTCTGGGAAAAAGGTGTATCTCCTGCAAATTCGGAGTTCGGCTAGGCGAGGATGGTGCATTTCTTTATCTCTGCCTCTTCTGCTGGGGCTCTTCAATACAAATACCTCTTTGTTGCACTTCCTGAGCAACACCTTTTCTTTTCCTTCGCTCAACACTTCCTGACGAGATTTCTCCTTCTTCAACTCTATCTCCGGATGGTTGTTGTGGTCTTTCATCTCTCAATGGCAAGTCACCCATCAGCTTGTATGTCCAACCATCCTTTGGCATGACGAGCTTGCCCAATTGTCATTCAATCCACCACTTTGTGAAATCCAAGACTGGTACAGATAATATGTCAATGTCTGTAATCTCCTTTCTTGACCAGTCATAGGGATGGATGTCCTTTTCCTTCTGTGTTGTATCCTTTATGTATCACGTTCAAATCTTCTCCCATCTGATCACGTACTCGGAAGACCTTGCATGTTGATCAAATTGAGTGGCAATCCAGAATACATCCTTTTCCTACTTTCATTTTCATCTGCAATGTTGGCCCAAAAATCTTCAAAGTGCATCTTGTGCTGATATCCCACACTTGCCATTGTTTTGATTTTGTTGTGTGGATCATAGTTTGTCCTCCCTGAAAAAAGTGGAAGACGAAAGAAATGCAATTCATCAGATGACCTTTCAGCTAACTTCAAGCATAGACACATTTCAACCTTGTTTTCTCCTATGGAAATCGGGAATTCCAATCCCAACTTCTTTCCCTTCTAGATTTTATCTATACCGTAAGCTATCGAGTGATCTCCATCAGGACCATCTTATCAGTAGGGTATCGTGGGAGTTTGTATGGATGTGCTGAAAACCCCTGAACTTTGATATAGGAGAAAGTAGGAAATTGAATGAACCGAGCTCCATATTCCTCCATCAACTTCATTGGTCCGACTCACAACCTTACATGCAATCTTTTTTGCAAAGTCCTTACAATACACATTGCAAAGGCGTCGTTGACTCAGACGTCATTATCTATGGACTGCAAATGCAACTGAGGGTAACGCTCGTGTACTTTCAGACGTGGAGTGCCACTTTTGATTGTTCCCTTACACCGCAATCCATCATACCTCATATTTCATGCCAACATGTATATGACATAAGAGCTCATATAAAATTTCCCCGATTGCTCTAGATTCACCAACTGTTTGCCAAGTTGTCACTAATCAGTCTAGGCCAATCAATATGGTTATGCTCTTCAACTACCTACGCGACAAAGTACCACATCTAGGATTCGAACAGATAGGATTGTGGCATGCCAAAAATCCTGCTCGACATCATGACTAAGTCGCTATATTCTCTGTGAAAACCAAGCCATACCAACTCCTTCGGCAATTTGGAATGGTGGGATCTATTCTTTTTCAACCATTTATTATTTATGATGTTCTCACAATATTGAACTCTGATGGTGAAAACTTAGTGTGCTTGCTCTTTTGTCTTCAATACCAACTTCCGGGAAGAAGGGATTCCAAATGCCTCTGCGATAGCTGGTGGAGAAAGGTCTACAACGACATTTCCATCCAAATCTTTAATTGTTCTATCTCCGGGATTGTAGTGCTTGGCACATTCCATTATCAACTCAGAATGTTGAAATGCTGGAAGAAAGCTAGCTACAGCTACGATCTCACTGTTTACAATCCGGGTGGCCAAATGTGTCGGCTGATGATCTTTGTATACGAACATTCTTTTGTGGAATTCATTCATGTCCAGGCATCCGAGGTTCGTATCTCCAATTTCTACCCATTTTGAAATAATTTTGGATTTTGGATAGAACCCCCTTTGTTCATTCTTTATCAGTTGCTTCCTCGTCATGCTTGTTCCCCTAGGTTCTGCCATTTTTAGCTTCCTGCAAGACAAAAATTAAAACACACATAAGTACGTGAAGGATCTGAGAAACATTGATCTGATAACACTCAAGAACAACTGCATGCAAGTACCTGTTACAAGAAAGAAGCAGAAAGGAGGAAAAAACAGAAGAACTCAGAAGCTTAGAGAAACTCAAAAGAGCAGAGCAAAATGTATTCTGAATTATCAAACGAATAATTACAAGGTTCAACCTATAAAGGTGAACAAAACCCTAAAGACTAAAAAGCTAGGTTGCACATTAATAATTAATATAAATATTAATTATTATGTACCTAAGAAAAAGCTTAAGTAAAAAAAGAGTAATGACAACTTAACTAATTAAATCAAGATGATTTAATCAATAAGTCTAAAGGGGAATTACTCTAACAACCCCCCTTAAGCGAAGCTCAGGAGGTAAGCTAACCTAGCACAACTATGAAAGTAAGAAAGAGGGTCCCGACAACAAGGCTTGATTAGGTACCCAATACAAGGAAATCTCTGTAAACCGGAGAAAAAGGAGAAAACCCAGTGGGGAAAACACCTCTCCAAAAAAAGATAGAAAAATGCAGAAAAGAAATGGCTCAAAAGACTCTCTCAAAACCATAAGTACAACCAGCCTCCCCATGAGAGAGGGATGAGACACCAAAGCCCCCCAGAAGGATAGAACCCCTGTGGTAATGATCGAACCAATGGAACTACAATGCGGAAGAAACAAAGACAAGGAACAACAAGGAAACCCCTGAATGTGAGGTGAAACTAGAAGGCCTAACTGATGCTCAAAGGAGAATGCATGAGACTCCTGTAATGGAATCTCCAATGAAGGTGGGCCAATAGATGTGTTGAATCTGTCATCTAGGAGAAGATGAATGTCCTCGGATATGCCCTTAACAACTGGAGTAGGTGGCACGATGCAAGGAGCGACCATAACAAGGTAATGCTGAAGAGGAATCATGTTGAACAAATGCAAACTCAACAGGAGGAGGTGTAGAAGCCACAACACTGATCTCAGGAACAACACATAAGTTCAGGTGACCCGATTTCTCCTCAATAGGCACTCGTGAAGTAAGAGAGATATTCTCTGACAAGGGAGATGGTGGACCAAAATGAGGAGTACAAGAGGGTAGCATGATCAACTGTCCCTGTAGAAACAATATTGCATGTCGCCCTGTCTCTGATGTGCACTGAATTCAGAGTGAACTCAACTGTCTTCCTTGTCCCACTGTGAGTAATCTGATAGATAGAGAGAAGGTTAGAGGACAAAGATGGAACACATAGTACATCATGGAATGCACCATCATCAACGTCAATAGAACCCTTCCTACATACAGTCATAACAGTGTTATTCCCCATCAAAATGTGTGGGGTAGGTGAAGCCTCAAAAGATGAGAATAAATCCCGAGAAGATGCCATATGGTGTGAAGCACCTGAATCTAGTAGCCATCTAGAAGAGGGAGCAATAGCAAATGCACATAATGCACGACCCTTTCCATTGTCTGACCCATCTGTTTGAAAAGATGATGAAGCAGACCTGTGAGAAGAGGAAGAAGGAATATCAATATTGCTCTTGTGAAGAAGAGCTGTCAAATCAGAAATTTGTTTGGCATATCCATCTACCTTCTTTTGAAAGCACTGAGACTCATCATGATTGGGCTTGTTACAATAAGTACACTTAGGTTTTTCGGTCTTCGATTTCCCCTTATTTGGAGGAGGCGGGTCAGAGGAATGCTGAGAATGAGAATCCTTCCAAAACTATGTGGTTGGTGATACCTGTTTTGGCTCTGGCTTCTGTGAAGATGGATGAGCAACCAAAGCATGGCTCATAGAGCTAGAAGTACCATCCAACTATTGAATCTTTGACTGATCTCAAGTCAATCGATCGCAGAAGGCCTCAAAGGAAGGCATAGTGTGCCTAGGACCCAAAGCATCCATAGTGCAATAGAAAGTGGAGGAGAAGATCTGAAACTGTCCTCGAAGCTTTGAGAGTATCAGAAAGATACACTCATTATCTGACTTGGTCTTCCCACATCCCTGTAAAACTGAACGAGGAGCGTTGAAGTTCACCAAAAAGTCCTCAATGGTGGGAAAACTATCAGGAGACAAGGATGTCAACTCTACGTCAAGTTGAAGTGCCCTGAACTCATTTACTGTGCCAAACAAATCTGCAAACTTGTCCCAGATAGCTCGAGGAGTGTTCAAATTCTCCAGGTGAAACATGAGACTGTCAGAAACATTTAGTGCCAGTAAGCCCATGGCTTCATCCATTTTGTTCCTGTCCTGAAGAGCCTCAAAAGGACATTGCAGAACAGGGTGGTTCTCATCCAGACAGGACCATAAGCCCCGTGACATGAGCAATTTGGTCATGTGTGCTTTCTAGGTTGCGGCGTCAGCCGGGCAATTGAAGGGTCCGACATTGAAAGAAAGTAGACAAAAATGGAAGGGTCTTTATGAAGTAAATGACAGGAAGTGAAATGCACCCCCCCCCCCCCCCCCCCCCACAATAGTAAACTATCTCCCATACACCACAAGGAACTAAGAAAGCACAAAAAAATGAGAAGAAAACCTGGTGACCTGATGCAGTGAGGAGGGAAATGGAAGCCGCTACTTTGACGCTGAAAAAAGGTACTCAAATGGAAGAAATTGAAACTCAAACTCACACAGGGAGAATTGGCTTGGAAAGAGCTTTCTAACGGTATATGGCACTTTGAATTTCAACCCTGTATTCTCAAGTTATGGGCAAAACCAACACGACCTCCAAAAAACACTCTGGAAAAAACCACACTGCAAATAAATTGACGTCCAAATGGCCGTCGCATGTCCGCGGCAAAAAAATGACGGCCGTTTGACTGTCACGTCGAAAAAATATTTCGGCCGCTAGAAAAAAAATCTGGTCACCGGAAGATGACGTCAGCTGTCAGAAAGTTGATGTCACCAGTTGCTGGGGGCGTGCTGGTGGCGGTCTGCTGGCTCCCGGGCGGCGCGACAGCGGGCTGATGGTTCCCGGGCGGCGTGCGGTGCTGCGTGCTACCCTGCGCTCAAAAACTCATTTTTTAAATTTTTTTGAGTTTTTCTTTGAAAAACGTGCCCGTACAGCCCTGGAGGCCAAATGTTTTTTTGCCTCGGAGGCACAGTAGGCTGAATATCGCGCCTTATATTAAAATGGGGGTTTTGGGCCTTTTGGACTCAACCGTGAGGTCGGTTTTTGTCCAAAGTGCTCCAAAAAAAACTTCAGCCCCAGTTGAAGACAAAAAACCCCCAAAAAACTAAAATTTCTCCTTCGAATATAGCTTCAAAAACTCCAGAACAGGCAGCAGCAGAAGGGCTCTGATACCATGAAGGATCTGAGAAACACTGATCCGATAACACCCAAGGACAGCGGCATGCAAGTACCTGTTATAAGAAAGAAGCAGAAAGGAGGAAAAAGCAGATCTCAGAAGCTCAGAGAAATTGAGAAGAGCAGAGCAAAATATATTCCTTCTTCTCTGACTTCTGAATTCTTCAAACTGGAGAGCAATTTCACGCTTTCCTGAAAAAACAAATTCCTCTCTAAAACAAATTCTTTTCAAGATTTTCTCTGTGGAAAAATTTTCACAAACTTTTCTCGAATCCTCAAAACCCTGCTCATAAACCACTTCTCGATTTTTGTGTGTGATAATGAAATGAGAGAGTTATCTTATATAGGCTCAAACCCTGAAACACTGCTTTAAAAGTTGTAGGCTAATTTTAGGAAACTGCTAAGTTGAATGAAGATTCTCCCACAAGAAATGCCACTTGTCTCTGTTTTATCTCGCTTTTAGAAATTGCCAATTTGAACTTTTCATTTTTTATGGAGATGTTTTGCGCTATTTTTCTTTTTTGATTTAAATATTGAAAGTAAATCTCAATATTTAATTTTTTGAACACTAAAAAAAGCAATTTGTTTTCCCTAATTTCCATTTTTTGAACACTTTCTTGCTTTTCTCAAATTTTTAAATATCAATAAAAACTGATATTTAATTAACTGTTTTATTTCCGAGTTTTTATCTTTTCAGATCTCTTTTTTTTTCAAATTTCAAAAGGTTAATAATTAAATATTAAATATAAAATTTAATATTTATTAATTAATTTTGAATTTAAGCCCAAATTTTCATTTATTATCCAATGCCCTCCAACTTCAATTTCAATCACGACTGCACCCTCTTATAATAGTCACAATTTTAATCGTCGAGTCCAACTTTTAGACACAAAAGCACATCCATAAACATGTACAAGTCTAACGGAAGATCTCATCATCATTCCCTAAGCATGTGTCATGAGCACTTAAAAATTGTTATTGCAGATTTTTTATTCACTGAAGTTCCATAACTTGGTGTCTTTTGCGCTCCAGCATGTTTTCTTATCCTTTGTGGACATTTTTCGTTTATTAAACTTTCCTCGACTTCGATTGTTTAGTGCTATGAGCGCGTTTTTGGGATGCTAGAGGAAATTTCCTTCATTTAATATTTCATTGACTAAGTCCACTTTGCGTTGGAGAGCGTTTAGTCTATGGTCAAGGAAATTCCAACATTACAAAATGCCTCAACCATGTTAAATTAGCCCCTTGGGCGCTTTTTATCCTCTCCCGTGGACTTTTTCCGTTTTATTTGATTTTCGATGACTTGTCTCGGAATGCGCCCGAGTGGTATTTTGGCATAGTGGAGGATTATTTCTTTGTGCTTTGACTTTCCCTCAACGGCATTGAATGACGCTTGAGCACGATTTAGAGGTTGAGGGGTAACTTTCTTCATTTGCAACATTCCCCGAACTGACTGAAAATGTCCCCCGAGCATCTTGTGCTTCCACAGTGGACAAAGTTTTGGAAGTGTTTCTCGGACCTGTGACCTTCGCACCGGTCCATACCTTCTTTAGCAGACTGTTATCTTTGCAATGATTTGTTCCTTCATCCATGCTTGAATCGTGCCCATTCTAATCTCCCATGGACGCTTCATTCTTAGTATTCCCTAATTCATTGTGATGTATGCCGTCGGAACTTCCAGACCATGAACATGGCACTTTACCGATCCAATCATTTGTGTGAGACTTCTCAGTGCGAGTGGGGAATTTTCTAGTTTCCAAGAAGGATGATCTGCTCCCTTGACCATGTCGTTGCGACATCTCATCGTTGTGGGTCTTTGTCTTCAGCGATTCCCTTTTAAAGTCTTGCGATTACAAATTTTGAGATCAACGGGGAATTCAAAAGCTTCAATCATGGACTAACGTCTTGCTTGAGGATTCCTTCATGCATCGTTTCCGTGTGCTCTGGAGTATGGGGAGTTGTTGTGTGTCTATTTTGGTGGGATTTCGGCATTTTTTGTGCAAACACTCCCTCTTCGTGCCCAAGCTGTGTTGGATGCATATGGAAGTTTTAAACTTTTCCTATACTGTTATCAAAGTGCTCCCAGATTGTGATCATGGCTTTACAGAGGATTCTTTTCTTCCAAAATTTCTATGACCACTCCGTTTTAGTGCCCTAAGCGCATGTGCATACTTCCGATGGACTTTTATTGTATTGTGCATCCCCCTGGGTGCACATTGAAGCCTCTACGGTAAACCATCTACCATGGATGCTTTGAATATTGTTGCATTTGCATTCTGGATGTACATGAAGCTTAATAGAGGACATCTGATGTTTGAGTCGTCATTTAGCATGCTTCAAGAGCGGTGATGACAGTCCCTCTTGTTGTTGTCATAGAAGAAATGAAACCTGCCAGTTTTTATTCACTTTTAAACTTTTCCTCAGCTCGGTGGGCGCCAATCATCAAGAGTTAGCAAATTCGATGGCTCTGAGTCACTTCGTACTATTTGTGTCTTAGCTTTGCTGGGTGTGTTGATCTATGAATCGGGCATGATGTTGGACAAAATTCCTTACATGTAAAAAAATCTGTTTGGAGGATTCAGTATGTTTGTGAATCCATTTGGTTTGAGGTCATGATCTTACGAGGCAAATTCTTGTCATTTTGAGACTAGAAACCGAGAGAACCCATTGAGCAGAGGATTTTCATGGATTCAGTTACTCCTTTCATTTTATTGTTGGGCAGATTCCTTGATTTTGTGCGTGATTCCTCACCTACTTGGAATAGCGCTGGGAGCACATATTGACTACTTTGACAGATATTTTCTTCGCAATACTTTCTTAATCAACAGAATTTAGTGCTCATTGAAGGGAACTTGTGGTATGAGGAAGATTTGTGTTCCTAGTTCTTTCAAGCGATGAAAGTTTTCCCTTGCTTTGCCTTTTGGTACCCTTAGAAGAGGAGCTGGTCATTTAAGAATGATTTCCAGAATATCTAGTGGAGTGATTTTACAATCTGAACACCATCTTTATGCCTTCGTTTGAACTTGCTGGGTGCATATGGGTCTTTTATTAAGGCCGAGTTGAGAAAATTTGCACAAATTCCCTTTCCCACGAAGAATTAGTGGTTTGCGGCGCAAATTTGCATTAGTAACACATTTTTTAGAACCTTTCACAACTTATTCCATGCCTGATGGATTCTTTCATTACTAAGTTGTTTTTTGCATTTTTCCGCTTTCGCTTTCAGACTTACCAATTTTTTATGTTTTCTCATACTTCCTGCATTCTAGATGTATTTATTGATATTCCTTTTGCTGATGACTTTGAAATTTCAACATTTCCAAACATTACTTTGGATGCTCTCGTGTTTTCTATCCCTTTCTTAGATACTTCTAGCACCCTCTCAAACTACTATTCAGGAATGCCCCCTTTGTATTGTTCTTCAGGATTCTCTTCTCTGAGTTGAAATGCTAAAATAGAGGCTTCACAGGGACTTGTAATTTCAAAGGATTCAAAACCCACACATTACTTCACAATCATGATTCGAGAGAAATTCATAATTGCAGTCGTGAAAATGCAAGGGACAAAACTTATCATTTCTCAAGTAGAACAGAAGGGAACCTTGAGAGACCGGAGCTAAGGCCACTGAGACAACGCAAAACAAAAAGGGGCCAAGAGAGCGAAAAGATAGGGGTCCCATCTTTGATGGGCGATGTGTGATTAGGTCACAACACATCCTAAGGTATTGTTGGTTGTCAATTGGAATTGAGTTGGATAGTTGGGAATTGATAAGTAGGAATATGCTGGACAACCCTTTATGGTGGCTTCTGTTGAGCTCACAACATATTTTGTTTGTTATTTGGGATGTGAGGCTACCTTAGTTTGCTCCTGTTGTATTTCAGCCATAACATGAGTATTAAAAATCTAAGATACGGGATTCCTCTGCCCAGCCCCGGATCCTGGTTCTGGTACGATCCGGATCTGGGTTCCTGGATTCTGGAATGGAATCCAGGAGGATCCTCAGGAATCCAGAAGGAGCCACGGGAATCCAAGATTCTGGGCGTCAAAAAACAGGCTCACTTTGTGTATTTTTTTAAAACTTTCAGCATGTAATGACATTTTGAGACTTTTACAAAGTACGAATATGATATAATCATATACTGACAATTATGAATTTATCATTTTATGAGAATCACACTTCTAACTTCTTATTATTATCATTATATGTTTGAACTTTGAAGTTTTGAACTAATGATGAATGAGCATTGACATGTTACATGTATGGAATCTATATATATATATATATATTTCGAAAATGTCTATATATACCCGTGGAACCAGGATCCGGCCCAAAAATTCTTTTGCCGAATCCCCGATTCCGAATCCGGATCCGAACCAGAATCAGGATCGGCTACTTAATTTAAAATTAATACTCTAACCATAAGATGCTTAAAGATGGGATAGCATGAATGTATGCTTACCAAAGGTGTTTTAATATTACTCACTAGATTGATGTTGTCTAGAGTGTGAGATCTTGAACTTGGATATACTGCCTGGCAGAAAAATCTTGCTTAAGGCATTCCTTCAGTAGTTAACCTCGTGTTCTCATGGCTATAGCAACCTGGTAATCAAATTTGAAAATAAATCTGCTACCCTTTCAAAAAATGTTTTTTCCTGAAATTGAAGTATATGTAAATGAAATCCTGTGCATCTCCTCTTTTGCAGTGAGATATAAAAGTTCAAATACATATCACATAATTTGTACAAATGTATAGCGATTATGGAGGCTCCTGAAAGAAAGGGGCTTGAAAACAACAACGTTTTGCATTTAGTGGAAAACCAAACATATTTACATTTGTTCTTTGACAAGTTGCATCATCTTTGAAGATGATGCAAAATGTTTTGTTTTTCCTACTAACCTTTTCTTTTACTGAGTTTAGATCCGGATACCTCGGTTTCATGGAGAGAACTTGGAGAAGAATAAAGTATTATATGAACGAGTTTTTGCACTCGCTCAGAAACATGGTTGCACACCTGCACAATTGGCCCTTGCCTGGATACTTCACCAAGGAAAAGATGTTGCACCCATACCAGGTAACCTTGACCACAGAATGATTAATATTGAATGCGGATATCACTTTGACATAAAAGTGTCTATGTTTGAATATGATTTATTACACCTCATGTCACCTTTTGGCTTGCAGGAACAACAAAAATAAAGAACTTGGATGAAAACATTGGTTCCTTAAAAGTTAAGCTATCACAGCAAGAGCTGAATGAGATTGCTTCAGCTGTTCCAGAACATGAGGTTGCAGGTTCGAGGTATAGCGAAGGCCCTTACCGAGCAACGTGGCGATTCGCAAACACTCCTCAGCCAAAACATTAGCTGCTTTTGGTGGTATCTTTTACCCTTAGAGTGAATCTTGAACTGAAAAGAAATTGTGTCTCCATATAGCTTTGATTAAATTGTCAATGCCTCAGGGTGGTAATCAATTATGTGGCTTTACCTTGGCCCTCTTTTCAGTACCTGGGACTCTTTTTAAACCTAGTGTTTTTTATATTGCAAGTGGCTGCATTTATCAGCCCATTAGCCTACTTTGGTCACTACTTGACCTCTTACAATTTCTTGCCATCCTTTTCAGATAAGCATGATGAAGTACATTTCAACTAAGGATTAAGTTGGATGCTATTCAAAGAGATTTGAACATATTATATTATTGCAAGTGTTGCAAAATGCCTGATATTTTTTTTGGAAGAAAAAATGATATATAAACAGCTTTGTTGCTTTATAGAACAAACCGATTTCCCATAATACTATATAGATTTCTTGGGATGATTGGACTTTATCAAGATGTTTATAATTGTGAAATTGAATGTGAAAAGACAATAGAGGCTGCAGCAATCAATTTGATCTGAAAATCTCTTGCAGTCGCTGAATTTGGCCTATACAGAATGACAGAGAGTTTGTTATTCAATGTCTGTTTATAGAAATCATATTCTTTGATTGAGAGAATGTAATCCACTGATAAAGAGTATAACCATTGTTACCCTGAGTTTCCAGGACAGGGATGGCAGGGGATGGGTTTCCGGGACGGCAATTTTTTTTGCCAAGACTGGGGACGGCAAAGGGGACGGCTATATAAATATAGGGAAATTTACATATATACATTACATTCATATGAAAGCATGGATAAAGCATGCCATTTAAACATCATACTCATAGAACCTTAACATACAACATTTCAATATTGAAACTCAATATTCAATATGCATTCATAATTCGGAATTCATTGTCAATATCCATGTAATATTAAAGGTGATACACCAAACTATGAAATTCCAGAATCTTTAACAGGTACACTTACTCACAATGGACTTCAAATGAAAGCTAATCTCTGTTCACAACTTGATTCATAACCAAGAATACATAAAATAACTATATGGAGGTTCTGGTTTTCAATGTTTACTTGAAGGAAACTAAGTTTCATAGCTTTAACTTATTGAAAACAGTCAAACAATACATTAATCTTCACAAGTTTTCTTGATTCCACCTTTGTTGAATGAAAAAGAAAAGGATTTAGCAAAAATTACAATATTTCCTCAAAATCACACATACAAAAAGTAGACCAAAAGATCTAGAAGGAACATTTTGCTTCTTTTTATTGAAAAACAAAGGAGTTTTCTGTTATAGATCTGAAAAATGCTTCTCTCCACTTAAAACCACTTTGAAAACTGTGTTTCAATACAATCTTTGCCTTTGCACATGCAAAAAGTAGAAAAAGAAAGAACTCGGTAGAAAGGCAAATACAATTGCCTTATACAAAGGTCTTCAATCCAATTGAAAATGGAACTGAATAGAACTGGACCCAGAACAGAAAGAGCTCCTTGAAATCTGGAAGAAGAAATGGAAAATTGCTGGCAATTGATCCCTCAGTTTGGGAAATTACCCCTTTGGGTCGAGCGACTCTGAAAAGCTCCCAAAACAAGGGCTCAAAATGAAGGAAATTTGCTTATTGTGGCCTCAAAACTTGCCTTGAGTGGTGACACACCCATGTGGAGTCTTTGACTGCTCTATAACTGTTGTATGTTTCTCAAAAACTCCCCTTTTATAGGCCTCAACTGCTCTGACCGAGGACATGATGATGTCCACTGATTGTGTGAACTAGGAGCTCCTTGAAGATGACTGTAAGCTTTCTTTAGCATCAAAGTCTTATTCTTTGTGTTTTTGCATCATATTCCCTGTCTATACTTTCTTATAGTATCATTGTCCTTGGGCAATCTCCATTGCCCCTGCATTCTTTAGCACCTTTATGCACTGTTCTTACACTCTACTTGATCATGCAATTACTGTTATGACATCTATAATTGCAACTGTTATTCCAACTTCAGCACTTTTCCACATCTTGAAATCTTTACTCCATGATATATCATTAATTTCACCCATGTATTGACTGATTTCAATACATGCACACAGCTCACTGCTCAAAAACTTACCGCTGTAATAGTGAATTCCCCTGACCTTTCAACATTATTCCCTATTGAATATGCTCTTTAATGGAGTTCTTCCTACCCTGGGCTGCTCTTGGCTTTCTATCTCTATTTGGCATAACAGTTACAATGGCATCTTTTCCTCTGCTCTTTACTTCTCAGGGTCTTGCACTTTGTTTTACATAAGTGTCTTGATCTCCATTCATAGTAGTGCTTTTTCTTAATAAGTTCTCATGGCAATGTTTGAATGCCTTCCTTTTCAAGACAATAAAAAGACCACTCCTACAAAGTTATCACTGTGGAAACCTTAATTATTTGCATGTGGAGTTTGAAGATCTCTGCTCTTGAGGACAGTATCACACTTGTTGTGCATACTCTGTCTTTTTTCCTTCAGGGCAGTCACAAGGGCTTTCTGTCTATAACAGCAACCATACTCTATGAACTTGTGACTATACACCCTTGTACTTTGCTTTTGATCTATCTTACACTGTCACCTCTTTGTTATCCTCATTGAAATTGCTGTCTAGGAACCTCTGATATCACTTCATAGTAACAGTGATTTCACCGTGCGTCACTGTTCTTTTCATATATCTCCATCATCAAGAATGCTTTCATTGCTCCTTCATACATAACTGTCATAACAGTATTTATCATTGTTTGCACACCCTTTAACCACCGCAATCATGCATCGTACAGTACACTGTATACTATTGTCATTTGTCTTCATGGCCTTCCACTGTAACATTTCATAGCACCATGTTTTTGACATCTCATTTACTGCTTTCAAACATCTTACTCCTGATTTCAGGCATCTAAGTACAAACTCATTGTTTCTGTGGTTCTTTGTCTGGGTTTGATATGTTGTTCCTATTCTTCACTGAACATTGCCTTTACTCTTTATAACACTATCTTTCATTCTATAAACATCACTGTCTTTCCCACATCATTTGCCAATGTTGACCAATGTATTTATCGCTGACATTTTGCTGTTCTTCTGGCATTCTTGATTTCTTTTGCATATTCCTCTCTATTGTCTTGTCATGACAATGCTTTTGCACAATGAAATGATCTATTCTGATCTGATCATTGTTTTAAAAACAATTTTCAACTCCTCACTGTCATTGCATTCTGCATTAATTGACCAATGATGTTTAACACATGCAAAGGTAAATACATGTGGCAAGAAAACTCTTCAGTACTTCTCCGAAATCCTATGCCTCTCAAAGAAAACTTGAAAACCACTACCACCAATGCATGAAATCTCATAGCTAACTGTTATTAACTTCTCAAGAGCATTCAAAGGTTAAGAAAACCCTACCCTTTCAACATGGATCTTTTATGGATTTTTGCTGTTCATTCCAATCTGCTGCTCTTTGATTGATAACTGCTGTTTCCAAAAAAAAACTCGCTGTTCTCCTTACCAATAATTGCTGCTCTATCATTTGAATGCAAGGAAGAACAAGAGACTACTGTTCTCTGCTAAAAATCCGCCCTTTAAGATGAAAAAGCTGCTTTTTTCATTGCAAACTGCATCTGTCTTGATATCTAGCTGTTCACATATTAAAAGAACCCATGCGTCTTGATATCTAGCTGTTCACATATTAAAAGAACCCATGCTTTTTAATATAACTGCTGTTATTTATTAAAAATCCAATGCTCTTTTTAATACGTAACTTCAATTCTATCATTTTCTGCAAGAAAGCCTGGTATTCTTGCTGCCCCACAGGTAGGCTAGGGCTTCATGACAAGTTAAACTATTCCCCTTGGTTAACTAACTCGTGATTAGTTCTCTTAGTCCAAGCTTGCACGTACAACTTAGCTGCTCCAAGTTAAAATTCCCTTCATGTATACTTTGCAATGTGTTTTTTTGGGATTGAAAGAGGATACTAAAGTATGTCTTATTTTTGTACTTTCCCTTCTATTTGTCACACCTTTTGAAAAAAACAATTTGGAATGTCAAGACCCCTTTAATCTTTTTGCCCTAAAGCACCTAAAAGGACAAAATCAAGAGAACATAAGATCCAACCTTGACAGATTAGATTTGATCTGAAAGTAAAAATTTGACCCCAAGAGGAAGATTGATGAATATGGAGGCACAATTTTAAATTATATTTGTTAAAAGTTGTGAGATACGATCTGGAGGCACTATAACTCAGACTATGTAAGTGTTTAATAGATTTGTATTTAAGATATCTGAACTAGTGGGATAGAATAAATCTAAATTTGTTTAAATCTATCGAAAAGGATGCAATATAGGGGAGAGGATCTAGTAGTTGTGCACCTTAACTTTGTGCTTTTCTAAATCCTACGTGGAAATTTCAAATCACCCCCAAATTTTTAAAGCAACTTACTTGGCAAGTCCCCTGCTTATAACTAACGTTTCAGGGCCACATCATCAAATACAATGCCACATCAACATGCTTTTTGCTAAGGTGTCTAAAACAGCCCCCCCAAAAAGGGAGACCAATGGTTGTGCAAAAGGGACCCCCATACTTGAGCAGCTGATGTGGCATCACATAATTGATTGTTTTTTAGAATAAAGGATACATTTCATTCCATTATGGGTAGTCATCATCAACAATAACAACTTTAAAGTCAACTATTGGTGCAATGTTGTGAAATATATTAGACATTAAATCAACAATTGTGGGTGTTAAATTAACAAGTGTGAGTATTAAATCAACAATTGCTATCACAACTATTGGAACACGTTCAGGTATTGGGCCCTCTCCTTTAAATACATTAATAAAGAAAACCCTTTTCCGAGTGCATTTCATATAACATAACCAATCTTGTCTCTAGTTTAAAAGTTATATGACAACTACCAACAAATACAACATGAAGATGTTTTTCCCTAATAAGAAAGGGACACAATGCAACTAGTTCTTACTATAGAGTTAAGTGTTGGAGATGGTATGAGGTTTGGACGTTAGATTATTTAAATTCAAGCTAATTTTATGGGCAAGGGTGTTTTATAATTGTGAAGAGATGTCAACTTTGATAAAAAAATTCCTAGGGCAAGGTAAGTCGTTGATGGTATTGAGAAACTCTTAATGAATTAGTATGTGCTTGCAAATAAGTAATTGGAGGTAATTTAACAACAAATTTCCAGGGTATTTTGGAGACAGGAATGGGGAGAAGGTAGTTTGTGGGGATATATATATATATATATATATATATAAGCTTATTTTTATTGGATTGGAAAATAAATATATTTTTAATATATTCTCAATTTTCTTATAGAATTTTAAATTTATATTTTACAGATTTAAGTTAATATAAATTATATTATAATAAGTCATTTTATATTATTGCATATTATATATATGATATATTAAAAAAATCTATCATATTGTAAAATCTTTATATTCTTAATTCAATTATAAACTATTCTACAATAATAATTTATAGACTAAAATACTGATTATTATTGTTGAACAATAAGCCATACCTAAATCAAAGATGACCCTATCAAAAAGAGGGACAATAACTTAGTGGTAGAGTATCTTTATAGAAAATGGGAGATCCTAGGTTTAACTCTTAGTTGGTTCATGTAAAATTTAACATGTTATTAGAGCCAAGTGAACAAGGCTAGGTTAAACTAGGATTTCAAGAACATGTAATGTGGCACAAATGGGGATGTTGGAAAATTTGCCACACAAGAATTGAAGATTAATTGGTCACTAAGACAATCGATAACTTAGCAGTATGAACACCCATTAAAAAATAGTAGATATACCTAGCTGGTCCATTGAAAAGTTCAATAACAATATAATCAATTTTATTTTCTTACACAATTGTTCTCTTACAAAAGCCCTTGTCCCTTGCATAGTTGTTATAACTTAAAGTTCTAAAAATTGACATTTCCCTAATTCATTTAGTCTAGGAAAGAAACAACATTAATCATAACATTCTAAGATAACACATTTACATCACACATTTTGTTAAATATTACACACGCCTTCTATGTGATTCCACATTTCACATACGTGTTGATCAATGCATTCACCACAATAATTTTAGAGACAAGTCAACATTGAAAATTGTTTGCATGTATATTTTCTTCTACGATGTCAATTTGTAGAAAATATATTTTACCTTTTGTCATAGCATTTTTTTCTTTTGGAAATTGTGGCAAAGGAGTTTTTTTTTGTTAGGGGTGCCTAAACATCCTTGTGATGATGAAGGGATTGTCTTAGAGGTCCTTAGACATTGTCTATCTTAGTAGGGATGATTCATTTCATTTCAATGATGTTTCTTTGCATTTTAGAGATGTATTTTTATTTAAAAATATTTGGCGATGACTTGGAGACATCTCCCACGATATTGTTGTTGGTAGGGAAGGAGTTGTTAGACATACTTCTAAAGAACATTGCACATCTTACCACATCTAGCATGTGGAGCCTAAAAGACTTTGGAACATAACTTTGATGCTTTAGTCAATAATATTGTCCAAAAGTTTCCTCAATCTCCTCCAAGACCTAAAGATATGGGATGCTTCTCTATATGAACCTCAATCCCCCCACCGTTCAATATATTGAAAATAGGGGAAACATACACACTGATTTTAGCAGGGGACTTAGGGGAGGGAAATAGAAACCCCCCATGCTCCCCTTGCAAAGAATAGAACAACAAAATGACTAATCTTTGTAGATGCATGAAGCACAACATGAGATACTACCTCCCAACCAACCCTTCCCCTCAAAGCTTTCAATCAAGACTCAAGTAGGATGTCCAAAACCAATTCATCTTGTTCCTCAGATAGACCTACCCCCACTTTACCATCTCAGCAGCACTAGGGTCACCATCAAGTCACTATCATCAAATCCACCTCTACCACAATAAGTGACGCCAAAACCACCCTATTTGCATTAAGATGAGCCTTTAAAAGAATTTTGAGTAGTGATTTGTCCTCCTTGCTAGAATCCTAACCAAGGGACCTCAAAGGCTAGGTGCAAACAATACCTTTAGAGGCCTTATCCATAGAGATCCTGATGCTAGAGATGCCTCCTATGCGGCTGCTCACAAAACAAGGATCCACCAAATATATGTTCAACAGTCTATCAAATACTATTTCTTTAATAAGATACATATTATAATCTATAATATATGACAATTAGTCTTATTATTATTAATAGATAAAACTCTTTTTTTGAATTGAGATATATTTAGTATTTACAAGTATTCCATTTCATTCATATTTACAAATATGTCCATCATTCATAAATACAATCATAAATAAGGACATAAACTATTTGCAAATATTAGTTGAATTAAGTTTTATGCTTCTCTAGATCATAATAAAAGTAGTCTTTAACATTTTTTTTTCTAAAGCAACTTTGTTATTAAATCAATAGTGTGATCTCTAAGCTGGTAATAGGCTAAAAATTAGAAATTATTCTTCAACCTCCTATAGTCCTCTAAACCACAATTTTTTCCTTAGCATAGTTGATTCATCTAAATGGTCGTGTGAACCACATAATATGTCATGAAGTTCCAAATAGTCTAAACACATTCTCCAATAACACTAATCATATGTTAGTCCTAGGAGGATCTTAGGGCATGATAGTGGTGCCAGTCCTGCCCCTCCCGTGGTTGGGATGGTGACCTGCCCTTTTGTGGACTCTTCCTCTTTGGACTGGAAGAAGGATGTTGAAAAGGTGGAGGATGGATGGACAACAGTTAAAGGAAAAAAAGTTAAGTCTTCGACTCCTTCATTCGATATGAACTTACGTTCACATAAAGATGGGCAAAAATGTAAATCTTGATTGCCTTGTTTGTGGCTAGTTGGGCCTTTTTCTTTTTGGTTGGAACTATGGTTAGTTCCTTTGGCTTGTTTGGCGGGGCTCCACAGTTGTTTTTTGGTCTTTCTTTGACCTATCTTTTGCTGCTAATGTACAAGGTTTCGGGACCTTTCAAATCCTGTTTTTACTTAATCAAAACACTAATAATATGTTTGTTCCCTTTGGTTTTTTTGGTGGTGCATCACAGTAGTTTCTTTGTTCTTTCACTGCCATATCTTTCGCTGCTTTTGTACAAGGTTTCGGGTCCTTTCAAAACCCGTTTCTATGTAATTAGAACACTAATCATATGTCCAACATAAAAAACTAACATATTACTATCAATTTGTCCACTATTTATGTGGGGAATTCAAGTTCTTTGTTAAATGACAAATACATTGACTACCATGTTCCAATTCTTTGATTTTTTCCCTAGTAATATATTTTTTGAATCTTATTTCCTTCATGGAGATGTCTATTCTCCTCAATCAAAATAGTTTATGAATGATGCACCCATCTATAAGAGAATTCATGGTAGGAAAATGAAAATACATCCACTTATAAAGAAAATTTGTAGTAAACAAAAAGAGCTAGTAAAATATATAAATTTTGAAACTATACATTTCAATTACATAGATACATATAACATAGTATATCTATATAATGTTCAAAAATTCATGAAAGAATATGAATTTTTAAAGAGGAAATAAATTTCATATATAAAAGAATATGAATTTTTAGAGAGGAAATAAATTTCATATATAAAATGTATACATATTATTGTGCAATATAAAATAACATATTTATTTCAAAAAAAAATTGTAAGATGAAATGACAACTTTCAATTAATCAATTAGTATAAATAAATTATTTAAACAATTAATAATATCTTAAAATCTATATAATAATTTTAAATAATTCAAAATAAATAAACAAATTATATAAATAATTAATGATATCTTAAAATCTATATAATAATTTTTAATAATTCAAAATACATATTATTTTCTCATACTAACTATTCTATAACTACTACTTATAATCATTTTCATAATTTTTAAATTAAAAAGCAACAAATCTTTAACTTTGTCAAATCTTGGCTGAATCCACATCAAGATTTGTTTAGCTAAAACAAGTTTGAGCACCTCACTAATTTTATTTTTATTTTTAAATTTAAATATTTTATCAATATGAATAATAAGACATATATTAAACATAATAAATAATTTATTCTTACTACAAATAATCTAATTACTATTTTAAAACATGTATTATTTTTTATAATTAAAACTAACTAATTTGAATTTATAATTTTTTAAAAAGTCACTCAAAAGTAAAATATATAATAAACTAATCAAATAATCTCAAAAATTCTAAATCAATAATAATATATAATAAATTTGTAGACATCCAGAAATATTAATATTAATATTAATATTAATTTCCCTCTTATTCCTCTAACTATTTAATTCAAATCAATTAAATAGTTTCATTTACCAATAGTTTAAACACTATTCTAATGTATTTTATTTAAATACATTTACCTCCACAAAGTCCCTTTTTGATAAATTTATATTTATTAAAATCCTTCATTTTTCCTAATTCTTCTAAGCTGTGATTTATTCAAATCTAATTTGAATTAAATCTAAACCCTAGCTAGGAACCTATTAATCCTACCCTACAACCTATTCTACAGCCTACCCTATTCCTACCCTAATTCCATCACCTCATATCCTAAATGTGTTTCCACATTTAACTGCCCTCTGATCATGCTTAAATGGGTGATTCCTAACCTTTTTAAGGTTAATGGGATGCACACCCACATGGCGAAATTATTTTCAAAGTGGGTACCCATTCTTATTAAATTCCTCTTACCACTTTGTCTCCCCTTGTTGAAATATTAAGCCACTCAATATTAATGCCATTTTTGACTTGAAAATTGGTCATATTTCAAA
>MU227439.1:1848386-1878101 GCA_018584345.1 Thuja plicata | reverse complement strand
TTGAGCATTCAAATGTGTTGAAAACGGTCATGGGGTCTTCCTAGGGGCCCTAGTATGCCTTATCACATACTACGACCCCTAGGGAGATGCCATGACCCCTTTCAACCCATTTGAATGCTCATGTGTGTTCCAAGGGGTCCTACGACCCCTTAGGACACACTTGAACATTCAAATGGGTTAAAAAGGGTCATGGGATCTTCCTAGGGGTCCTAGTATGCCTTATCACGTACTAGGACCCCTAGGAAGACCCCACGACCCCTTTCGACCCATTTGAATGCTCAAGTGTGTCCTAAGTGTGTCCTAAGGGGTTATATGACTCCTTGGGACACACTTGAGTATTCAAATGGGTCAAATGGGCTCATGGGGTCATCCTAGGGGACCCTTGGGACACACTTGAGCATTGAAATGGGTCAAAAGGGGTCATGGGGTCTTCCTAGGTGTACTAGTACGCCTTATCACCTACTAGGACTCCTAGGGATACCCCATGACCCCTTTTGATATATTTGAATACTCAAGTGTGTCCCAAGGGGTACTGTGACATAATTGAAGGAGTCGTAAGGGGTCTTATGACACATTAGAACACTCAAGTGTGTCATAAGGGGTCGTAGGACCACTTTCGACACACTTGAGCATTCTAATGTGTGGAAAGGGGTCATGTTGGCATAGTTGAGAATTCCAATGTGTCCTATGACCCCTTGGGACACACTTGACCCTTAGGAATGTTAAAACTAGGGAAAAAATAAAATAGAAGTCATGAGAATGAGAGAATGCACTTGAAATGTTGAACCATCAGAACCAAAGAACATGACATCTGGATTAGGCAATGCTTCACCTGAGATTTTTCAAAGAAACCCATTCTCCTCTTATACACTCTCACTTTGTTTCACTTCATCTACACACAAGATTGCAATCTCTTTTTGAATTCTTTGAATTTTTCCCAATTGATGTCTTAGGGCTTGGATAATTTGACCCAGTTGATTTCCCCCCTTGTCTCGCAATAATCTCATCTCTTCTCACAGATTTTTAGTAATTCCAAATTTTTTCTCACCCTCTTCCCTAAGTATTTTTTTTTCTTCCTTCACCCCATGAACTTCGTATAAAATACATGTACATGGTAATCTTTATAGTATTTAGGAGGCACAAATTGGTAACAATTGGAGCAATAGGAGTAGGACCCCTTGGGACACACTTGACTATTCCAATGTTATGAAAGGGATCATGGGGACTTCCTAGGGGTCCTAACATGTAATAAAGCATACTAGGACCCCTAGGAAGTCCTCATGACCTCTTTCAACTTATTAGAACACTCAAGTGTGTCCTAAGGGGTCCTACGACCTCTTGGGACACACTTGAGTGTTGAAATGTGTTGAAAGGAGTCATGAGGACTTCCTAGGGGTCTTAACATGTGATAAGGAATACTAGGATCCCTAGGAAGTTACCATAACCCCTTTCAACACATTAGAACACTCAAGTATATCTAAAGGAGTCCTACGACCCCTTCAAACACACTTGATTGTTCCAATGTGTCGAAAGGGGTCATATGAAGTTGCATGACAGACCTTCCTACAGACATGTCCACAAAATTCAAAATTCTTCATACATTGGGCCTTGCAAATCCAATTCTCACATGTTCTCCGTGATGACATTTCCTAGGACAAAGATGACCACAAATTAATTTTTCTTTGCACATTTCCTGGTACAAAAGCTCATACTTGCATCCTCATACCTCCTTAAAACATTAGATTTGGTAACAACATACATCTAGCATCATCTGGATGTTTAGGACAATATAGTGGTATTTCATTACCAACATACCCATTATATGTAAAATGCTTTATCATATCACTCCACACTGGAGAATTGTTTGAGACTAGCTCGACATTTCCAAAGACATACAGACCAATTCTAGCCCTGAAAAGGGGAACACAAGTTCTATTTGGAATGTTAAGAAATCCTATATTTTTTTATGTTTTTACATTCAAATTAAGAATTCAATGTTTCTTGTACCAAAGAAAACAATATGATATCAACACTCTTGTGCCTGGTCAAGAGTACAATTGCTAAGAATTGAGCTTTGAGTTCTAGATACTAACCTTGCTAGAATTTTCTCGTATTCATATATTCCCTCCAAAAATTGATCCAAAACTCTATTAGTAAAGCACACTATGAGAATGGGACCAAAGGAGTTTACAATCTTATCAGGCAAAGCCTTTATAATTTGCAACTCGGTAAATGTTTTTCCAGTGCCAAGAGGGCCCTAAATAATGGCCAATTTTTTGATAAGCTCATGATTAATGGCCGCCTCCTGACTATCATCAATAGAATCACATTTGTAGACTTGTTTCCAATAAAAATTACATTGAAGCTTCTTGTTGTTTTGGCTTCTAGATAATCTAACTGATCTACAAACAAAATATTGAATGAAAGACCAAATTCTAAACCATGTTTACCTCCTCTCATCCCCACATATTGAATAGAGTTATAAACCTAGAAATCAAATGACCCTTTGTGCTCAACAAACTCCCATTTTTTCTTGTAACTCCCTCTAAATTGGTTCACACACTCCCTATAAGCTTCAAGTAAATCTTCTCTTATAACCCTAAACTGGGTGTGTAAATAATTACGTATACATTCTCATATGGCTCTGCAGTTCTCTATCTATAGGAATACAAGACTCCATCTGCACCATCATTTTGCAAGAGTTCCATGGTAGGAGGTAATATATGGGTTCAGAGAGAGAGAGAGAGAGAGAGAGAGTTCCTACTCCCTCTCTCTCTATAGTTCCTACTCTATCTCCTACGTATTATTGTTATACTATAAATATTAATAAATAATTAATACTAATATTATACTATTATAAAATAGAGAAATTTAAATAATAATATAATACTAATATTTAAATAATTATATAATACTAATTCTATTACCATCTAATATTAATATTAAAACAAATGAAATTTAAAATATATAAACTAAAACTCATAAAATTGAAAAATTGAAAAAACTTGAATCATAAAATTTTGAAATCAAAATGTTGTATTTGGGCGGGAGATATCGGATGTATGATTAGGCTTGGTAGTTGCTTTGGGTTTTGTCTTTCCAATGCCAAATGTGGTTGGTCAACCCAAATGACGTGGTCACCATATTTACTCTGATCTACAGACTTAGACAATGTAGCAGATGACTTTTTTTTCACCCAAAATTGATGAAACAAAAAGGGTTTCTTAAAGATGCTATCAGCTTTCCATCAATATAATTGTTGTCTAAATTCAAGTTCAGTAAGTAATTATTACTTATTTTCTAGTTGAGATATCTCTAAAGTCCTGATTGGCATACTGATTGAAAAACAACCATAACTTTCAAACAGTTTAACCTTTTTGAAATCTGAAACATGCATCGCATTCTATGCTTCGCCTACTATAAGAAAAAAAAGCTTCCAATATTGTAAAGTTTAGAATTAGTTAACGTGGTCAGACACCATATTTTTTTTATTTTGAATAAGTTGTATCAAGAAATTCATAATTAATTATTTAGTTGGTAAAAAATTACACAAAAATATGCGTCACATCCGGGCATGAGTCTACTACTTATATTTAGAATCTTGTGAAAATATGTCATCATTTGATTGTGATTAAGGTGGTCAGACATACACATACTTTTTATATTTTTCCTAAAATTTTCGTACTACTACATTGAAATCTAATATATTGAACAATTAGATTTTTTTTTTTTTTGCAGAAAAGGGCTAGTATTTTAGAAACTACATTCAATTTCCGACAGATTATGTTGTTACAACTTTTTCACATAAGGCTGATAAGATGTTCAACTTTTTCCATCTAGTTGACTAACCCTGATTTTCTGAATTTTCATTGCCACTTAAGGCCATACCTTGCTATACCATGATCCTGCACATACCCACTGGTGAAGATAAAAAAAGAAAGAGAAACTATTTAGATGAGTTACTATAATTATTACTTAGTTCCACTCAAAATAGAAAGGTAAGTACCAAAATCATACTAGATAATTATTCTGATATCAGAGATTCTAAGACTCCAGGTTCTTCTAGATTTTCTTTATATAATTATTTCTGGGGAAATTATGACCAAGCCATTCCAATCTCAAACCCTTGGACTTGTGGGTTAGCTAGGTTAATAGTGCCAGATGTATTTATAGATGCAAATTTCATTGTTGAATTGGAAAATACATATGACCCTCTAAATAAAATAATTAAGAAGAGTGATGGGAAACCCTTAGTGACCCTGGATAGGAATTCATTCATAAAGGCATTTGGTTGTTACTCCCCTATTAGCACAGAGATTGATTTGCAAAAATTGAAGAATATATATGTCAGAGAGGATGGGGTAGCAGTGACATTGATCAAAGATAAACATGTCCCTAAGAATATGAGGGGCCTCATTGAGGCTATCCCAGGAGCAATTCCTTATGCCTATAAGGATCTGATCCACTACATCAAATATATTGCATATGCATTAAATAGAGTACTGGGAGTAGATTCAGGGAGAGAAAGGATTACCTCTGACATCCTTATGATGGTACTAGACATACAAAGTCCTCATGTTAGTACTAACTATGATTACATCCAATATGTAATTGATAGGATGCATGAGGGGTTTGTACAAATTCAGAACAAGGAGGTGAACCCTAAGGTAATGCAATATTCTTTATTGATGCACTTAATTATTTATTATAACTTCCCCTTGATGGATTGTGACAACCTGAGGCCACAAAGATTCTTTCAGAATCAACCTACCCTAATCTAATTCTGGATAAGGGTATGGAACTACACATCAAAAGATTATGATTTTGGTGCATTTTAGAATTGGATGGTTACCATCCTTGTAGCCCTTGGTGTGGAGAAGACAAGGTTTCCAATCCAGGTGTTACAACTCTTGAGGCCCTGTGATATGGTGGACAAATGGCCTAGAGATCACAATTGGGGTAATTTCTATTATGAAAAAAATTATACAATGATGAGGGTGTATGCTTCCATTCACCCACCCCAAATCTTTCCATTTCATGTGCCACAGAGGATAGAAGCCATGGAATTCATAAGGCAGCTAATTTTAACAGATAAGGAACATCTAGCTCCCCACACGAAGGGAAATTTCAGCCCTAGACAGTTCATAATATATGGTTTCACCATTGGGAAAGGGGCTATAGATTTGATAAGTTTGTGGATGAACCATTTCATAATGTATATTTCTTTATGTAGGTATCTTGATTTAGAAGGTTTTATATCAAGTGCAAGGAAATTATTGACTCCTTCCATCCCTTTTAATAAGGAACATGAGAAATGTATGGAAGAATATGTTATTATAAATATGATGGATGATGATGAGATTTCTTTGAGAGAGCAAAATTTTAATGAATTACTAGATTTAGAAAGACAGGTGAAGAGAAAAGGATTGAGTTTTAGTGGTTTTTTCCATGACTTGCCCTATTTTAAGAGGCTTGATTCTATGATTGAGTCACACAATCTCTTGTGTAATAAATTGGAATATGTACTAGATGAGAGTGACAAGAGGAAGAAGTATTCCTCATCAAAAAATGAAGAGGAGAGTGACAAAGAGTAATATGTACCTAGCCCACCTCCAATGGATAAACAAATGATTGAATATCAATCAACAGAAGGGGAGCAACAAGCAGAAAATGTTGTGGATTTAACCTTAGTCCCAAAAGATGAAGTCACAGATGAGCCCCCACAGAAAATAATCCCACCTTCATAGCAAAAGAATGAAAAAAGAAGAGATAGAATTGGTGTTCTTATCCCAGGAAGTAGAGCTTATGACCATGGATTGAGGAAGCAAATAAGGTAGGGAAAAAGGATGCAAAAGAACTTTGAAGAGGAAATTGAAATTCCTCTTCAGACTTGCACTGATGAAAGGACATTGTACCAACAAGAATTCTTAAGTGATGACCAGTTGATCCACACAAAAGAATTCAAAGAATTTCTTGTTTGGAGCAAACATAGATTAGTAAGGGAAAAGCTACAACTAGAGGGAGGAGCCCTAGTGAAAGAAGAAGCCTTGCAAGAATTGCAATATTATGATCCTGAGTCTCAAAGGATGACTCCTGAAGAGGCAAGACAACTGGTTAAGTACATTGGAATGTTGCTAGTTGAGGGCTGGGATTTAGCCTAACCATTTATCATTGATAAGGTGAGGAGGCAACCTGATATGAATTTGTCATCAGAGGGTTCATGTAGGAGACATGATTAAGAGATTTGGATACAATCCAAAGTCCCAAACATTGTCTATGTGGAGCCTACCTCCCAAGGATAATAAGCCCTCAGTGATGAGCATAGAAGAAAAGATGGTAGGGAACCAAATTATTTGGTTAGTACATAATACAAGGGATATGGAAATAGCCCAAGTAATGACATAATTTGCGTAGCTTAATGAAGCTAAAACTGCTCAATTATCAAAGAAGATAAAAAATATGACAGCTGAGAGGAGTGCAATTGTGTAGGATAGAGAGTTGTGTAGAATATAACTCCATGTTAATGAAAAAATAATCAGTGAGTTGAAAAAACAATTACAAGAAACACCAAAGGTTGCCCCTGCAGAACCAAAAGAGGTCAGTGATAGTCAAGTCCAGATAGAATGGGAAGCTGATGAAACATGGGTGGATATTAAAGAACATAATGATATTATTTTGGGTGCTCTTTTTGAAATATTTTAGCACAGGATACATGTAATAAAAGATAAGGTAGATGTAGTTTTAGATGCTTATAATAAACTGCTAGGGTTATATGCAGTGGTTACTAATTATGTAACAATTTTGAACCCATATTATGCTAGTTGGTCAGTAAGGACACACCTTTTTGAGAGGTTAGCATCATTATAACCTTTGAGGGATGATCTACCAGATACAGTCATCCAAGTGCATGAAGAGATAGAGCACATAGGATTTACCTTATCATATTTTAAGGGTAAAGTCAATCAGGTTGAGGCCAAAATGAAGATGTTTGGGCCATAATACAATAGATTTGTACCCTTGATCAAATCAGAGGATGGTCAGATCAAACCCTTAGGAGCATGGATCACTGAATTTGATAAGGTGATGCTCGATAAACATATATATATCTCTGACAAGGGAGAGCTTGACATGGAGAGATACAAAAAACTTTTAAATGAAGCCTTTAAGGCTGATATTGACTTCACCAAATTTGTTATAGATAACAAAGGCGTAACTGATTCCAGATGGGATAGGTTGAAGGCAAAGCTGCAAAACATTCAAAGCTTCAACTATCCTACTGATGTAGAGGTCACAGCATGGGACACACTGACAAAGCCCCACAAAAAGAAAGTTGTTGACATGGACTTGGACATCTTGGATGTAGAGTTAAAGACACCTGGCACCTGCTCTCCGAGCACAAGGAAGTTAGTAAACTTAAAGACTAGTGTAGGTTAACTTGAAAAGGTGGTCACTAGATCCCAATACAAATCAGATTCTATCTTGAACAACTATAGACAAAGGTGCCAGAGTTCACAAGAGGACAAATTACAAATCAGATTTCATTCCTCAATTTTGTCCTCCCACCGCTTAGAGTCATTCTTGTATTTTGTCTTTTCTATGTTTTTAGGGTTAGGTCTCCAAATCATCCAGAGCTTGTTGCATCCTTGTTTTAAGGATTCCAAGATGATTTGAGACTATATATATGTAATTTTAACCTTTTTTAGTGAGAGACAGAGAAAGTTGGAAACTTTAATAGAATTACAAGGCAGACTAAAATTATGTCTGAACCTTTGAACTATTTGTCTATCTAATGTATTTGAAGCTTTAAGAAATCAATATAAATATATTGCAATCTCTTTTCTACATCTGAATTGTCTCTTTACATTTTTGTTATTGTTCTTGTGTATTTATCTGTAAGGCATTTAAGTGTTAGAATAGTCCCAAAGGATAACTGAGAGGGGGGGGTGAATCAATTATTAGCTAATTTAAATTATTTTCTTTTATTAACTCCAGAATACAATAAAGTAAATGCACATTCATATAACATAATAGACAACACCACAGTTTGGTTACGGGGAAACCAAATGGTAAAAAACCCCGATGGGAATTAGCACCCACAATGAACTATACTTGTTTATTATAATCCCTCTTAGAAGATCTTGCAACCCTGTTAGGAGTTATTATTTACAATGCAATAAGTATAGTGACCTAGTTAAGGGTGAGGACTCACTATCCAAAAGCTCACTGCTTCAATGGCAAAGTCTACAACCTTCTGTGGAATAGATATGCACTATATCTGATGATAAACTATAGAGTAGACCTATTGTCTTAATCAGTTCCAATGTATTGTAATCTTCCACTACTTCTTCACATAGATCCTTGATGAATGGAAAACAACTGATATTTTGCTCTGTACTTTTTCTGTCACTTATCTTCTCATTCACACTTAGTGTTCACAAATGAACTACTATAAGTATCTTCCTCAAAGTATGAGATCATGGGACTTGTTAGACAGCTCTTCATAACATCCTTGTCAGCTAAACTAATCACGCAAGCATAATTACAACCGCCCAATATAAACTGAATAGACACGACACTTCACAAAGCCATCTTCACCAAATTAACTCTAACATTGCAGACTTGTTGAAGCTAATTTGGCACCTTTAGATAACTATCTTCAACTCATAAATAATCTTGAACACAAACACGCATATCCCGAAGATAAGCGTAACTCAAGAACCAATGCAAATACGTTAGCTCTATACAGATAAACTCCAAAAACTGTAACTGTCACTAACAGGTTTATACATCACAACTAAAACATCAAATCTAATTTTGTGTGTATAAATAAAGCATCAACAACATGTCTACAACATGAATATAACCGCGCAGGGGTTAATATCATCATTCTGATAAGTACATACAGAACACTGTTGTATATTATATGTTGTCATCAATGATAAACATACAATCAACTAGCTGCCAGAAGTAAATCTCCAACAATCTCCCCCTTTGACATTGATGGCAACATATGATACTAAAAACATCTTTAGTACATGGTGTTCCTCTTTCTTTTTACAATCTTCTCAATATCCTCATCAAAGATTCCTCTACACTACTGCAACTCTTCTGTCTATGTTTTTAAGTTACATGATTATATACTCCCCTAGAGTATATGATCCCCCTTACTACATACTCCCCCTTTGACATCAATGGTAAAGGGAACCATAAAAAATTAGGCACAGGTACTACTCCAGAAGTAGAGTAGTCAACCATTCATCAGTCACTATTGACTGATGTACTTGGTGCTTTATCTAATCAGACTTAGGAAAGGGTATTACTCCCAACTTCTCCCTAAGATATCCAAAAGTATCTTTTGATAAAGGCTTTGTGAAAATATCTGCCAACTGTTCTTTAGTACTTACATAGTCCAATTTTAATTCATTATCTGCAACTTTTTCTCTAAGAAAATGGTATTTGATCTCAATGTGTTTTTTCTTTGCGTGCATCACAGGGTTCTTGGATATGTTGAGAGTACTGGTGTTATCACAATGAATGACAATGGGATAATCAACCTGAATACCAAAATCTTTAACCATCTGCTTGATCCAAACCATTGTTGAACAATTCAATGTTGCTACAACATATTCAGCTTCTGCTATTGACTGAGAGATACAATTCTACTTCTTGCTTACCCAAGAAACCAACCTATCTCCAATAAATACTACTCCTCTAGAAGTACTCTTCCTATCATCAATACAAACTACCCAATCTACATCTGTATACACATGAAGTTGTACATTCTCTGATTTAGGGTACCATAAACCATAGTCTATAGTTCCTTTTAGATATCTGACTATTCTCTTGATTTTCATTAGGTGATTCTGCTTAGGTCTAGCTGAAAATCTACCAACAATGTCAACTACATTAGATATGTCTAGTCTAGATTGAGTAAGATATATAAGTTTTCCAATCATAGACTTGTACAATGTCTTATCAATTGCTATGGATTCATATTCTTTAGAAAGCTTGCTTCCTGTTATCATAGGAGTGCTTACTAGCTTACAGTCTTCCATCTTGAAATTTTTCAATATTTCATTCACATATTTGGACTGGTTTATGAATATTCCTTTATATTTTTGCTTTACATTCAATCCAAAAAAATATTTTATAGGACCAATCATGCTCATTTCAAATTCATTCTACATTTCTTTTGCAAATTCTGCACTAAGCTTGTCATTACCTCCAAAGATAATGTCATCAACAAATATGGCAACAAGTAATAATCCATCAGGTTTCTCTCTTATGAATAAGTTACAATCTGCTTCTCCTTTCTTGAATCCAATCTTGGTAAGATAACCATCTAGTTTCTCATACCAAGCTCTTGGGGCCTGTTTAAGTCCATAGAGTGCTTTCTTCAATCTCCATACCATGTCTAGTTTATCTGATAGATTAAATCCTCTAGGTTGTTCTATGTAGACTTCTTCCTTCAAGTCACCATTTAGAAAATCTTATTTGACATCCATTTGATATACTTTAAAATCTTTGAATGTTGCATAAGCCAGAAATAACTTAATGGCTTCTAATCTACTCACAGGGGAAAATGTGTCATTGTAATCTATCCCTTCCCTCTGTTCATATCCTTTACACACTAGTCTTTCTTTGTTTCTCACCACTGTACCATCTTCATTCATCTTGTTCCTGAATACCCACTTTTTTCCAATCACATTTTTGTCACTAGGTCTAGGAACCAATTCCCATGCATCATTTTTTATTATTTGATCTAATTCTTCTTCCATTGCTTTCTGCCAATCAGAATCCTTGCAAGCATCTTCAACATTTAAAGGTTTAATCTGTGAAAGTAAACATACCTCTTCATCCACTATTAAACTTTTTGCTTTAGATCTAGTCAAAATATTGCTGCTCTGATCTCTAATGATATCATCTTTTGAATGATACCTAGATGTGAATTTTGAAACTTTTGGTGTGACATCCTCATCTGTAATCTGTGATACTTCTTTGCTTGATTTAGGTTCATTACATGATACATTAATGCAATCAAACATTTCTTCAGTAATAGTGTCTTTACTGCTAGGCCTAGGTTCATTCTCAATCATAGGTGCATATTCATAGTACCTCTCTTGAACCATGAACTTCTCATCAATCTTTACATGAGTACTTTCAATTATCTTCTTTAATCTTAAATTGAAACATTTGTATACTTTTCTTTTAGTAGAATAACCAAGGAAAATACCTTCATCGCTTCTAGCATCAAACTTACCAACACCATCATCTCTCTTGATGTAGCACTTGCTGGCAAAGATTCTAAAGTATTTTATTGTAGGTACATTACCAAACCAAAGTTCATAAGGTGTCTTATCTACACCTAGTCTTAGTTGTGTTCTATTGATGGTATAGACTATTGTATTGACTGCATCTCTCCAATAGGTGTGCACAACTTTTCCTTCAATCATTATAGTGCGCGTTGTATCAAGTATGATCATGTTCCTTCTTTCTACAATCCCATTCTACTGAGGGGTTTTGGGTGCACTCAATTGTCTTTTGATTCCATATTCTTCATATTAGTCACAAAATTGGTTAGAGGTGAATTCTCCTCCTCTATCTAATCTCAGACACTTTAGTTTTAATCCAGATTCATTTTCAAATTTAGCTTTGAATATTTTGAATTTCTCAAAGGCTTCAGAATTCTCTTTTAAGAACGCAACCCACTTCATCATTGAAAAATCATCAACAAACAAAATGAAATACCTTTCTCCATAGTATGATCTAGTTTGAGTAGGACCACATAAATCTGTATGCACTAATTCTAACCTGTTCTCAGCTGAGTTTTGCTTGCTCCTGAAAGAGCTCCTTACATGCTTTCCCATAACACATTCCTTGCACATTGTGTCAACTGGTCTTGCAATACTTGGAAGGTCTCTAACTACCTTGACATTGCTTATCTTTACTATATTGTCAAAATTGATATGGCAGAGTCTCTTGTGCCATAACCAACTATCATCCACTTTTGCAACAAAACAACTTAAAGCTGAATTGAGCTGAAAAACATTACCTTTTGTTTTTGAGCTGGATGCAATCATTTCACCTTCTTTATTTTTAATAATGCATTTGTTTTCTTTGAATTCCAAATGATAACCTTTGTCAAGTAGCTGTCCAACGCTTAGTAAGTTGTGATGTAATCCCTGGACAAACAAAACATCATCTATCTTATTCTTTCCATCCAGGGTGATAGATCTTGTTCCTATGATAGGTTTAGGAGTTTTATCTCCAAATCTAACCATACCACCTTTGTACTTTTCTAGATTAAAAAATATGTCTTTACCCCCTTTAATGTGGTGAGAGGATCCACTGTCAATGATCCAATTAGTTATGATGTCTGCTTTGGGAATTAGGGCTAACTTATGTGCTTCCTTTTCATCTTCAATGTTCATTTCCTCAAGAAATTTTTCCATGTCTTTAATGGAAACAAATCCAATTTCATCCTCTCCCAAATCTTCATCTATTACACCTTCTTCAACATGGTAGAATTCTTTTCTGTATTTAGGTTTGTAATCAGATCTAAACTTCTTGACTCTTGTGGGACACTTGGATGCAAAGTGACCGATCTTGTTGCATGAAAAATATTTGAATGGAAGTTTTCCTTCATAATTTCCTTTGCCTTTCTTTTCTCTTTTAGCAATCATGGCAATAATTTATTCTAGCTCTTCATTAATTTCTTCTTTCTCATTTGAAGTGTGTAAAGTTTTCTTACCATGTATTGATGCTTTGAAGGTTGTTTCACTTTTGGGTTCAGTCTTCAATCTTGATATCTCAAATGCAGATATTTTACTGATCAAAGTCTCTCCCTTAAAGTCTTTTTAAAATTGCATGGTTTCATCTAGAATATTGATCTTTCTCTCATAGTCTACTGTCAATGTAGTCATCAGCTTGTCCATTATGTCTTCTTCTGAAATTTCTCCATCATTGTTTCTGATTCCAGATACTACTTCATTTATCGTCTGATTGTAGGCTCTGATGTTCTCTTCAGGTAACACCTCAAGATTGTTGTATTTCCTTTTCCATGTCTTCCTGCGTGCATTATTTTCTTGGATATCTCCTTCAAACATGTCTTCTAAATACTTCCATATTGTGTATGCCTTGTCTACTTTCTTGATCTCAGAGAATTCACTGTCAAAGAGTGCACTTATAAGGGCTTCTTTGGCAACTGCATTAGCTATGAATGTATCCTTTTGTTTACTAGTAGCATCATCTCTTGCATGGTCTTTTAGAGAGGGAATAACAACTTCTTGTGTGGCTATCTCAAAGATGTCAAAAATAACACACTGTAGATGTGTTATCATTTTGTTCTTCCAATCCAAATAATTCTCTCCATCAAACTTAGGACTCTCTTTTCTGAAGTATGCCATCTGATCTACCCTAAGCTGTTAGACTTTCTCTTCAAGGCACTTGGCTCTGATATCAATTGTTAGAATAGTCCCAAAGGATAACTGAGAGGAGGGGGGGGTGGATCAATTATCAGCTAATTTAATTTTTTTTCTTTTATTAACTCCATAATACAATAAAGTAAATGCATATTCAGATAACACAATAGACAACGCCATAGTTTGGTTACGGGGAAACCAAATGGTAAAAATCCCAGTGGGAATCAACACCCACAATGAACTATACTTGTTTATTATAATCCCTATTAGAAGATCTTGCAACCCTGTTAGGAGTTGTTCTTTACAATGCAATAAGTATAGTGCCCTGGTTAAGGGTCTGACCCTATTAGGAGTCTTTTATAAATAACCCTGTTAAGAGTGAGGACTCACTGTCCAATAGCTCACTTCTTCAATGGAAAAGACAAAAACCTTCTGTAGAACATATATGTACTATATCTGATGTTGAACTATAGAGTAGACTTGTTGTCTTGATCAGTTCTAATGTATTGTAATCTTCCACTACTTCTTCACATAGATCCTTGATGAATGAAATGCAACTGATATTCTTCTCTGTACTTTTTATGTCACTTATCTTCTCATTCACACTTAGTGTTCACAAATGAACTACTATAAATATCTTCCTCAAAGTATGAGATCATGGGACCTGTTAGACAACTCTTCATAACATCCTTTCGGCTAAACTAATCATGCAAGCATAATTAAAACCGCACAATATAAACTGAGTAGACACGATGCTTCACAAAGTCATCTTCATCAAATTAACTGTAACATTGCAATCTTGTTGAAACATGTTTGGCGCCTTTAGATAACTATATTCAACTCATAAATAATCTTGAATACAAAAACACATATCCCAAAGATAAGCATAACTCAAGAACCAATGCAAATATGTCATCTTTGTACAGATAAACTCAAAAAACTGTAACTGTCACTAACAGAATTATACAACACAACTGAAACATCAAATCTGATTCTGCGTGTATGAACAGAGCATCAACAACATGTATATAAAATGAATATAACCAAGTAGGGTTTAATATCATCATTCTGCTAAGTACATATAGAACACTACTGTATATTATATGTTTTCATCAATGACAAATATACAATCAACAAGCTTCCAGAAGTAAATCTCCAACATTAAGCACATTGATCATAAGGTGATTGTGCAGTTACTTGTAAGTTCCTTCAAGGAAGGATTAAATTGTTTCAAGTAACCCCAAGGAACATAACATTAGTTTAAGGGTTGGTTGATAAATTTGTAGGGAGAGGATAGTTTATAAGGTATTCTATCTTTGTTGCAAGTGTTTCATTGATTACCTTAATATGGATTTATACAAGATATTGACTCATAGCCTAGGGATTAGGCACTAGTTTTGTGTTTGCTAAGTAATTGATTTACAATCTAATATTTTCAAATTACTTAATCATATACATTATAGAACATATAACTTCATTCAAGTGATTGTATTCCTAGGATATAGTTCAGTTTTCTTATTCCTTGAAGAGAGGATCATTAGGTTGCCCCTCCTAAAATCAAAAGGAAGAAGGATAAAAGTCCTTGTCTCATTGGTTTATGTTATCAAGACCATATCCTGGCTTATAGTACTCTATTTTAAATTAATCATTGCAATCTCCAAGGTATCTTATAAGTTGTTACAATGAGGTCAAATTTAAAAACCAGGGAATGAACTAGTCCACTAAAAACATTGACTGAAGAATCAATAATCTATCATAGGTAATACTTGCTTGAGTTTGTGGAGCTCAAAAAAGAATGAGGTGATAATAGGAATCCCCAGTATTATAAAATACCTCATAAATTAGCCTTTATCTTTCATAAAACAGAGTTTGCATTCAAGTATATAAGTATACTATCATTTTAAGGTTGTGTTGCATGAAAAAGAGCTAACAAATTGGTGACTCTACGTGGGAATAGAGATGGTAAAGTCTTGGTAAAAGTATTCAAAATGTCTAAGGTCTTCAAAGATAGTATACTCATATTTGTAGTTACCAAGGTCATTTTTGATAGTATTCATTTATCCCAAACAACTGTTGGGTGGCGACTCTAAAGTTAAATCTCTGAGATCAGTACAAATTAAGTGAACATCTTTCAAAATGAATACTAGGTCAAAAACTAGGGGGAATCCTGAAATTGCATTAGATGGAGGAATCCCATCAACTTCATGAATGGAGATGTCTTGGAGGAAGAAAATAAACCAAGTCAGTATAGATGAATCTTCTCCAAGAAGCCAAAACAACACTACTAGGAGAGAGGAGGGTAGTAATATGTTTAATTACAAAGGTAATACTTCAGAATATGAAGAAACTTCAGAAAGGAAATTAGAAACATTTGCAGCTACTTTCGCTTCTAGTGAATGAGAAGGAATAAATTCCATAAGTTCAAATTTTGAGGTTCCTTCTCATAAGCTTGCTAAGGAGGAAAGACTCATCATGAAACATCTTGCCATTATTCAACAGATGAAGAGGGAAAAGGAGCTTAGAAAGAAAAAACATGAACATAAGGATGTTGACAGAATTAAAAGAAGATCCTTAAGACATCAAACTACTAGAAATACTAAGAGGTCTTAAAAAGACCAAGAAATAACCAACACTCACAGAGCTTCTAGTTCAAAAAATGTTAAGGACAAATGTAAACAAAAGATCAATGAAAGCAAAATTGAAGAGCCTAAAGTTCAGAAAGCCCTAACAGAGAAAATGTCCAAATTTGATATTGATCTTGAAAGACTAAGAATAGAAAAGGAAACCATGGAAAATATGCTAGAGAAAGCTCAGATGGAAGCTGCAACAATAGAGATGAAAAAGAAAATAGATTTTTTGTAGTCTTCCAAATATTCTTATGCTGGAATTGAGAACACAACATCTTACAAAACAAAAGCTACTACCTTCAGAGAGACTGATAATTTTCAAAGGAAACCATTGGACCCTAAAAGGTATAAGAAATTTAATTTTATTGGCATTCTTGGATACCCAAATGCATTTACAAAAGATGTGGGTGATGTAGGAGAAAAGCTCCCAAAATTTCCAGGTAATAATGTCATCTCTTGTAATGCCCCGCTAGGGAACCCAGGAGAACTTAACCTAAACATGACACTAAGTTCACGGATTAATTTTTTTTTTTAAGAATTATAACATGCACAAATTAATAAACAACAAGTCTTTTTGTTATTATTTATTTTTTATAAATTATTTCTTAAAAATGGAATAATAAAAGACTTTTTCTCTTTTTGTCTTTTTTATCAAATTTTAATAGACTGGTGTAATTATTTTCAACTTTGTATTTCATAGAGAGTTATATTTTTTTCCAATTAATTTCGCAAAGAATATTTTCAAGGGAGGGATTTATTTTTTTCTTCTACTATAGTTTTAACTATAGAGCATATTGATTTATCATTTTCTACGAGTTCTATAGGGAATTCCCCAATGCAATTTTGACAACACTTCTGGACTAGGGTAATATATATTTTCCTACAAAAATTAAGGATCCAGGTTTCCAAAAATACCCATTTCAACAATATATTCAAATTAGAAACCCTTATACCCATTTACAAGCGCAGATCTGGCATGCAAGCTTGATTTAAACACGAAATTAATCTAAAACATTATTTTCCAAATGAAATCTTCTAAAACACAAAATAACCAAGCAAGGAATGACCAAACAAAGGATTCTTAGCTTTCTGGATGCATAGAAGACAGGGATCCAAAAACCAGAATTGACATGAACAAGACCCTACCTCAATAACTGTTGAGGAATACACAATGCAAAATCCAAGCAAGGAGAATTCCCAAATTATTCTCCAAAACCAAGCACACACCAAATCTCTCAAAAAATCCTCTCAAAAACCTGTTATTTTCCAATGAGAGAAGAATCCCCCTAATGAGGATCAACTTCCCCTAATTAAGAAAACCCTCATCAAAACACATTCAGTTAACTCCTAAAAGGACTCTACCCAAAATTGAAAGAAAATAACAATTACCTAATTAAAATATCTAATTACTTGCACAACTCAACTTTGACTCCTAAAATTAAGTTGAGATCTCTTGAGTTTGAAAATAATTTTTCAACCAAATCTTGCACATGTAATTAATAAAATATTAATTTAAATAACTTAAATATTTAACGCACAATAATCCATGCAACTTAATATTTAATTATTTAACTAAGCATAAAGGCTCATTTACTCTAATTTTCAATTAAATATATAATTAAATACTAATATTCAATAATTGCACTTTGAATAAACTTTCAATTAAACATAGGTATTTAATTTAATTTTCAATTAATTAAATACCCTATATTTAATTGCAATTAAACAAATAACATGATATAACACCCACATAATCACATCAAGCACTTGAAATCAAACACATGCAAAATCAAACATGCACTAGGAAAGGGATACACAAATTCCTATCCACTATATGAATTCGGCAAGGGTAGTCAAATAGATACTTGTCCACTAACTAGGACAATTAGATTAAGGATAGATCTAGACCTGAAAACTATCTCCCCTCTCTTACCATTGAGATTAATGTGATAGGACACGCTCAATCCTACCAATTAAGGGAAGATGTACCATGATACCGACAAACCTGTCATCACAAAGATGAACATACATGGATATATCATATGGAAAACAATGGTTGAGACCAGGTTATCGTGTAGATCTTGCCGAAGCAAGTAAGTACAAGTCTGTCCCATACCACACCCAACACATCAAATAGTAATGCAAAACATACAATGATCCATGTGCATATAAATCTAGGGTCAGTATTGTCAGAAAACCATAATCGAAATGAAATCCTAACATATACATAAGCATCATTAAATAACCATAAATCATATATACACAAAAGATACAACATGATAATAATGGATCAATAACATACTGAAAAGTAATGCACGAATATCCTTAAAATCACCTAAAAGAGCTAACACATACCTAATATGGTCTAAAAGAGATCAGAAACTAACACAGACAGTCAGACAAAGGGGTAGGTATTACATCCTCCTCCCCTAAAACTAGGCTTACTCCTAGAAGCCAATAACTAATCTAGTAAAGAATCAGAAGGATTCACACCATAGTACTACACCCCCTATTAATAGGGATCAAACAAGAAGATTCACCCAACTCATAATCACCAAAAGAATATACCCATCACAACAACCATTCATTATATCCAAGAAGAACTAATGTAAGTTAACTTAACTATCTTACTTTAAGATATGCATAACGAATCACAAAGAATGATATAATTCAAATTTAAGCATAAGCCAAAAATCACCTTAATCATTTGTTCATCATCTAACACTTCTTAAATAAGTCTATATCTTTAATGCTTTCAAGAATCATGAAATACATACATACTAAAGCTTAATATAGAAGACACATATCCATATTCATATCAACTAGAAATTTGATTAGTTGATGCAACTTTACTTAATGCATCACTCACACAAACATATAAATTACGTAATGTATTTCATTCCACATGAAATTATAATGCAATCTCTATGATGTCCTCCCTTATACATACTATCAGAGGTCCACAAAGAACATGATAGAACAATACTTATCACGAAACATGGTCAACAATGAAAAACATTCAGAATATCCACCGTACACTCAAAGAAAAACCCAAGTGGGAGAACTTCCAAAGTTCAACATTAAATCAAAAAGGGGTAGGTACCATTCCAACAATAAATCAAATGTGACTAATGCCACAACTAGACAATGAAAAGAGATTTGGGTGACTAATCCAGTTATAAGAAAATTCAAAAGAAATTAATGTTGACCCATACACATCACAACAAGATATCAATCAACCAAAATTAATAATCAATGTAAGAAAAACATTTCACATAACAAGGTGACTAGGGGTAGCCACACACAAGGTAGTAGTCACTTCATGACATCCAAGGTACCTCACTCTAGATGCATTAGAGCATGCACACTCACTCTAGATGCATTAGAGCATGCACACAATCACTCAAGATAGACAATATGTTATAATTATAACATCATCTTTATGCAACTTCATGCAATTATGAATTCTACTATGTTACTACCATTAATATTTAATCAATCATTTGCAGAATGATATAAACAGGTTAAAAGTTACAAGAATTCTACTAAGGATGCAATGCATAATTTTATTTGGGGACTTAGTTCCTTTACCCAATCAATCTATAATAATGAGGTACAATTCCAATCTATTAATGTACTCCTAATGAATGATATATATTTCTAACAATGCACAATGTATTGAACAAACAAGAATTTACTTTACAATTTTCATAATCAATCATATTCCATCAAAGCTGATTACAACACTCACACAATACACTTCATATAATTCAAACAAAGTCTATTCAATACAACATGCAAGTCTAATCATACATGATCAATAAAATCACACTCAAGAGGCTAAGAAATAGGTCACTCAAGAACCACAAATCATTCAAGGGAAGGAAATCACTCAACATGGAGTTCTTCAAACTAGGACTCCATCACCACAACATATCACATACAAAATACATCAACTATCATGCTATAACGGATGAGGAAGTCAAATGACAAACACCAAGTCTTCATACATATAAGCACACAAGACCAAAAGAAGTAAGCCATCTGCTCACCAACAAAACACTCCTATAGATGATTTCGAACTTCATGAGCATCGATAAGACTAGAGACACTAGAGTTTGAATCACAGATCCTAACACAATTCGAGCCTCAATAGGTATCCACCTATAGCAACCAAGACTAAACATCACTTCCAAATCAAGTGGGAAGAACCACACACAAGAGTAAGATATCATGAACAATGGCTCTAAAGACACAAGGAGATGAGTGCTAACATGCACTACTAACCAACTAAGGGGCACACAATTTTTCCAGAGCTCCCAGTGTAGAAACGTGTGCTCTGATACCAAGTATAATGCCCCGCTAGGGAACCCAGGAGAACTTAACCTAAACATGACACTAAGTTCACAGAATAATTTTTTTTAAAAATAATTATAACATGTACAAATTAATAAACAAGTCTTTTTGTTATTATTTTTTTTGTATAAATTATTTCCAAAAACTGGAATAATAAAAGACTTTTTCTCGTTTTGTCTTTTCTGTCAAATTTTAATAGACTGGTGTAATTATTTTCAACTCTGTATTTTTACAGAGAGTTATATTTTTTTTCCTATTAATTTTGCAAAGAATATTTTCAAGGGAGGGATTTATTTTTTTCTTCTACCATAGTTTTAACTATAGAGCATATTGATTTATCATTTTCTAAGAGTTCTGTAGGGAATTTCCCAACAAAATTTTGATAGCACTTCCGTACTAGGGTAATATATATTTTCCTAAAAAAATTAAGGATCTAGGTTTCTAGAAATACCCATTACAACAATATATTCAAATTAGAAACCCTTATACCCATTTACTCCTAATGCTATAAAAATGAAACCCCTTTATGCCCACAAGCGCAGTTCTGGCATGCAAGCTTGATTTAAACATGAAATTGATCTAAAATATTAGTTTTCAATTGAAATCTTCTAAAACACAAAATAACCAAGCAAGGAATGACCAAACAAAGGATTCTTAGCTTTCCGGATGCATAAAAGATAGGGATCCAAAAACCAGAATTGACATGAACAAGACCCTACCTCAATTACTATTGAGGAATACACAATGCAAAATCCAAGCAAGGAGAATTCCCAAATTATGCTCCAAAACCAAGCACACACCAAAGCTCTCCAAAAATCCTCCCAAAAACTAGTTATTTTCCAATGAGAGAAGAATCCCGCTAATGAGGATCAACTTCCCCTAATTAAGCAAACCCTCATGACAACACATTCAGTTAAATCCTAAAAGGACTCTACCCAAAATTGAAACAAAAATAACAATTAATTAAATAAAATATCTAATTACTTGCACAACTCAACTTTGACTCCTAAAATCAAGTTGAGATCTCTTGAGTTTGAAAATACTTTTTCAACCAAATCTTGCACATGTAATTAATAAAATATTAATTTAAATAACTTAAATATTTAACGCATAATAATCCATGCAACTTAATATTTAATTATTTAATCAAGCATAAAGGCTCATTTACTCTATTTTTTAATTAAATATATAATTAGATACTACTATTCAGTAATTGCACTTTGATTAAACTTTCAATTAAACATAGGTATTTAATTTAATTTTCAATTAATTAAATACCCTATATTTAATAGTTAATTGCAATAATATCCAATTAAACAAATAACATGATATAACACCCACATAATCACATCAAGCACCTAAAATCAAACACATGTAAAATCAAACATGCACTAGGAAAGGGATACACGAATTCCTATCCACTATACGAATTCAGAAAGGGTAGTCAAACAGATACTTGTCCACTAACTAGAACAATTAGGTTTAGGATAGGATCTGGACCTGAAAACTATCTCCCCTCTCTTGCCATTGAGATTAATGCGATAGGGCACGCTCATTCCTGCCAATTCAGGGAAGACGTAGCCTGGTACCTGCAAACCTGTCATCACAAAGATGAACATACATGCATATATCATATAGAAAATAGTGGTTGAGACCAGGTTATCGTGTGGATCTTGCCGAAGAAAGTAACTAGGACTCTATCCCATACCATACCCGATACATCAAACAGTAATGCAAAACATACAATGATCCATGTCCATATAAATCTAGGGTCAGTATTGTAAGAAAACCATAATCGAAATGAAATCCTAACATATACATAAGCATCATTAAATAACCATAAATCATATATACACAAAAGATACAACATGATAATAATGGATCAATAACATACTGAAAAGTAACACATGAATATCCTTAAAATCACCTAAAAGAGATAACACATACCTACTATGGTCTAAAAGAGATCAGAAACTAACACAGACAATTAGACAAAGGGGTAGGTATTACATCTCTTGTGAAACACACTTAAGAAAACTCATTGATTTTGTTGATGATTTGAACATTACTCATGAAGATGTGTTGATGAAGCTTTTTTTTTCCAGCCTCTAGTAGAGGATGCTAGAGAATGGTTTAGAAGTCTTTCTAATGGCTCTATTGCTTCCATGGATGAATTAATTAAGTTATTTAAAGATCAATATGGTGATAAGACAAATAAGGGGTTCTTACTAAACAAGTTCAATAACATCAAAAAGAACTATAATGAAGAGGTCACTGAGTTCAATACCAGATTCCAAAGAGCAATGAATAAATTGTTTTAGAAAATAAGGCTAGATGAAGAGGTATGTCTAGAAACTTATTTAAATGATTTTGATTCTAAAATGGGTTATGCTCTTAGGGATAAGAATCCTAGAACCCTCATTGATGCTTACAAGATAGCAGTAAATATTGAGATGAATTGAAGGGTGTCAGGTAAACTAAATAGGAGAGATGATGCACTGTTTAGTAGGAGTAACCTAAAGGAACCAGAATATAAAGAGTATAGGGCTCCTCAAAATAATAGGCCTTCCTATAATAACACTTATAATCCTTAGAATAGAATGAAAAATCATCCTTATGGAACTTAGTTTAAGGATGACAAGCCTATTGCTCCACCTAGAAAACAAAAACCCGAGAACACAAATCTAGACCCTTTGCATGAAAATTTTGACCATTTTTGTAATGATGATTTATGGTGTGAGGCTTGTGAAGTCCCACATAACCCTGATTTCTACATTGTTTCCTTAGATCTTAAAGCAAATGAAGAACAAGGGAATGATGAAAGTGAACAATGTGATTATAATATGACAAATGCCTATTCATGTCATGATGTAGACTCCGATAATGAAATTGAAAATCATGATTCATATGGTTCACAAGGAAATGTAGAGATTCATCATCAACAAATTTTATCAGACAGTGAAATAGAAGAAACAAATGACCATATAAGATGTTATGCACAAAAAAATCAAGACCTTCCATTGGTCAGAAATGCTTCAAATGAAGAAAAAGAAATAATTACTACAGATCTAGTGAACAAAGCTAGAAGCAACTATCACTTAAGGAATAGAACCGTTGGGGGTATTGGTAGTCAACCATTTGGTGTGTTTATAAAAGAAAATAAAATAGACACCAAATATGTACAAAAGAAAGATGGCACTTGGGAAAGTCCATAGAAACTTAAGGTCAAGATTATAACTATAGCCATAGAGCCCATTGTTGTGCAAGAAGGAAAAGCAAAGGTACAAGAAACAAGTACTTCTTCTCTTAAGATAGAAAACAAAAAATCTAAGAAAGAAGAACCAGCTTTGAACATAAAAATTGAGAAAAATAATATTACTATTGAAAAACCAAAGTCCTTAGATATAAAATATACTCTAGTAGACATGGGCCACTGTTTGTCTCAAATGACTGTAAAAGTTCCATTTTTATAGATGATGAGAATCAAGGAACATAAAGAAAAGGTTCTATCATTATTAAACAGTGTGCCTATAGTGAAAGTTCAAAGTCGAGAAAATGTTGATAAGAGACCAAGTAACAAAGGGAAGGAAGCTGAAGTAATGATGTCTGAGATTCCTTAGATTTTCTTAAAAACAACTACTTCTCCTAAGGTTGTAGACCCATTTTTCTGACACTGGCAATTAATGGAAGGATGCTTAAAAATTGTATGATTGATTCAGGAGCATCAAACACTTTCATGCTAGTAGAAATTATGAAGTCTATGGGATTACAAGTGGACACTCCTCATGGGAGATGTCAAGCAATGGATTCTAGGGAAGTCTTTGTTATTGGTACTATTGAAGCCATGCCTTACAAATTAGCAGTGTGTTCTGATGTGATTTTAACTATGAATGTTCATGTTGATGACATACCACCACATTATGGGATGTTTCTATCTAGAAAGTGGAGTGCTTCAATGGGAGGTAGTATACAAAGTGATTTATCATATGCTACTTTTAATATTAATGGAAATAATGTTAGAGTGTCAAGAGAAGGTAGGACTCCTCACATGATTGAGTGGTATGAAGACACTAACATAACTATTGTATTGATGTGGATATGGAGAACTTCAGAGTACAAAGGACTGGTCATCATCATCAGTGTGAAAATATTGATCCTCTAGCTATAGAATTGACTGTACAAAATGATGGATTATAGTTCAAATGTATTTTGATGGAGCTTGCTCAAAAGAAGGATCAGGAGCTTGTGTATTACTTGTATCTCTAACAGCTACAACTATAAAATATTCTTTTTTGCTAGCCTTTCAATGTACAAATAATACAGCAGAGTATGATGTTTTATCTTTAGGGCTAGAAATTTCCATTAAACATGAAATAAAATGTTTAAAAGTTTATGGTGATTCTGAATTAGTGGTAGCCCAAATAAGATCCAAATATGTAGTGAAAACTAATAGATTAAAGATGTATAAATATGCTATTTGGGATCAGATTGAAATGTTTGATGCCTCTAATATAAGTTGGATAGAAAGGTCAAAAAATATAATGGCAGATTTCTTAGCAAATGTTGCTTTGAAAACTGATGATCATACTTTACATGGGGTATCAATACTTGATGTCAAGACAAGACCATTTGTTCCAGATAATATATACAACTAGCAAGTTTTTCAGGATGACCAAGATATTTTGAGATTCATTCAATTTCTGGACCATTATGAGAATCAGTACATAGATTGCAATACCGTACTTGAAAATAATAATGGTAAACATTATGTCTTAGGAAATGAGGGTTACCAATTGAGTTCCAATCAGATTCCTAAGGGTCTGGCTGAACCTGAAGCATTGTTCAATAGTCAAAATTATCACTTAGAAAAAATAAGCAATGCTAAGGTTGAGGACTTGGAGGAAATTAACTTAGAATCATAAACCATTCCTCAAGTTGTTTACATTCGAAAAGGCTTAGATTCCCATATAAGGACAAATTTGATGAAATTATTGAGAAAATATAAGCATGTTTTTGCATGGTCATATGAGGATCTAAAAGCTTATAGGGAAGACCTTTTCCAACATGAGATCCCACTAAAGTAAGAGGTGAAACCATTTAGGCAAAAATAGAGGCCTATTAATTCTTTGTTGGCTCCTAAGATGCAACAAGAATTGATGAAGTTAAAAGATGCTGGGATTATCCAGCTTATTAGACACTCAACATGGGTTTCAAACTTGGTACCTGTAAGAAAAAAGAATGGTGACATCAGATTATGTGTGAATTTCAGAAATTTAAATATTGCCTCACTAAAACATAATTATTATTTACCCAACATGGAGGCAATGTTACACAAAGTGACTGGTTGTGAGCTGCTATCAGTGATGTATGGTTTCTTAGGCTACAACCAATTTTTAGTGAAGGAATTAGAGTAGTACAAGACTGCATTTACCACTCCTTTGGGAACTTATGTCTATATCAGAATGCCATTTGGACTTATAAATGCGGGAGAAAATTTTCAAAGGGCCATGGATGTTGCTTTTAAAGAATTTATTGACTTGTTCATGGTCATTTATCAAGATGATCTAACTGCATACTCTAAGAAAATAGAAGATCATTGTGAACACTTGGGTAAAATTTTCAATAAGGCTTTAGAATATGGTTTTTCATTAAAACCTAATAAATGTCATTTTTTAGTATAGGAGGGAAAGTTGATGGGACATGTAGTGTCTAAAGATGGAGTGAGAATAGACCCAGAAAGAATAGAAGCAATCCAGAAGGTCATTGCTCCAAAAAACTTAAAGGGACTTCAATCTTTCTTAGGAAAGATTAATTTTGTCAGAAGATTTATAGAAAACTTTACAAAAATTGTCAAACCTATCATAAATTTGATTAAGAAAGATGCAAAATTCAATTGGAATGAAGAAGCTCAAATGACATTTAAAAGAATAAAGAAGGTTGTGCAAGAGGCTCCTATTCTAAAATCACCTGATTATAGTAAGCCCTTTTCTCTATTTTCTTTTGCATCTTATCATATAATTGCTGATGTTTTACTAAAAATGGATGAAGAAGGATTTGAACATCCAATATCCTTTTGTAGTAAATCTCTCTAGGCTGCAAAGCTAAATTATGAGATGATGGAGAAGTAGGCATATTCTTTAGTTAAAGCAGTAAAAACTTTTAGACCATATTTGGTTTGTGCTAAAGTGCAAGCATATGTCCCTCACTCAGTAGTAAAGGATATTCTTACTCAATCAGAAGTGACTAGTAAGAGGTGTAAGTGGATCAATAGAATCTAGGAATTTAGTCTTGAAATCCACATTACAAAGTTAATAAGAGATAAAGGTTTGGCCAAACTCATGACAAAGGATAACTTTGATTTAGTACAAGTGAATGATATAGAGACACATGATAAGAAAATTACAACTATAGAAAGACAACCATTTTATGTTGATATTGTGTACGTTTTAAAGAATTCCAAGTACCCTGATACTCTGACTGACAATGAAAAGAGAAATCGCAAATTACAGGCTCAAAAATACACCTTAGTCAAAGGAGATTTGTACTGGAAAGACATAAATGGTGTATTATTGCTATGCTTGGATCAGACCCAATCTGAGAAAGTTTTAAATGAGATGCATGTAGGGGAGTGTGGAGGTCATTTTTCTGCCAAGACCACTACCCATAAGATTTTAAGGGCTGGATACTACTAGCCTTGTTTATTTAAGGATACATATGCATATGTTAGAAAATGTGAACCTTGTCAGAGGTTCTCAAATAAGCTCAAATTTTTAGGAGCCCTATTATTAAACCCAATAAGTGCTCAAGCCCCTTTCTCTATGTGGGGAATTGATTTTATTCGTGAGTTTGCAAAAAAATTCAGTGGAGGACATAGTTGGATACTGGTAGCCACTGATTATTTCACTAAATGGATTGAAGTAATTCCTACAAAAAAGACAACAAGTAAGGTAGTCACTGAATTTCTAATGGAGAATATTCTGACTAGATTTAGTGTACCTTCAAAGTTAATAATGGATAATGCCATGTGCTTTAGATCAGAAGAAATAACAAATTTCTATGAGAAATATGGGATCATAATGTCATATTCATCCCCATATCACCCATGGGAAAATGGACAGGCTAAATCCAGTAATAAAAGTATATTGAAGATATTAAAAAAGACTCTGGAAAAGAACAAAAGAGAATGACATACCAACCTTAGGTTAGCACTCTGGGCTGATAGAATAAGAGTTAAGAAGGACACTAGTAAGTCACCACTTGAGTTGGTACATGGTTTGGAGTCAAAAATTCCTATAACAATTTGTTACCAGTATATCAATTCATGCAAGAAGAGCAGTTAGATGTTTCTGACAGCATGCAGAATAGAGTCGTTCAACTGGCAGAGTTGGATGAAACAAGAAGGGATAGCCAGAATGAAAACATCAAATTACAACAGAAGATGAAATATCTATTTGAAAAAAGGGCTAGTGATAGAAGATTCCAACTAGATGACCTAGTTCTTCAATGGAATGTGAGATCAGAAGATAAATGAAAGCATAAAAATTTGAGTCCTTATGGCTTGGGCCATTTGTTATTTCACAAAGCTTTGGAAAAGATTCCTATTTACTGAAGAAAATGGATGGAGAAGATTTTTAATTGCCAATGCATGGCCAATTTCTGAACCCCTTTTTTCAATTAAAAAATAAAGTCTTATGCACAATTAAGTATGTATTATTATTGTATATAGTTCCTTTTAGTTGTGTGTTTCCCTTATGTAGTAGGTTAGTCAGCATTGCCTTCATTTTTTGAAGAGGTCTACAACTAGAGATTCTAAGATTCTTTGCCATAAACTGTGTTTAGCCATTCTTAGATAGAGCCACTATTGGTTGTATTTCTAGTTTTGAGGTTTGCCTTAAAATTTTTGTCGCCCTCAGTATTATCCTTGTTCAAAACTTGAAAAGCATGTCCAAAATGGAAAATACCTGCAAAAATTGATGGTCTTATGTTAAAATTTAGAGAAGTAATAAAAAAACCCTAAGTCCTAGGTTTCTTTCTATTCAAAATTGGGTTAAACCCTAGTTCTTTGAAATGGCTTATGTTTTAAAGTTACCTTTTTCTTAACTTAAATGTCTTTTATCCCATATGTTATTTTCTTACAATCACTAGGTCTCTTTATGAAAATGGAATATGCTTTATCTTCATGAGACTAAGTGACTTTCCTTTAGTCAGGTTATCTCTTGAGGAAAATAATATTCTTTCAAATATCAAGAGATTAAGAGATAACCATATGATGGAAACGGATCTAAAGGTTAGTCGGTTTATCTCAAGTTTAATCATAAGTTATCTTTTTCCTACAGTGACTTTGAGATTACTCATTCGTATTATCTCCAGATGAGATGCACGGTTTAATATTAAGTTAAAGGTTAATTTTCTCTTTATTCACTTTATCTAATGAATAAAATGAGTTAAGTCAAACAATATAGCGATTAAATGATTTCCTCTTATCAAGGTTTTAATCTGATGGTAGTCAGATGATCTCATGATAAACCCTACAATTTGAAATACATCAGGCGACTTTGAGTTCCTTTGGTCATGAAATATTTAGATCAAATCAGAGTTAGTAATGACTTCAAATGGTAATGCAGTCGCAAAGTCTCAGGATTCAAAGTGAGTTAAGGAAGAGATCAAGATCTATGGAGAGAACCACAGGATCAAAAGAAAATCTACGATAGTCTCTAAGTTGCTAGAAAAACTAGACAAGTTAAAAGTCATCAAGCGATCATGAGACATAAGAAATATTGAGACAGGTTTCCAAAAGAAATACATGGTTTAAAAGATGCATAGTTGCTAAGTCTCATGATATATTAGGGTTTATTCAAAAGATTAAGAGACTTAGTGAAGACCGTTAGACGATGATAAAAGGAAGATCAATGATGGTCGGGAGGTTGCTTGATAAAAGATAAAAGATAAAAATGATCTAGTGATCAGGAGATAAACATGTAGTCATGGAGTCTCTAGATGTTAAGAAAAGCATTTAAGGTGAGTTCCAAAAGGCTTTTAGTAGCCTGATCTCTTGAGATAACCATAGTTGGTCATTTTATTCAGTGATAAGGAGATCAATAGTCGCTAGGTTGCTGGAATGAAGCCTTAGTTAAAATAATGACAGTTCATAACCGCCATAATGCACAAAAGGAAATAGAGATCGTAGCCATGGTGGAAAAGGTAGCTGAGTTGTAATCAATATTGACAAATCAGATTTGATCTCAGTCGAATAGAATAAGGGTTTTTCTGAGCAAAGTACTCATTCAAATTTGATTTCCTGTCACTGTCAA
>MU227439.1:1791168-1832748 GCA_018584345.1 Thuja plicata | reverse complement strand
CTAAATCATAAATGAACCTTGTCCCCCCCTCTCTCTCCCATTCTTCTATAAATAGAAGCCTATTTTGAGAGCAAATAAGCCTTCATTAGAGATCAAATTTGCATTGTTATGCTGCCATTTTCATTCTAGAATTACATACTATTATATCTCATGCTAGTTTTCATTGTTATTTCATCATTTAGAGCTAGCTTGCATGCTTTCTAATCATTTAGCTTAGTTTTCAATTAAATCTCTCATTCTTAGGAGTGTATTGTCACTGAATGGTGCATAATCTGAGGGCATGATTATGGCATTTTTCAAACTCTTCCTAGATAGAGAGCAATAAGTCGGTTTTAGTGATTTGTATCTAACCATTGCTCTTTTATGCTATTTTTCACTAATCTAATGACTTATTGAAGTGTTGTGTCGCAGGCAATAGGTGCATCATTTGACACTCACAAATATTGGTACCAGAATTGTAATCAATACAAGAACAAAGAAAAGATGAGTTAGGCATTGGGTATTGCATCCTCTACTAGGAGAAGTGGAGATACTGGTGAAGACACAAAAGGAAAGAGGGACTATTCAGATGAGTTTCTACAATTATTACCTGGTTCCACTCAAAATAGAAAGGGAAGTGCCAAAATCTTACTAGATAATTATTCTGATATCAGAGATGATAAGACTCCAGGTTCTTCTAGATTTTATTTATATAATTGTTTTTGGATAAATTTTGACCAAGCCATTCCAATCTCAAACCCTTGGACTTGTGGGTTAGCTAGGTTAATAGTGCCAGATGTATTTATAGATGCAAATTTCATTCTTGAATTGGAAAATACATATGACCCTCTTACTAGAATAGTTAAGAAGAGTGATGGGAAACACTTAGTGACCCTAGATAGGAATTCATTCATAAAGGAATTTGTTTGTTACTCCCCTATGAGCATAGATATTGATTTGTAGAAATTGAAGAATAGACATGTAAGAGAGGCTGGGGTAGCAGCGAAATTGATCAAAGATAAGCATGTCCATAAGAATATGAGGGGTCTCATTGAGCCTATCCTAAGGGTGATTCCTTATGCCTATAAGGATCTGAACCACTACATCAAATATATTGCATATGAATTATACAGAGATCTAGGAGTAGATGCAAGGAGAGAAAGGATTGCCTCTGACATCCTTATGATGGTACTAGACATACAAAGATCTCATGTCAGTACTAACTATGATTACATCCAATATGTAATTGATAGGATGCATGAAGGGTTTGTAAAAATTTGGAACAAGGAGGCAAACTCTAAGTTCATGCAATATTCTTTATTGATGCACTTAATTCTTTATTACAACTTCCCCTTGATGGATTGTGACAACCTAAGGCCACAGATATTCTTTCAGAATCAACCAAATCCAATCCAATTATTGGTAACGGTATATTACTACACATCAAAATATTATGATTTTTGTGCATTTTAGAACTGGATTGTTTACACAATCTTTGTAGCCCTGGTGTGGAGAAGACAAGGTTCCCAATCTAGGTGTTACAACTCTTGAGGCCTTGTGATATGGTGGACAAATGGCCTAGAGATCACAATTGGGGTGATTTATATTATGAACAAAATTATTCAATGATGATTGTGTATGGTTGCATTCACCTACCCCACATCTTTCCATTTGATGTGCCACCAAGCATATCAGCCATGGAATTCATAAGGAAACTAATTTTAATAGATAAGGAACATCTAGCTCCGCACAGGAAGGTAAATTTCACCCCTAGACAGTTTAGAATATATGGTTTCACCATTGGGAAAGGGGATATAGATTTGAGAAGTTCATGGATGAACCATTTCAGAATGCATATTTCTTTATGTAGGTATGTTGATTCAGAAGGTTTTATATCAAGTGCAAGATAATTATTGAATCCTTCCATCCCTTTTAATAAGGAACATGAGCAATGTATGGAAGAAGATGTGCTCAAAAATATGATGGATGATGATGAGATTGGTTTGAGAGTCCAAAATTTTAATGAATTACTGGATTTATAAAGACAAGTGAAGAGAAAAGGATTAACTTTTAGTGTTTTTTCCCTCACTTGTCCTATTTTAAGAGGCTTGAATCTATGATTGAGTCCCTCAATCTCTTGTGTAATAAATTTGAGGATGTATTAGATGAGAGTGACAAGAGGAAGAAGAAGTATTCCTCATCAGAAAATGAAGAGGAGAGTGACAAAGAGTACTATGTGCCTAGCCCACCTCCAATGGATTAACAAATGATTGAATATCAATTAGTAGAAGGGAAGAAACAAGAAAAAAATGTTGTGGATTTAACCTTAGTCCCAAAAGATGAAGTCACAGATGAGCCCCCACAGAAAAGATAGAGGATTGAAATAGGGGACCCTTCAAAACAAAAGAATGAAAAAGGAAGAGATAGAATTGGTGTTCTTATCCCAGCAAATAGAGCTTATGACCATGAATTCAGGAAGCAAATAAGGCAGCGAAAAAGGATGCAAAAGAACATTGAAGAGGAAATTGAAATTCCTCTTTAGACTTGCACTGATGAAATGACATTGTACCAAAAAAAATTCTTAAGTGATGACTAGTTCATCAACACAAAAGAATTCAAATAATTTATTGTTTGGAACTAACATAGATTAGTAAGGGAAAAGCTACAACTAGAGGGAGGAACCCTAGTGATAGAAGAATCCTTGTAAGAACTGCAAGATTATGATCCCGAGTCTGAAAGTATGACTCCAGAAGAGGCAAGACAATTGGTTAAGTCAAGTGGAATGTTTCTAGGTTAGGGAAGGGATTTAGCCTCAGTATTTATTATTGATCAGCTGAGGAGGCAACCTGATATGAAGTTGTCATCAGAGGTTTAGGTAGGAAACATGATTAAGGGATTTGGATACAATCCAAAGTCCCAAGAATTGGCTATGTGGAGCTTAGCTCCCAAGGATAATAAGTCCTCAGTCATGAGCATAGAAGAAAACATGGTAGGGAACCACATTATTTTGTCAGTACAAAATAAAGGGGATATGGAAATAGCCCAAGTAATGACACAATTTGCACAGCTCAATAAAGCTAAAATTGCTCAATTATCAGAGAAGATAAAAAAGATGACAGATGAGAGGAGTGCAATTGTACAAGATAGAGAGTTGTGTAGAATACAAATCCATGCTAATGAAAAAATAATCAGTGAGTTGAAACAACAATTACAAGAAAGACCAAAGGTTGCCCCTACAGAACCAAAAGAGGTCAATATTAGTCTAGTCCAGATAGAATGGGCAGCTAATGAAACAAGGGTGGATATTAAAGATCATAATGATATTATTTTGGGTGCCATTTTTGAAATATTCTAGCACATGATATATGTAATAAAAGATAAGGCGGCTGTAGTTTTAGATGCTTATAATAAACTACCAATGTTACATGTGGAGGTTACTAATTATGTAACAATTTTGAACCCATATTATGCTAGTTGGTCAGTAAGGACACACCTTTTTGAGAGGTTAGCATCATTACAACCTTTGAGGGATGATCTTCCAGATATAGTCATCCAAGTGCATGAAGAGATAGAGAACATAGGATTTACCTTATCATATTTTAAGGGTAAATTCAATAAGGTTGAGGCCAAAATGAAGATGTTTGGGCCAGAATACAATAGATTTGTACCCTCCATCAGATCAAAGGATGGTTAGATCAAGCCCTTAGGAGCATGGATCATTGAATTTCATAAGGTGATGCCTGATAAAGATATATATCTCTGACAAGGGAGAGCTTGACATGGAGAGATACAACAAACTTTTGGATGGAGCCTTTAAGGCTGAGATTGACTTCACCAAATTTGTTACAAATATCAAAGGCATAATTGATGCCAGATGGGACAGGTTGAAGGCAAAGCTAAAAAAAGTTCAAAGCTTCAACTGGCCTACTGATTCAAAGGTCATAGCATGGGACACACTAACAAAGCCCCAGAAAAATAAAGTTGTTGATATGGACTTGGACATCTTGGATGTAGAGTGAAGGACACCTGGCACCTGCTCTCCGACCACAGGGAAGTTAGTAATCTTAAAGACTAGTGTAGGTTAGATTGAAAAGGTGGTCACTAGATATCAATAAAAACCAGATGCTATCTTGAAAAACTATAGACAAAGGTTCCAAAGTTCACAAGAGGACAAAATGCAAATCAGATTTCATTCCTCAATTTAGTCCTCCCACTGCTTGGAGTCATTCTTGTATTTTATCTTTTCTATTTTTTTATGGTTTGGTCTCCAAATCATCCGAAGCTTGTTGCATCCTTGTCTTAAGGATTCCAAGATGATTTGAGACTATATATATGTAATTGCAACTTTTTTTAGAGAGAGACAGAGAAAGTTGTAAAATTTAATAGAATTACAAGGTAGACTAAAATTGTGTCTTAACCCTTGTACTATTTGTCTATCTAATATATTTGAAGATTTAAGACATCAATATAAATATATTTCAATCTCTTTTCTGCATCTAAATTGTCTCTTTACATTTCTATTATTGTTCTTGTGTTTTTATCTGTAAGGCATTTAAGCACACTGACCATAAGGTGATTGTGCAATTACTTGTAAGTTCCTTCAAGGAAGGATTAAATTGTTTCACATAACCCCTGGGAACATAATATTATTTTAAGGATTGGATGATAAAGTTGTAGGGAGAGGATAGTTTATAAGGTATTCTATCTTTCTTTCAAGTGTTTCATTGATTACCTTACTGTGGATTTATACAATATATTAACTCATAGCCCATGGATTAGGCACTGGTTTTGTGTTTTCTAAGTAAATGATTTACAATCCAATATTTTCAAATTACTTAATCATATACATTGGAGAACATATAATTTCATTCAAGTCAATGTATTCTTAGGATGCAGTTCAGTTTGATGATTCCTTGAAGACAAGATCAATAGGTTGCCCCTCTAAAAATCAAAAGGAAGAAGGATAAAAGTCCTTGTCTCATTGGTTTATGTTATCAAGACCATATCCTAGCTTATAGTACTCTATTTTGAATTAATCATTGTAATCTCCAAGGTATCTTATAATTTGTTACAGTGAGGTCAGAAATAACAAACTAGTGAATAAACTAGTCCAATAAAAACATTGACTAAAGAATCAGGAATCTATCATAGGTAATACCTGCTTGAGTTTGTGGAGCTCAAAAAAGGAGGTGGTAATAGGTATCCCCAATATTATGAAATACCTCCTCAATTAGCCTTTATCTTGCGTAAAAGGGAGTTTGCATTCAAGTATATAAGTATATTGTCATTTTAAGGTTGTGTTGCAAGAAAAATAGCTAGCACAGATCACTTATGGTTTTAGTTTAACCATTCATTCAGAAAGTCTCTTAACCGAGCAGCAGTTTAAAATCCTTTTTATATTGAGATACATCCCAAGGAGTATCAAAAAGTTTGATCATGATGATAACATGAGATGGCAGATATTATTTGAAAAACTAGGGTTCAGTCATAGAAGGTAGCATAGATATGCCCGATATCAAGTGGAAAACTATTCTATTTAAATCCTCTAACAAGGTCAAACCTAACAGTGTGTTTGTAACCTTTAATAGGGTTGGCTCTTCACTGAGCTCACTTTAGAATAGTGAAAAATTTAGGTTACCAGTCCCAAGTGGTTTTTCCCTTAAAAGGGTTTCAACATTAAAAATCCATGTGTCAATGTGTTTATGATTCATTACTTTAGTGTTTTGCATTACACATAACTAATCTGGGTTGATTGGTATAAACTAAGTATTTTATTGTTTTTCGGTAAATGAAAGACTGCTAATCGGTAAATAGTATGAGTAAGGTTTAATGGTGAACTCTGAGTAGTAGTTATTTGTTAATATTATTTAAATTCATTCATATTATAGGAATGAAGATAACTAGAGGCTTAATATTATGGTAGTAAGTTTTTGGGTTGATTTATTGCAATATTTTTTAGGCTAGTGATTCACACCGCCCCCAAGTGATTCTAACAACAAATTGAGAAATAGAAAGGAGGATCATGGTAAAGGTATGTCTACTTCTATATTTGTCAAGGAAGATACCCCATAGGTGGTTGCTAAACCTTTAGCCAAGGATAAAAAAGAGAAAGAAGAAAACAAGAAGAATCTTCTTCCGCTAAAACAGAGAAGAAGGAAGTGAAATTAGACAAAAAAAAGTTTTGGTAAATGATAAGGGAAACAAGGGAACAAGCACAAATGAAACATTGTGAATTTCCTAAATTTGATATGAGGCATGCTCTTATGCCGATGAAGGTTTCAGTTCCCCTAATGGAAATATTAAAAATAAAGGAACATAGAGAGGTTGTGATATCATTGTTTAAAGGGATAGATGATGTGTCTTCGGAAAATAAGGAGAGTAAGAGGAAGGATATTTTATTTGATCCAGAGAATCTAATCTTGTATGTAGGTAATATGATTACCCAAGAACCCTCTCAAGTTGATTCTTTCTATGTCACCTTGCTAATAAACAATAAACTTCTAAATAATTATATGATTGATTCAGGTGGAGCTACAAATGTCATGCCATATGGCATGATAAAATATTTGGGGATGGATATAGATACTTGTTATGGGAGATTTTATGCCATGGACAATAGAGAGGTCCCTTTTGTGGGAATTCTGAAGGGATTTGAGGTTAATATTGTTGTATTTCTTGAATCAACCTATAAAATGGATGTGGTTGTTGTGGATACCCAGCCCCAGTATGCTACTTTGTTGTCAAGACAGTGGACTGTGATAGTAGGAGGTCATGTATAGTTTGATTTATGAGTGGAAGAGTTGAGAACACAAACAAGAGGCTTGTGATAAATGTAATTTGATAGATGTTGTTCCAAAGAAGGATCATGAGCTAGTGCCCTATTAATTTCTCCATCAGTTACTACTTTCAAATATTCCTTCTTGCTAGCTTTTATGTGTACAAACAATACTGCTAAATATGACTCCCTATGTTTGGGGTTATATATTACCACTAGGCATGGTATTAAATGTTTAAAAGTTTTTGGGGGTTCTGAGTTGGTAGTAGTACAAGTTAGATCCAAGTATTGCATGAAGAATGATATATTAATCTTGTATAAGCATGCTATGTGGGATTAGATAGAATTATTTGATGCTTTCAATATTAACTGGGTAGAAAGGTAAAAAAATAGCTTGGTTGATTTTCTGGCCAATGTTTCTTTAAAAATGATGATTTGACCTTGAGTGGAGTATCCATTATGGAAATCAAGAGAAGACCATTGATGCTAGACAATGTTTATAATTGGAAATTATTTGAGGATGAATAAGATATCCTTAGGTTTATCTAGTTTCTTGACCATTATGAAGGCCAACATGTTGATTGTAATACCTTAGTGGAGGTGTTTAATGGAAAAGACATGGTTTTTGAAAATGAGGTTGTTCAAATAAGTTCTAGTGAAATCCCTAAGGGGCTGGTGGAAGTAGAATCATTGTTTAGTGATCAAGATAATTTCATGTTTAAGAAGAGCAATGCTAAACTAGAGGACCTAGAAGAGGTGAATTTGGGATAAAAAAAAACACCTCAAAATATATATATCGGAAAGATTTTGGATTCCCATGTTAGGACAACTGATAAAGATATTGAGAAAACACAAGCATGTTTTTGCATGGTGATATGAGGACCTAAAGGCTTACAAGGAGGACCTTTTTCAACATGAGATCCCATTGAAACTAGATGTTAAACAATATAGAAAAAATCAAAGGCCAATCAACCCATTATTATCCCCCAAGATGCAACAAGAAGTAATGAGTTGGAGAGATGCAGGAATTATCCAGGCTATAAGACATTCAACTTAGGTTTCAAATTTGGTCCCAGTGAGGAAGAAGAATGGCGACATAAGGCTATGTGTGGATTTTAGAAATTTAAAACTTGCATCTCTGAAAGACAACTATTCTCTTCCTAACATAGAGGAAATATATCATAAAGTTACTAGTTGTGATCTACTGTCAATGATGCATGGTTTTTCAGGTTACAACCAGGTATTAGTTAAGGAGTCAAATCATTTTAAGACTATGTTTACTACTCCTTGGGGATGTATGTATATGGAAAGATGGCTTTCAGTCTAATGAATGCATGATTAATGTTCCAAAGAGCTATGGATGTTGCATTCAAAGAATTTATTGAATTATTTATTGTAATTTATCAAGATGACCTAAAATCATATTCCAAGGAGGCAGTAGATCATTGTGGTTATCTCGAGAAGGTGTTCATTAAGGCCTTTGAATATGGTGTGTCATTGAATCTTAAAAAGTATCAATTTGGAGTCACAGAAGGGAAACTACTGGGGCATATTATGTCAAAAGGAGCGAGGATTGACCCAGAGAGGATAGAAGCAATCCAAAAGGTCACTGTTCCAAATAATGTTAAGGGAGTACAGTCTTTCTTAGGAAAGATTAATTTTGTTAGAAGTTTCATTGCTAATTTCGTAGAGATTGTCAAACCTATAATTTTTTTTAAAGAAGGATGCAAATTTTAAGTGGGATGAAGAGGCACAGTGTGCCTTTAAGAAAATCCCGAAAGCAATTTAGGAAGCCCCTATTTTAAGGTGTCTTGATTACTGTAAACCATTGTCACTATTTTCTTTCCTGTCTTTTCATACAATTATTGTTGTACTATTGCAGAAGGATGAGGAGGGGTATGACCATCATATTGCCTTTTGTTAGAGCTTTTTCTTGTAGAATCCTAACTTGGCATCAATGATTGACTCTATGAATCCCAACTCCTAATTCTACCAAGTAAAATTATAACTAACAAAGATAAAATCCTCCTTCACTTTGAGCTCCACAGACTCATACATGTGTACCTCTTGTGACTTACTAATTCATAGTAAATATAACAGTAGAATCGTGTTTGAAAAAATGATTTTCTAGTGCTTTTTATTGTATATTTTGATAAAAAAATATTCCAGATGTTGACAACTAATATTACGTATAGATTTATAAACAAAAAGATGTATCTGACAATAAAAAACACTAATGCAATAAGGATTCTCATCCTTCTTCACTTTGAGTTTCAAGCTCAGGAAGGTATACCTAAAGGATTTACTTCTTCAAGGAATCAAAAATAATATTTGTATTCTTCAACACAAATCATAAACATTTATGCTCTGCAACAGAAACTAAAAGATTAATAACAAATTTAAGGATTGATGATGAAAACTTCTTATCAAGTATAGACCAGTGCCTAATCCAGGGCAAAGAGTCAAATGAACATATATTCACATAAATCTTTTAATAACAACACACCCAGAACCCAAATGAAATGCCTTACAAATCATTTTCTCATTCCCACACCTACACATCAAATTCTCATGTAAATTTTTTGAATTCCATGAAAATACCCTTAAGAATTACCCTTCCCTTGAAAGAAACTCAAGAATAATCCCACAATCTACCTTGTAAATAGTGTATTAAAATTTACCTTAAAAATTTAGTACACAAGACTTTAAAAACCAACATAGGAAGACATCACAATATGCAAAGTAATTCCACTGTATTTATATTAAAATTCTCTCTATTTCAATATATTCAAAATCACCAAAAAATCTAAAACCAGTCTAAAATCAAAAATTATCTTGCAATTGTGAATTCACCATCCCTCTACTTTACAAAACCTTTCTATTTATATTATCCACCAGCCACCTTGGAATCCTGAGAGAATCTGGATGTAACCAACTTTCGAGGGCCAGAAAAAGAAAAAGAAAGTAAAAGAAGAAAAAAAGTTACGACCACTTACCATTGGTGGAGAGGAAAACTTGAGTATCTTATTACAATCATTCCAAATCTTTAATAGTTGGGATCTTTGTCCATAGATATTCAAGGTTACTTATGAATGTTGTTATGAGAAATAGTGACTGCCTAAAAGGATAATATATACTATGCTTTGTGATAATTGATGCAGAATGCATCGCAAGAATACCTAGATGGGCTCCAACTCCTCGTAACCACTTTAAAATTATGATTCAAACACCCCAACTAAAAAAATTTCTTCCGACGGTGTGTACTAAATTTTTCAAGAGGCCAACTCACTCCTTTTATCAAAACTTAGCTCTCCAAGCTAAGACACCAATCTCTGCAATATCTCCTTTAGGGACACTTTCCCTAACCCAAGCTTGAGAGTAGAAATCTTCACCAGTGGATTTTACCAAAAAATATAGGTGATGGAAGACTTTTTTTAGAGACCAAGGATAGACAATCCACCAATGGATTCAGTTCTATAGACCCAAGGATGGTCAAACACTAACTAGCCTAGAATTCCTTGTAGCCCTATCTAGAGGGTTTTTTGAGCATAAATTTAAAAAATGAAGGGATCTAACTAATCTGATTAGGTTTATAGATACCCTTTTTAGGATTTTTAAACCTCCCAAAGCCTTAGCACTTCACTCCACTCTTGCAGCACTAAACTCTTGCAAACCTCAAAGACCTAATTAGCTAGTTTAAGCTTGGATTACTAAGAAAGTGGTCTAACATGGGTTTACAGAATGAACTTAAGGGCTTAGATAGCTTCATCTACCCCAAATTGGTTTAGATACACCATTGGTTTTATCCTCCCAATCATATAGTTCACATGCATGTGACTGTATTAAAGAACTAGGCGAATTACATAGAGATAATTAGCCTAGGGATTTGTCTCAAAAATCATAGAACCAACACTGAGCCTTTGAGCTTTAGGAATCTTAAAGAGCATTATCCTAACTTGTATTTCCAAAGTGGTTGAGTAGATCCCCTGGTTAAATCCTAAGTTAGGATCACATATTTGGAGCAGACCCAATAAAATATGAATTATCAAACAATGAGCAAACAAAATCTCTAACTCCTATGAAACTTTACAAAAACAAATCAAATCAACTGGAATATTGAAGTAACTCAAAGCATCATAAATTTCTGAAAATGGATCCACAAAATGAATCTGTACCAAGATGTACATTGTCCAAATAAAATAGACATCTCTTCTATTTCCTTATTTGGACATCAAGCTCCGTACACAATAAAATCTAACCTTCCTATAAGGTATAAGAACATCTAATACCATCATATTGGAATTATAGATGCTCCAAGAAGTTGGTGTGGTCATTTACATTTGATTTTTCATTCTTCGAGCAACATTTTGAAAAATTTGTTAATGAAACATTTTGCAAAATTTGTTCATGAAACATTTTGCAAAAAGATAGCTTTTTGGCAACATTTGTCAAAGTTTCTATTTTGGGCAAAGTTCCAACACTACCAGCCTCCAAGGGTATGGGAGAGGTCCAAAACATGCCAAGAGCCTATCCTAAGGTCTCAAAACATAAACTTAAAACATAAAAACTAAAATCACCAAAAGAGACTAGCATGGTCTAACATGGTTTCAGGAACCCATAGGTTTTAACTTACCATAGGGTCCTTCACCTTACACAATAGACCCACACATGCACACACTAGGGTGATCCAAAGGATTAACCTTATTACAAACACTTAAGCATAAAAATAGGAACTTTAGGAGGTGCCTTGCACCATACTCCCAATGGAAAAAGTAACTCAAGTCTCTTGAGTTGGGAGGTCTACAAGTGGATAGTCTATCTTCTCAATGTCTTCAGGGGTCATCCATGTAGCATCTTTAATGGGTTGGTTTTTCCATTTGACTAAGTACTCATAGTAAGTGCCCCTCCTAGTTTTCTTGTTCACTCTCTTATCTATAATTATTCAAATCTCAGGAGGATTTGCTTGGGGTATGTCCTTGAGTGGTTGGAGTGTAGAAGGCTCAGGAGTACCTACAATATCATTAGTAATAAAAACACCTTTATAAGAATAGATATCTACAACATTAAAAATAGGGGATAAACCAATGTGAGAACGTAGATCAATCTTATAGGCATTGCTGCTAGATTTCTTCAGAATCTTGAAAGAGCCAAACTTTTTCATCATAAGCTTTGTGTAGGTTTCCTTGGGTAGTATCTCCTTCTTGACATGAATCATCACAAAATCTCCCACTTTGAACTGTAATGCTCTCCTCTTTCTTTCAGCCTATGCTTTATTCTTCTCAGTGGTATGCTACAGTTTGGTCTGCACTTGGTCATGGATGTTCTTTATCACTTTAGAAAAGTCTTCTGCTAGTGCACTTCTTTTGTCCATCTCTTTGATATCTCTGAGTTCCAATACCCCTGTAGGGTGAGTACCATATGCAATCTAAAATGGAGTTAAACTAGTATTCCTATTGACTGAATCATTGAATGAGAATTTTTCTTGTGCTATGATAGTATCCCAATTGGCTCCATGTTCTTGGGTGAGGCATCTTAAAAGGTTTCCAAGGGACTTATTTATGACTTATGTCTGACCATCAGACTATGGGTGATATGTAGATGATAGAGAAACATTTGTTCCTAGCTTTCTCCACTGTGTTCTCCAAAAATGTCCTAAAAACTTAGAATCCCTATCTGATATGATTGACAGTTGTAGTCCATGAAGTCTCACAACTTCTCTGAAGAATAATCCCACTATGTGAGATGCATCATGAGTTTTTCTACAACAAATGAAGTGTGCCATCTTTGAAAATCTGTCAACTACAACATAAATTCTATCAAATCCAGATGTGGTCTTTGAAAGACCTAGGACAAAGTCCATACTTATTGAATCCCAAGGTTTTGAAGGGATGGGAAAATGAGTGTACAACCCTAGATTGGAGGTATGTCCTTTTTCTTGTTGGAAAAATGAACAACTTTCCACAAAACTCCTAACATATGTCTGCAACTTAGGCCAGTGGTAGAACCTTCTGACAAGCTCTAATGCTTTATCCACCCCAAAGTGATCATCTAGGATTCTAGAATGATTTTCTTTGATAATTTTCTCCCTCATGGATCCTTTTGGGACACACAATGAACTACCCTTGAAAAGAAGTCCATCCTGTACAATAAACTCTAAGAAATCAGTTTGGTATATGTTTGTCATCTCGGTGCAAATTTGGTAAGCCTCTTTGAAATCTTCATTCATAACATACATATCCTTGGAATTAACTCCAACACTCTCCAAATGAATGGTTTGGGTGGTTAGGTATCTCGTACTAAGAGAATCAGCTATTTTTTTAAAAATACCTTTCTTGTGCTTGATAGAAAATGTATATGACTATAAGAATTCCATCCATTTCACATGTCTGTGATTAAGTTTCTCCTATCTATTTAGAAAGCTGAGTGCATGATTATTAGTAAAGACTAAAAATTCCTTGGGCAAAAAATCATACCTCCATTTTCTAAGTTACTGAACCATTGCATACATTTCAAGATTATAAGTGGAGTATTTTTTCTTAGCTTCATTGAGCTTCTCACTAAAAAATGAAATTGGCCTTCCTTCTTGGCTCAAGAATCCTCCAATGGCTTTATTGCTTGCATCACATTCCACTTTAAATACCTTGTGAAAATTTGGTAGGACTAAGATAGGTTGCTCTGCAGTCTTTTTCTTCAACAACTCAAAGGACTTATTAGCTTCATTTGTCCATGAAAAAATGCATTTTATTCCACCTTTAATGGTGTTGATAATGGGAGCACATATGCCACTAAAATTTCTAATGAGTTTCCTATAAAAGCTACATAAACCATGGAAACTCTTTACCTCTGAGGGAGTAGTAGGAGGTGGCCAATTGAGGATGGATTCAACTTTGGAAAGATCCATCTTGAGACTATTCTTGGAGATCACAAAACCTAAGAACACAAGTTCTTGAAGGAATACACACTTCTCTATATTTATCTTCAACTATTCCTCATGGATTTTTCTCATTACCATATCCAAATGATTGAGATACTCTTCTCTTCTCCTGCTAAAGATCAAAATATCATCAAGGTATACAACAAAAAATTTATTAAGGAAAGGATTCAAGACTTCATTCATTAGTCTCATAAAAGTGCTTGGAGAAATTGAGAGACCAAAAGGCATCACAAGCCATTCATCACATACTCAACACCATCCTTAACTATAGTATAAACATTAGACTTTCCATCATGATTGGCATCTACATCAACTGGCCAAGGTCTACCTAATAACAAATGACATGCATCCATCTTTGTGATATCACATAGAAATTTGTCTGTGTCCTCCCCTATCTTGAAATCTACCTAAACTTGTTCATTAATGATGGTCTATTTCTCTTTTCTCAACCAAGAAGCTTTATAAGGGAAAGGATGAGTGATTACATGCAACTAACTCCCAATATGAAATATTATTAGTGGATCCAGAGTCAACTATAACTTTACATACCTTGTTATTCACCTTGCAGCTTCTCCTAAATAATTACTTCCTCTGAGGTGGTTTTGTAGTAGTAGGTACTCTTAGGAGTGTTCTTTGCATCACGAGGCATTCTCCTTGTTCTAGATTTGCAAGTCTTGAAGTTACATAATGATAGGAGGATACACTTTGGTTGTCATCTTGTTGGGTGAGTTTTACTCTTCTATCCCCTTGTTGTTTGTTGGTGTCATTCCTCTCAGGGCATCTAAATTACTGGTGTCCAATTTGATTGTAATTAAAACACTTCCCAGTGAGGACACTAGGTCCTCTTCCCCCAAAAATCCCTCTACTATTTGAACTCCTTCCTCTGAAGTTGCCTCTATTATTGTGTTCCCCTTCTGACTTGTGGTTACTAAACTCTCCTTGACTTCTTTGAAATGGACCTTTGCCATTGAATCTACCTCTGCCTCTAAATTACTCCCTCTACCTCTATTATTTTTTTCACCTCTCTTCTATTTTTCTTCAATTTTTAGTGCCATTTGAAAACACTTGTGTACTGATTCAGGGTTGAATAAACTCAGTTTATATTGGATGCTATATTTCCATCCATTTAGGTATCTTGCAAGCTTGTTTTTCTCACCCTCTAAAACTTTGGCCTTCAAGGTCATTCTGTGAATCTCTTCAGTGTACCCACTCATATCAAGGTCCTTTAGCCTCAAATTTTGCAACTTTTTATGTAGGGTCGTCTCATAGTCCTCTGGCACAAAATGCTTCTTGACTTCTACCAACATCCTTTTCCATGTTGAGATAAGGTTCTTTTCTTCCTTCATCCTTTCATTTTGTAGAAAATTCCACCAACTTAAGGAAGGATCTTTCATTTGGATTTTTCCACCTTGACCTTATGATTTTCAGAGACATTGTCACATTCAAAGTAATTCTCTAAAGCTTCTATCCAATCCATACATTATTTAGGGTCCATTTTCCCACAAAACATGGGTATGTCTGATTTCTGATCTCTCCTTCCAAATCTCTCAAGAGCTTCAATAAATTTAGCTTGTCTTGCAGGTTTCTTCTTCTTCTAGAAGGAACTTCCTCTCCTTGAGAGTCTTTTTGTTCTATCACCCATTCTTCACTTCTTCCAAGGTCTTAGTAGGCTTTGATACCACATTAGTGATTCTAGAAGGAACTTCCTCTCCTTGAGAGTCTTTTTGTTCTATCACCCATTCTTCACTTCTTCCAAGGTCTTAGTAGGCTTTGATACCACCTTATGAAGAATGCACTGCAAGAAGACCTAGATGGGCTCCAACTCCTTGTAACCACTTCTAACTTTTGATTCAAACACCCCAACTCCATATATGTCTTCCTAGGGTGTGTATTAAGTTGTTTAAGAGGTCAAATCACTCCTTTTATCACATCTTAGCTCTCCAAGATAAGACACCAATCTCTGCAATATCTCCTTTAGGGACACTTTCCCTAACCCAACCTTAAGAGTATAAATATTCAATAGTGGCTTTGACAAACATATCTAGGTGATGGAATACTTTTTTTAGACCCCAAGGATAGAGAATCCACCAATGGACTCAGTTCTACAGACCCAAGGATGGTCAAACACTAACTAGCCTAGAATTCCTTGTAGCCTATCCATAGGGTTTTTTCCAGCATAAATCTCAAATAGAGAAGGATCTAACTGATCTGATTAGGTTTCTAGATACCCTTTATGGGGTTTTGAAACCTTCTAAATCCTTATTACTTCAATCCACTCATGCACCACTAAATGCTTACAAATCTCATAGACCTAATTAGCTAGGTTAGGCTTGGATTACTAAGTAAGTGGTCTAAGGTGGGTTCACAGAATGAACACAAGGGCTTAGATAGATTCCTCTACCAAAAAATGGTCTAGATCCACCATTGGTTAAATCCTCCCAATAATATAATTCACATGCATGTGACTGTACTAAAGAACCAGGCTAATTACATAGAGATAATTAGCCTAGGGCTTTGTCTCAAAAATCATAGAACCAACACTGAGCCTCTAAGATTTAGTAATCTTAAAGAGCATGATCCTAACTTGTATTTCCCAAGTGGTCGAGCAGATCCATTGGTTAAATCCCAAGTTAGGATCACATCTTTGGAGTAGACCCAGTAAACTATTGATTCTTAGACAGTGAGAAAACAAAATCTCTAACTCCTATGAAAATTTACAAAAAACAAATCAAACCAATTGAAATGTTTAAGTAAATCAAAGAATCACAAATTTTTGCAACTAGATCCACAAAAGTGAATATGTACCAGGTCATACACTGTCCAAATAACTCAGAAAACTCATATATTTCCTTCTTTGAACATCAAGCTCAGTGCACAGTAAAATCTAACCTTCCTATAAAGCATAAGAACATCAAATACCATTATCTTGGCATTAAAGATGCTCCAAAAAGTTGGTGTGGCCATTTCCATTTGAGTTTTCATTCTTCGAGCAACATTTTGCAAAAGTTTCTCATGCGACATTTTGCAAAAAGACAACTTTTTGGAAACATTTGTCAAAGTTTCTATTTTGGGAAAAGTGCCAAGACTACCAACCTCCAAGGGTGTAGGAGAGGTCCAAAACATGTCAAGAGCCTATCCTAAGGTCTCAAAACATAAATTTCTAACTAAATACTAAAATCACCAAAAGAGACTAACATGGTCTAACATGGTTTCAGGAACCCATAGGTTTATAACTCACCTTAGGGTCCTTCACCTTACACAATAGACCCACACATGCACATGCACTATGGTGATCCAAAGGATTCACCTTATTACCAATACTTGAGCATAAAAATCAGAACTTTAGGAGGTGCTCTACACCAATAATTACCCTCTTTGTGTGCATTGATCAGATGCCAAGTGTCATTCAGTCATCTTACATTTTCCTCCAAGTTTCCTTTTTCCTTCTTTTTCTTCTTTGGCTCTGTGATATTTGTCTCACAGTGCAATATCCTCCTATGTTGGTCAGGAAAAAATCTTAATGCACTATAACTGCTTTGTCTATGCTTAGGATATTTGTCTTTCCATGCACCAAATACTTCATTATTTGGCCAAAGGAATTTTGGCAACTTCAGTCTTCTTTTTGCTTATTTAATCATATTCTAATTTTATCTTCTTAGTTTCCAATTCACTCATACATTATGCTTTATTTTTTAACTTAGCACCTTTTTACAAACTTTCAAGGAGCATCTAAAAATAGTCTGAATCACCACCACTTAAAAAATCTAGAAGGAGACATTTCAATGTTTGAAAACTAGTTAAAAAGGCTATTGGTGGCATGGAAAAGTTGATCAATGGCCCATATTTGAACTTTAAATAACTATAAAAATGAGCCATAGATCATCTTTAAGTTACCAAGGTACTACACTCTGATTCAAATAGGTAGCACTCTGTCATGATGCCTTGAACATTAAAAATTGATCACCTTTCCTTTAATGCTTTGTGCTGACTTTTAGATCCCTTTAAAATTGGCTGCCTTTTATATTCCTTTACCTATGGCCAGGTCCCATCATATTTCCACATGTCACACAGGTACAATGCCTCAAACACTAAATGATGATCATCTCTACTTTAAGGATTTACGCCAAGCGTTAGATCAACACTAACATGACTACACATTAATCTCACCCATGGATTCAAAACTCCAGGTCCCACTTAACCTGAAAGGACACATGGTAGCACATAACAATGCCTTGAAGGTTATCTTTTATGCTTCTTCTTTAAAAGGAAAAACACTCACCATTTGATCAACCTAACTCTCACTGATCTCTACTTTCTACTAACGGGCCCCAAGCTCTGACAACTTGACACACATCATCATAGCGTAATGCCTTATAGGTTAAATACTACCATCTTAATGTTTGTGGAAAAATGCCTACTGTAGATTCATTTTAAGTTTCTCCTCCTTTATCTTTCCTTCAATGTGAACCTGGCCCTACCAATTGCCACATGTTACCCCAATGCATTGCCTTGAACATTAAAAGGAGCACATCTTCCACTTTGAGGGAAAGTGCTGACTGTAGATAAAGTTTAATCTTAGGGATCACAACATCTCATTAGATAAAAAGGTAAAAGGGCCCAAAAACATCATAGAAGGAGACATGAAAGCCTATCATGATGCCTTAATGAGTAAATAACTTTATCTTCGCAATTGAGGTAAAGCGCGGACCGTCAGAATAAAATAGATCTAACCACATGATAACCTCCAACCTAGCCAGAAAGAAAGGGCCCACCACATCTCAAACGGACACTTGGAAACATTTCATGATTCCTTGAAGACAAAGGAGCAGCATCTTTGTGATGAAGGGATAGCAACAGCTGTTAGATTAAGAAAGACATGCACTGGAGATGTAAAGAATAAATTTGTTCGGGGAAATAAACTTAGGAAAAATTAAAATGCAACCTACTTAGGACTTATACCTTAAGACATAAAGTGGCCCCTCTTGGACATGAAACATAAAGGCACGTGAACTTAAGATATTTAAGTGACCCAAAAAAGGTAACTTCATTTTATACCGTGAGCAAAGGGGACCTAAGGAATAGGGTTTTAGACCAAAAAGTAACTGTTACCAAGGGTTTTAGACAAAAGGGTAACCAAAGACAATTTTCAGGACCTTAAGGAAAAGAAAGAAAAAGGTGAAACAAGACTTAGCATCAAGAAAATTATAGACCCACCACCTTCTTCAGTAAATCTCTCCAAGTTGCAAAGTTAAATTATGAAGTAATCGAGAAACAAGCATATGCATTAGTGAAATATGTCAACTCATTCAGGCCATATTTGGTTTTTACAAAACTAATTGCATATGTGCCTCATTCAATAGTTAAAGACATTCTCACCCAATCAAAAGTTACTAGAAAAAGGATGCAAATGGATCAATAGGGTTCAAGAGTTCAATTTGGAAATCCATATTACAAAACTGGTAAGAGGATTAGGCTTGGAAAAGCTTACATCTGAAGGGATTATGGGTTTGGTCCAAATAAACAATGTAGGAGTACAATAAATGACACTAACTAGCATTGAAAAACAACTTTGTTATGCTAATATTATATATTTCATTAAGAATGCAAAATTCCCTGATACCATGGATGACAATCAGATAAGAAATCTCAGACTAGAAGCACAAAAATAAATATTAATACAACGAGAGTTGTATTGGAAAGATAGGGATGGTCTTCTTTTATTGTGCTTGGATAAGTGGAAGGATGATAAAGTTATAAATGAAATGCATGCTGGTGTGTGTGGTGGGCACTATTCTACTAGGACTATTGCCCAAAAGATTTTAAGGGTTGGATATTTTTGGCCTTGTTTATTTAAAGATTCTTTCAAATTTGTGTAGAAGTGTGAACCTTTCCAGAGGTTTTCTTCTAATTTTAAGTATTCAAGTGCTTTATTGTTAAATCCAATATAGCCTTAGGCCCCTTTTTCCATGTGGGGAATTGATTTAATTGGACAGTTTGTAGAGAAGTCCAGTGCTGGATCCTAGTTTCTATAGACTATTTTACAAAGTGGATTGTGGCAATTCCTACCAAGGGAGCAACCAATAAGATTGTTATTGAATTTTTGATGGAAAATATCCTAACCAGATTTGGCGTTCCTTTAAAATTTATAATGGATAATTCCATGTGTTTTAGGTCTAGAGAATTCCAATATTTTTGTGAAGAGAATGAAATTGTTTTATCATACTCTTCTCCATACCATTCCCAAGCCAGTGGACAAGTAGAATCAAGTAACAAAAGAATTTTTCACATTTTGAAGAAAACTCTAGAGAAAAACAAGAGAGCCTGGCATTCAAAGCTGAAATTAGCCTTATGGGTTGATAGGGTGACTAAAAAATGAGCTACTGGGAAGTGTCCTTCTGAGTTAGTATATGAAGTTTAGGAAAGATTACCATTGAATAATTTACTTCATGTCTATAAATTTATCATGGATGAGGATCTTGAAGTAAATGATGCCTTATATGAAAGAATGGTTCAATTGGTTGAACTTGATGAAGTTAGAAGAGAAGGGAATAGGAAGAATTTAAAAGGTCAACAAAAAATGAAGTATATGTTTGACAAAAGAGCTGGTAGTAGAAAATTTCAGCCTAATGATATGGTATTGCAATGGAATGCTAGAGCTAAAGATAAGGGGAAACACAAAAAAATTGAATCCTTATGGTTAGGACCCTACATTGTTCATCAATTACATGGCAAGGATTCACGTTTTCTAAAGAATCTGGATGATGAGGTATTGGAATTGCTAGTGCATGGAAAATTCCTAAACCATTTCTTCAATTGATCTTTCATTCCATGCAAAGTAGTTTTGTATATATGTACAGGTAGGTTTGTTTCCTATTGTGTGTTTTTTTTGTATAGTTGGTGTGTTTGGTCTACGTTCCAACAATCTAGATTCTTGACTTCATCTTGCAATCAAGCATCCTCAGTCAAAGCCACTGTTTGGTCTGTAATTTTATTGGTCCTAAGTCTTAGTCTTGCTCTGGTTTGGGTTTACCTTAAGGTCCTGTTAATTGGTTTTACTTTCCCTTTGTTTAAAAACCCTTGGTAATGGTTACTTTTTGGCAAAAATCCTAAGTCCCTTGGGTGGTTATGTTCATGCATTACCTTTTTGAAAACCTTAAGTCTTTAAATTTATGTCTTAATTCTTCATGAGCGGGGCCACTTTATCCTTTAAATTTATTTTCCTAGCGGGCCGAGGGTTTTAATTATCCCTAAGTCTAAAGTCCCAAAAATAATTTACTATTTAGATCTATCAGGCAAGTCAGTTTGGAATTAACAATGGTCGTAATACCTTAATCCCAAATATGTGAAGAATTTATTTATCAAGACATTGCACCAGTGTGACATCTGTTAGTCGAAGATCATGGGGCCTGCTTATTCTTAACTAAGTGGCAGGTTAAATTTAGAGAAAATCTATGATGATCAGATGGTGTGCGTGGTGTCAAGATCAAAGAGCTACTAGAGAGATATCCTTCATGGAAACATGCCTGGTTGACACATGGGAAAAGGTTGTGTTAGTTGACATAAAGCATCAAGCAGATCATAGAAGATTTGATGGTTGGAATTTACCCATGATAAAGAAGATGTGTGAAGCTTACCCTTTAAGGTATCATGATAGAGTGATAAGTGTCTTTTTTAGATGGTGGGACCAAAGGCTTTTGTGTTCAAAGAAGAGGTAAACTATGGTTTGATCTAAACAAATCCAATGGTGGGTGTGTTTTCTAAAAGTTTGAGATGTGAGGAACTTATTCATCTTGGATTTGTGACATTGTGACATGTGGCAGAAGGGTGGGGCCAAGCTGGGTTATAAGATTTGATAATGATCTCATCGATTCTCTATGATCCAATAAAAAGTGTTCTTCCATGAAGAAAAGATGATCTAGCTTTATCTCATTGAGGGATTTTGATTATCTTATACTTGTCCACCTGTGATCTAGTAAAGGTAAGGTCAGAGGAATTAAAGTTAGAACATATCATAGAATATCTGATGGCTTGCGGGATTCTTCCAAAGGAAGTTGTAAGAGCTTTATCTCATTGCATCTTAGCACCTGAGCGACATGTTGCCTTTCTATGATCGTGGGTCTGAAGTTATTAAAGTGTTAAAGCTGGCGTACATGAGTTTTGATCTGATGGCCAACATGATTCTTGAATCAATAAGATGCATTTTTTTTACTCATTAAGGGTTCATGACTAAGTGACACTTGTCTTGTTGATTTTTCACTTCCATTGCCTTCTATGATCCACGCAATATGAAAAAATAAATGGTTGTGTTTTAAAGTTCATGTTCTATGTTACAAAAAGGCTTTTTGATTGAGTTGTTGAGGTCATGGGTTTTTAAATATGAAGGAGTAATTACACAGTGTGTGGTCATCTTGTCGAGACTTAATGCTATTTTTTGGCAATTTTTTTACCATAAGTGCTTCATTTTCATTTTCAAACGTTACAAATTTGCAGAGCGACTAGGTGGAGTTTCAATTGTAGCAAATTTTTGGTATTTTCTATAGAACAAGTAAGTCATCTTATCTAGTTTTTAATGTAATTTGTGATCTTGTGTGCTAGTCTGGTAAGAGCTTGAAGGTATTAGGGCTATTTTTTCAAGTATTTTCTTCCTATTGCATACGCTAGTTTTGTAAAATGGTGACATGTCACGAATTTAAAGGGAAGGTAGATTATCAAGAGAGAACCATTTGTGATGGTTCTCTAGAATAAATAATCAAGTCTACTAATGATTTCTCTAAGATAAAAGAATTGGTGCTAAGAAACCCTATAGGTTAAAGATAGGTGAAGGCCTGCATGATAGGGATAACTGGATGAGAGATGCATATGTTCATATGAGTGGTCTAGCTCTATTCAAAGTAGGGTTTAGCCAAATAAATGCTTTTGCTCCTGGAAGAAATATATGGCAGTTTGATGTAGGGAAGTTGGTGGTCCTAGGTCTCTTCATGGATGCTGATATGTTATTCCAGATAGCACAAAATTATGACCCAGTAGCTATACTTGTGAGAGATTTGGATGCTAATACCCTTATAAGCATCACAACTAATGACATGCGAGAAGTATTCCAATTAAGTGACCCTTCTTTGCAACTTGATGAAATAAATTTTGACACTTTCAATGAGATCAATAAGGCTCAGATAAATTATCAAAGGAGTGGACCTCTAAAATAATTCTTTGACAAGGTTGGAGGAATGACTGTGGTAGATCTAGATACCCCTGAACCATTTAAGCTTGACTACTTCAACATGAGGGAACATGTCATGTATTATGCCTTAAGTCAAATATTTGGGGATGATGTGAAATCAGAGATGCCTATACACTACATGTTCATGATGATTCAGATTCTCTATCCCCATCTAGATATGATCTTTTACTTTGCACCTTATTTTCCTGAGTTGATCCATAATGTTTTGATAGGTATTTAAAAAGAAAATGTTGAGAAGCCATTTGGATGATATTCTCTTTTGATGCACATGTTTTTATATACAAGGGTGCAAGTTAGTTTGAGAAGGAGATGGATCTTATGAGCGTTGAGGATGGAGAAGAAATGGCAGTACATTTGTGGAGAAATTTTTTAACTTGGGATAGAGAAGATGCCAGTTTTTTTAATCTTTGATAGATGTTTTGCTTCCAGGCTCAGAGCCTTGTTGTTCCTTGAAAACCCCAAGGTTCCAATAGTTCTGGTGTCCTTCTTAAGACCTAAGAAGTATGCCAAAGACATCAAGATAGTGAAAAATTTGGGGGATATAATTTTATATCCTGTATCAACTATATTCATAGTATACGGTTACAAAGGTACCCCATATATACTCCCTTACCAGGTCCCTTTAAAGTTTGGAATTGTTAAAATCATTAGATAGTTTGGAGGTCTACAAGAGATGGATTTGAGAGGTAAGGGAAGGGGTTCCATTTTTCCTACCATAACTATTTACCATTATTTTTTATGACTAAAGGTGGCTGGGTACACATGAATAATTTTTTGGAGCCTTACAGAATGTAAACATCAATGGTTAGATGTATTGACCCTGAGGGGTTCTTAAGTGATATGTTCAAAAAGAAAACAAGGTGTCTAGTAATAGACCACCTGGTGGAGGAGCACACCTAACTCAAACCCTTAGCTCTTTATTTTTGGCATGTACTAACTCTAGCCAAGTCAAGAGAGTGTGTGTGGCCCTTAGAAGGTCATTTTTTTTATTTCCCTAAGATGGATTTGACTAGGTCAATCCATGTATAAATAGGTTGCTTAGTTTGTTTCCTTTAGTTGTGTGTGTGTGTGTGAGGTAGTTTGGAAGCCTCTAGAAATCCAACCAAGGCATCAGGAACTTTGGATAAGCTTCTTGGTATCACTAGCACTCGGCATACACTAGTGCTTAGCATCTTGGCCTACATTGCCTAGTAGCTTGACATACATTGCCTAGTAGCTCGACATACATTGCCTAGTAGCTCAGCCTACATTTCCTAGTAGCTCGGCTAACACTACTGCTCGGCTAAAACTTTAGCTCGGATAACACTACAACTTGGTTAACACTGTAGCTCGGCTAACACTGCTACTCGACAAACACTGATTGCGACTGGTGCTCGACTTGCATTATTGTTGCTCGACAATATTTAGTCATAACAGCCCATGAAAAGAAGATCCTATCTTTTATGAATAGTATGGTTAGTGTCACATTTCCTGAAGAGATTCTTGCAAAGGAGTGGACCGTTAGGGTTTTTTCCTATGAGAGGATGGTTACTAATAACATCAAAAGCCTTCATTGTAGAGATCTAGAAGGTAGAGATTGAAGAAAAAAGAGAAGCTATAGGAAATCACAGAGTGGCAGATTATTGTACTATTTTGTTTTGTTTTTGGTAATGAGAAGTTGTAGATAGTGTGTTTAGTGGATATCAAACTTCTTTGTTCATTTTGCATGCAAGTAGATTATTTACTTTATTTTATGTTTTTTAAGTTTTTAGTTCTTCACCCATTCTGGGTTGTAAATAGTAATGGCCCCTCGAGATTCTTGAATCCATGGTGAGAGTCATGTGTTGGGATGGAACATGAGAGGAGCCCTTGTACATAGTTTCCTTTTTGTTTTCTATAGGAGAAGGAATAGAAAAAATTCTGGATATCTTACCCTAGGTGAGCTTGGTAATAGTCCGGCTAGGGAAGAGAATGAAAGCAATGTTTTGAGAACATTGATTGAGTGAGAAGAATGAATCTATTTGTGTAGGTTTAGCAAGAAGAAGATGAAAAGCATTTTGATGCGGGACTAAGTCTTGACGAGGAGGTAAAGTTGAGAATGAATTACCTTAGTTTAGGGTTGTGAACACCCTAAGAGATCTAGGAGAAAGATCTCAGAGCAGAGCCAAGTTGGTTCTGTAGAAGCAACAAGACTTGTATCCACATCAGATTGGTATCAAAGCTCTAAAATATTTGGGTGTGTCTTGTTTGGATGTTATCTATAGAAAAATTTTTCAACTCATCCAAGATGGTGACCAACGTGGAACTCACAAAAGATGTGGAAGAGAAAAAGGAGGAGAATAGACTTCCAAAGGAACAGTTGGCTGAAATGGCGACTAAGTTGGAAGAAGTGTAGCTTAGGACTATAGAAATCAGTGAATGAATGAAAGAAGCTGATTGAAAGGGTAAATTAGTGGCAGAGGAAGACATTATTCCAAAACTAGACCCTGTACTTCAAGAAGAGCCATTCTTGAAAGCATTGAAGGCAATGAGTGGTAAGTCCTTAGATGGTGTGCCTCTATTTAGTGGAAAGATGGAACCAAAGTTAATCATGGAATTGATAGAAGGTCTTGAAAATCACTTTGACTGTGATAATATGATCGAAGCTTAGAAAGTAAGAATAGCCAAGACAAGGTTGAGAGGAAACACTCTCACTTGGTGGAATTTTGTCCAAGATGAGAGGGTAAAAGAAGAAAAGAACCCCATAACCAGTTGGAAAGGTATGGTGGCCAAGATAAAGGAAACTTATCTTTGTGATGATTATGAAGTGCAGTTGCACAAAAAGAGACTGAATCTAAGACAAAAAGATTTAGAAGTCAGTTCCTACACCAAAGAATTTCACAAGCTATGCTTAAGGTCGGATGTGATGGAAGAAGAAAGCTTGAAAGTGGCTAGGTACTTGAATGGACTCAAGTGGCGTATCCAAGAGGAAATTAGTCTCTTAAATCCCAAGACTGTACACCAATGTTACCAACTAGCCCTCAAGGTGGAGGAAAAATTCAAGAAGAAGCAAGATTCAAATAGCAGAGGAAGAGGAAGAGACAACAAAGGTCAGAGAGAAGGATATGGAGGAAGAAATTAGAGTGATTCCAAACTCACTGAGAATCAAGAAGAATCCAGTAACACAAGAGGTAATTATAATCATGGAAGAGGTTCAAATAGTAGTTCAAGAGGAAGAACTAATAACCAATGAAGAGGATCTTACTTCTCTTCAATGAAGTGTTACAATTGTCAGCAATTTGGACATCCTACATATCAGTGTCCTGAAAAAGGTTCTACTTCTCAAGGAGGTGGAAAAAAATTTAACTATGTCCAAGAAGAATCAAGTTGCAGGAGCAAGCCATCTAAGGTACCATTAGAATCAGAAGAAGGTGAGAACCTCATGATAAGGAGGACCTTAATTAGAGAGCCAAGAAAAGAAGAACCAAGCTAAAGGAGAGCACTCTTTAGAGTGAAGTGCAAGATTACAGGGAAGGTGTGTAAAGTCATTATTGATTCAGGCTCAACTGATAATATCATTAGTGAAGAGGCAGCCAACAAATTAAATTTGAAAAGGATTCCACATGAAAACCCATACAAGGTTACATGGCTCAACAAAGGACAACATGTGTTTGTAGGAGAACAAGCATGGGTAGAGTTCACCATTGGAAAGTATAAAGATAGAGTTCTATGTGACATTCTTCCCATGGATGCATGCCATCTTCTACTTGGAAGGCCATGGTAATTTGATAGACAAGCCATGCATGATGGAACCAAGAATGCATACTCATTCAAGAAAGATGGGGTGGCTTTCAAAATTCAGTCCTTAATAGAAGAAGGAGAGATGAAGACATCAAATCCAAGTGTGCTCATGGTTGGTGAGAAGGAGTTCTTGAAGACTATAGAAGAAGGAAAAGGAGTTGGTTTTACTTTAGTATTGAAGCCAAAAGATGAAGTTGTTGTCAAGAAATTAGAGATACCAAAGGAGGTAAAAGAAATACTTGAAGAGTATAAGGATATTGTGAATGATGGCCAACCCACTCCCCTACCTCCTAAGAGACTTCTTAGCCACAAGATTGAATTCATACCAGGAGCTACCTTACCCAACAAAGTTGCCTATAAGATGACCCCTCAGCAAAATGAGGAAATAGCCAAGAAAATCAGAGGGTTATTAGACCAAGGCCTAATTAGAAAGAGCATAAGCCCATGTGCAGTCCCTACTATTTTAGCTCCTAAGAATGGAAGATCTTGGAGACTTTGTACTGATTCTAGAGCCATTAATAGAATCACCATTAGGTATAGGTTCCCAATACCTAGAATTTAAGACCTAATGGACTGTTTAGGGGAGGCAAAGTGCTTCAGCAAGATTGATCTTAAGAGCGGCTACCACCAAATTAGAATTAATGAAGGAGATGAATGGAAGACAACCTTCAAAACTATAGAAGGTTTGTATGAATGGCTTGTAATGCCATTTCATTTGTCTAATTCTCCCTCAACTTTTATGAGGTGTATGAATGAGGTATTGTAGAATGCATTGGTAAGTTTTTTGTTGTCTACCTAGATGACATTTTAGTTTTCAGTAGAACTAAGGAGGAGCATATTAGGCATTTGAAAATTGTTTTTTGAGAAATTGCATGATGAAAAGCTAATGATCAATTTGGAGAAGTGTGACTTCATGCAGCAGGAGCTTGTATATCTCAATTTTGTTTTGTAACAAGGTAACCTCAAAATGGACCAAGAAAAGGTGGATGCCATTCTAAGTTGGCCTACTCCCAAGGCTACAACTAAGGTGATAATTTTCCATGGTTTAGCTCAGTATTACAGAAAGTTCATTAGACATTTCAATGGGATTTGTGCACCTATGTTAGACACCATTAGAGGTGGGATGAAGACAAAGTTTCAATGGACACCACAAGCAGACAAAGGGTTTGAAACACTCAAGGATAAGATAGTAGAGTTGCCTACTCTAGTTCTTCAAAGATTTGATAAGCTTTTTATAGTAGAATGTGATGCAAGTAATGTCACCATTGGGTCTATCATAAGCCAAGAAGGAAGACCATTAGCTTTCCATAGTGAGAAGCTAAATGATGCAAAGAAGAAGTACTCCTCTTATGACTTAGAGTTGTATGCTCTAGTCCAAGCACTCAAGAAGTGGAGGCACTACTTTCTACCAAAGGATTTCATAATATATACTGATAACCAAGCTCTCAGCTTCCTTAAATCTCAAGACAAACTTAGCAGAAATCACATGAAGTGGGTGGAGTATCTACAAGCCTACACTTTTAATATCAAGCATAAAAAGTGAGTACAGAACAAGGTTGTTGATGCTTTGGGTAGAAGGTTGCTCATAGTCCAAGAAGTTCAGCTACAAAGCATGGGTATTGATAGATTCAAAGACCTATATGCTGAAGATGAAGATTTTTCTCAAATCTACAAGGTATGCAAGGAGTTTAAAAACAACTTTCATGGTGAGTTTTCTGAATATACCTTGCAGAATGATTTATTGTTTAAAGGAGGTCAACTTTGTGTTCCTAAAGGGTCTATGAGAGAGAATTTGATCCAAGAAAAACATAATGGATCCCTTAGTGGTCATTTTGGAGTCAGTGAGACTCAAGATCTAGTCACTAGGTTCTATTTTTGGCCTAGAATGAATAGAGATGTTAGACCGTATGTTGAGAGTTGTGTAGTGTGTCAAAAAGCAAAGGGTACATCTTCCAATGCAAGTCTTTATCAGCCACTTCCAATCCTAACTAGACCATGGGAATGCATAAGCATGGATTTTGTAGTTGGTTTGCCATGAACAAGGCAGGGATATGATAGTTTTTTTTTTTGTTGCAGACATATTTAGTAAGATGGCACATTTTATACCTTGTAAGACCATTCATGATGCTTGTAACATTGCTCAATTGTTTTTCAGTGGAGTGCTGAGGATCCATGGACTCCCACTTAGTATTTTCTCAGACAGGGACACAAAATTCATTAGCCATTTTTGGAAGACCTTATGGCAAAAGCTTGGCACTAACTTGTCTTTTGGATTTGCCTACCATCTGCAGATAGATGGCCAAATAGAGGTAGTCAATAGGAGTCTTTGTAACTTACTGAGATGGCCAAATAGAGGTAGTGAATAGGAGTCTTGGTAACTTGCTGAGATGCCTCACAAAGGAGTATGGTCAAGCATGCGACCAACTCATTGGACAAGCTGAATATGCATACAATGATACAGTGAACAGATCAAATGGTAAGAGTCCTTTTGAAATTGTTTATGGCTTTCACCCAAGAGGGATTTTTGAGCTTAGAGAATTGAAGGAAGGAATGCATGGTAGTGGATATGCTGAGGAACTTTCTCATTCAATGGGTGAAGTACATGACAGTGTGAGAAAGAACTTGATTGAGAATGCTGAAAAGGTAAAGCAAAAGGTGGATGCAACAAAGATGGATGTTCAATTTAAAATTGGAGACTTTGTGATGGTACACTTGAACAAACATAGGCTGCAGAAAGGTGTTCCCCACAAGCTATAGATGAAGAGGCTAGGTCCATGTAAGATACATGCAAAGTATGGAAACAATGCATACAAGCTGGAGCTTCCTGAAGACATTGGGTTGTCACAAGTTTTCAACATAGTAGATTTGATAACATACAAAGGACCGATTCAAGATACTGATCAAAACCTTCAAGAGGTAATATAAGAGGTAAAAGATCTGAAATTAACCCCTACTCCATCTATGACAACTAAAAAGATACTAGATTCAAGGGTCTACAAGAAGACTAGGAACACAGAGTATATGGAGCACCTTGTAAAATGGCATGAAAAAGAAGATGTTGATGCTACTTGGAATAGAGAAATAGACTTCAAGAGGTTGGGCATTAATCCAAACATGCTTAATCCAAGGATGGATTAACCTTTCTTTTTTCTGGGGGAGTATGGCAGGAGCACACCTAACTCAAACCCTTAGCTCTTTTTTCTGGAATGTACTGACTCTAGCCAAGTCAGGAGAGTGTGTGTGGACCTTAGAAGGTCATTTGTTTTATTTCCATAAGATGGATATGACTAGGTCAATCCATGTCTAGATAGGTTTCTTAGTTGGTTTCCTTTAGTTGTGTGTGTGTGTGAGGTAGTTTGGAAGCCTCTGGAAATCCAACCAAGGCATCGGGAACTTTGGATAAGCTGCTTGGTATCACTGGCACTCGGCATACATTGGTGCCTAGAAACTTGGCCTACATTGCCTAGTAGCTTATAATACATTGCCTAGTAGCTCATCATACATTGCCTAGTAGCTCGGCCTACATTGCCTAGTAGCTCGGCTAAAACTGCTGCTCGGCTAACACTTCAGCTTGGCTAACACTGCAGCTTGGCTAACACTGTAGCTTGGCTAACACTTCTTCTCACCAAACACTGAATGCAACTGGTGCTCAGCTTGTATTATTGTTGCTCAGCAATATTCAATTGTAATGGCCTGTGAAAAGTGGATCTTGTCTTTTATGAATAGTATCGTTAGTGTAACGGTTCCTGAAGAGATTCTTGTGAAGGAGTGGACCGTTAAGGTTGTTTCATATGAGAGGATGGTTACTAATAACATCAAAAGCCTTCATTGTAGAGATCTATAAGGTAGAGGTTGATGAAAGAAGAGAAGATACAAGAAATTACAGAGTGGCAGATTATTGTACTATTTTTTTTTGTTTCCAGTAATGAGAAGTTGCAAATAGTATTTTAGTGGATATCAAAATTCTTTGTTCATTTTGCATGCAAGTAGATTAATTACTTTATTTTCTATTTTGTAAGTTTTTAGTTCTTCACCCATTCTGGGTTGTAAATAGTAATGGCCCCTCAAGATTCTTGAATCCATGGTGAGAGTCGTGTGTTGGGATTGAACTCGAGAGGAGCCCTTGTACATAGTTTCCTTTTTTTTCTATAGGAGAAGCAACAACAAAAAGTCTGGAGATCTTACCCTAGGCGAGCTTGGTAATAGCCCAGCTAGGGAAGAGAATGAAAGCAATGTTTTGAGAACATTGATTGAGTGAGAAGAATTAATCTACTTGTGTAGGTTCAGAAAGAAGAAGATGAAAAGAATTTTGATGGGGGACTGAGTCTTGAAGAGGAGGTAAAGTTGAGAGTGACTTACCTTAGTTTAGGGTTGTGAACACCCTAAGAGATCTAGGAGAAAGATCTCAGAGCAGAGCCAAGCTGGTTTTGTAGAAGCAACAAGACTTTCATCAACATCACCACCAGTTCCATTTTATTGAGGATGTTATTAGGAATGTTTTCAAACTGTAAGAGCAGGAAATTAGAAAGGTAAAATGGCTTGTCTATAAAAAAAACTGTTGAGTTTGTGCAGTGTTTTGACAAGGATTATCATCAATTGAAGATTTTTTAGCCTATGCACAAAAAGATGGATTCTTTGATAAAAATGTTTGAGGTCATTATATAGATCTTGTATCAAAAAAAGTATGTAGTAATGCAGGTAGAACTAGATAAATCGAAGGTAGTTTTGAGAAGGCCAACCTTCACCAGAGTTGTTCCACCTAGTGAGTATCTTTTTCACCCAAAATTAGGTTATAGTGTGGTGATGACAAGGGGAGATACATCCTAGAGGGGGCATAAATCAAAAGATACACCTTCTTCCTCCAAGAAAATGGCAAGGATTTCTATTGAAAAGGCCAAAAGGCACATTGATTTTGGTTCTGAAACTCAGCCTTCTCCAAAGAGGCAAAGAATAGAAGAGGATGCACCACAAGTTGAGAATGTATATTCACCTTCCCAATCACCCTTACATATTGATAAGAAAAGAGTAGTATAGAAATTTTTATAGATGAGGAGTGTGGGGATAATTTATGTCACTCATCAAGAAATAGGAGTGCCAAAGGCACAAGTAAGCAGGCTGAGATGGACTTGACTATTAGAGACTTTGTTGGAAAGGAGTTAGATCCTTTAACCAAGAAATTCCTATGGAGGAGCCACATCAACAAATTCAAGGAAGCAAGCCAAAAGAAAAAAGAAGAACAACCTGATAGGGATATAAACAATATTGAATTTGAGGTAAAGAATAACATGTTGGAATAATTTGAAAAGATCACCCTTGAGGAGGGAAGAGAATTGGTTAGAAAAGAAGGTGTTCTTATTCTGCCAGAGTGGGACATAGCTGATGCCATTGTTTTTGAGGCAGTTAGAAAAAATAAACATTGTACAAGACACCCAATAGGCAACTAAGAAAGCTATCAAAGGAGTTGTGTTCAGTGAAGATCATGCTCCATTGGTCATGTAGTCTTTAAAAAGAGAGGAATATAGAAGAATAAATGAGGTTGTGCCAACTAATTATTCATGTGGTCTAGTAGTTAAGTGAGTTGGATCTAAACTTCAGGGGTCGAAGCATCTAGTATGACCTTAGGGACTAGCAAGTTAATTATGAAAGTGGCCAAAAAGGAGGCCATAGAAAGGGATGATCTCATGATTAAATTATAAACAATCCTCCAGCCTTATAATTAACATAAGAAGGTGATCTTTGAAAAGGATAAAATTATTGCAAGGTTAAGTGGCCAGTAAGTAGTTCAAGAAAGTCCTCGGGGGATAATTTCTCTTGATCCTACACAACCATCATCTTCTCATCTCATCATTGAATTTTCTTCTTCCCCTATGTCATCTAGCTCCATTTTAGAAGAAAAGCTCAACTATGAAAATAAAAAGTTGGTGGCAAAGAGAAAAAGATTGAAAGAGGTAAAAGAAAGTTGGGAAGAAGAAAGTTCAAAGTTTCATAATGCACAAGAATTGGTGCAACAAAGGTATGAAGAAAAGGTGAGAGATACAATCATGCAATTTTATGACAATACAGAGCCTTATTCTATCTATTTAGATGGGCAAAAGATTATGATCAATATAAATTCTTTTGAGGAGGACAAGGCTACATTGGAGCATATTTTGCAAAAATGGCTAGGAAAAAAGATTGATTTAAAAATATTTTTATTCTTTATCCAAAAAGGAAGAAAATGTTGATGTTGAAATAAAGACCACTTAAAAGTTTGTCAAAGATGTGGTGGATTTTGAATTAAGAAGAACTATCATCACAAGGAAAGAAAAAGCATTAAAAAGGGAATATTTTGTAGTCTATTTTGAGATGTTCCCTAGACTCTTCAGAAAAGGTGGTAAGTGGAAGAGTGAATCCAAATGGATGATTTAAATGAGTGATGAGTTGCCAAGGAGAATAAACAACATCATTAATCTGGAAAATACCATCTTATTTTTCCAAACCGTGGAAACAATATAAGATTAAAAATCCTATTTTAAGTTTTAGTGAAAGGAATTTGAGCAAATAAAATTAGAGTTTAATCAATTAAATAACAATAAAAATGAAATTACTAACTTCTCTTTCCCTAATGATGAAGTGTTTACTGCATGGAAGGTCAAATATCCTGCAGACAAGTAAAGAAAATGGAATATCTCAACATTCCTACAAATGGGAGGTTCTCCAACAATTGGAAATGAGAAATGGTTATTAAATATTTTGGGTGCCAAATGATGAAGACAAATATTCCCTTGATAAAAGAAGAACAATTTCAAAGTTTTTGCAAAGGCCGTCTAGACCAATGAGTGTGTTTTTGAAAATCTTGTAACAACTTGACTTTGGTTTGATTGTATTTTGTCTTTTGTGATATCTCATCTTTTGTCTTAACCTAGCAATATGAAGCTTATTGCATGTTGATTGATAGGAGGATTCCAAGATTGCTAGAGGTATAAATAGTAAGAGCAATTATTGTAAAATGGTCGGTCATTCTTTGATCAATCAAGACAAAATTGCAAGTTCTAGTCTAGACTTTTATTTTTGAGTTAGGGTATTCTAAGAAGGTACTGAATGTATTGAAGCTATCTTGAAAGATGAAAATTTATTTGGAATCCCTTCTTGATCTTTAATTTTCTTCATGTGCATGTTTGCATTCTTATGAGTTTGGTTTGAAAGACATTTCAAATTCATAAATTTGTAAGGTAAATTTTGGAATCTATTTTTAGGTTATTTATACGGGGAGTATAATTCCTAAGGGAAAGTTTCAGGGATTTAAATGATTGTATGAGAATTTGATGAGTGGAGGATTAAGTTGTTCAAATCAAGTTGTAAGGCATCTTGTTCTCTCTTGGATTTCAATTAGTTTTACTAGTATTATATTGTTGAAATGCATTCATATTGACTCTGTACCCTAGGATTCAACACTGGTCAGGGTTAGGGTTTCCTATCAACCTTTTAAAATCATACATCCTCACTTTATAGTTTTCATGTATGAATATTGAATATCTGTGTTTAAGACACTTATTCATTGTAATTTTTGGTGAGAAACAGTAAATCAATTGAGGTATGCCCGCCTGAGTTTGTGGAGCTCCTAGTGAAGGAGGATTTGATTCTCATTAATTGGTCTTTTACTTGATAGAATCAAGATTTTTGTTGTTTAGAGTTAAGAATTAGTTGTGTATTTGATTCTAAAATGAAAAGTACCAATAGTACCAAGAAAACGCATGTGATGAAGTGTGGAGCAACTGATCATCTTTCCTATTTTAGAAAAATAGGGTAATTGGTAGACTAAGGTATTAGACCATTAAGGAAACCCAATAGGAGAAAAAACCTTTATAAAAAATTAATCATAAATATTTTTGGAATACCACAACATATTATCCATAATGCATATCCAGTTCATTCTGTATGGTTTAATAAAAACAAAAATACTATTAAGTACATCAAAAAAAGTCTAATAGCTTATAACAAAATAAGCCAACAAAGGTGCATGTTGACATAAATCACAACAAAAAAATATTCTCCTTCACAATGACAACAATGTCCCCCTTTGCTAGTGATGCTAATGTACTACTCAAAATAACTTGTTTCCAAAAAACCTTTTTGCATGAGCATCAAAAACTCTCCCTTAATATTATATCCTTCATTTTGTACAAGCGCCTTGTTTTTTGTTTTCTTATTGTTTTTTTTTCCTCTACTATTCTCCCTTTTCTCCATTATTCTCTCCCTTTTAGATCAAGGATAAAGGGCATCACAAAAAAGATACCAAAAATATGTGATCAAACATATTTTATTTACCTTTAGGAAAAATCTCCTTGTATTTCGTTGTGAGTTCTAGATGAAAGGATTTTTAGTGGTAATTACATTCTTAGTGGACATAGACCATTGCTTCATGGAAGAAATTATACCTAGGGAATTCTGAGTGAAAGAATTTTGATATTAAATCACTATGGAGGAATTCTTAGTAAATGTGTAAGAACTTCTCAAAAGCCTTAGAAATTTGATAGAGGACAAGTTTGGCAGATATAAAGAATCTATTGGAACTATTTCTTTAGTAGGTACTACTTTGAAAGAATCTACCTTCAAAAAGAAAAGGTCCAAATAGGCTAGTGAGGCTGCCTTCACCTCCATATCAAGACAAAATAGGAAGAAAATAGAAATTAAAAAGGAAACTATAGTTTTATTAACTTAGATGAATTTGAATCTATTGATGAAGATGTTGAGAAGCAAAAATAAGATTTTCCTAAATAAGATTCTAAAGAATTAGATGAGGATTCTTATGAAGTAAAAAAGATATTGACAATACTTGGAGAATAAAACAGAATAAAAGGAATGGGAAACATATTTTTTGAGACCATGTCTGGCAAAGTCAAAATTTGGGAAGCTATAGTTTCTCATATGCTCCAGAAAAACATTGTTCAATGTGACATTGTTAGTTTGGTTCTAGATGTCTTATTTGAACATGTATATGAGTTTTTATCAAAGAAATCTATAAAAGAGAATTTGTCAAAAAATCTGAGAAATATATGATTCAACTCATGAGGAGATAATTGGTTGTATCAAGGAAATGAAAGTATTAATTAGTGCTATGGATAGGACATACATATACTATCTCAAATGTCTTATGGCTGCTAAAAAGTACACGGAAAAGGTTGAATCCATTGAGTAATAACTAAAATAGTTGGCATTTGTATACTATACATTTTCTGATAAGTATGATACACAAAGTAAAAGATAAAACATACTCCAAGCTGAACTGATAAAAATAAAAAGGAGTAGAGATGACATTGAGAGTACCTTCTAGAGAGTCAAAGAGATTTTAGAAGGTAAATTGGAACATTATATCAGTATGTTGGGTGAAGCAAAAAATGAATAATCATACTTAACTAATATGCATGATCTTGAGAATGTAATATTGTCTCTATATTTTTTTCACATGGTATTTTAGGATTTTGTACCTAGAAATTAGGTACTTCTACAATTATATGAAATATTTTCTACATTCATATGATTTTTTGTCAAAATTATTCATGTGGTTATAAATCTATTTTCCTATGTGTAATTCTTCATTCCATACAACATGCTTCTTTAACGGGAGTGACCTCATAAAGTAAAATACCAAATATATTGTTAGAGGCCCAAAACAAAAATATACCCTTCCTTCTTTTTCAACATTAAGTTTTGTAATAAGTGTAATCTCAATAAATCACTTAGATTAATGTCCTTGCCTTTTCTCACCATTGATGTGCAACATATACTACAATTGATAAAGTGGAACCTTCCATATTTTGGAATTAAATCTTATAGGGTATACCAAAATATCCATACTTTATAGGATCTACAATAATATCAATCCACAATACTCTAATATCTAGTTACACCAGTCAATTCTATAACTTTCTTTTCATTAATTGTCTTCATGATTAGTATAGAATCAGTTGAGCATAAAACGACCATAACTTTGATTGCTTTATTAGTTATCTAGTAGGGTCTATTGAGCCAGATGTGATCATCATCTATTATTCTCAATAAATAATTGATTACTTATAGATCAATTATCATTGGAATTTTTCTCCATGTGTCAAAGCCTTTGTGACCTAGGTAATAAATTCATTATATCTCATCCCTTGGAATAGAGTCATTAGGATTTTTTTAACTTATCATTATCAAATTCTTCAATCTATACTTCAATATATTTATAAATATCTTCAACACATATAACCCTACTAGGTAGTGCTAAAAATGCACCATCAAATGAAACCCTTATTGGTTCTTTCATGTTTTTTTTTAAAATATTTGAGAAGAAATTCATCAGCACAATTCACAATTTTTACAAGATCCATGAGAATAATACCTCAACTCTATGAATTCCTTCACACTTTAGAATTCACCAACTCACAACAATGAAAATGATAAGGATAAATCCACTCCATTTTATCTTCAATACACTTAAGGTTTTACCACAAAAATATCAAATCATCTAAAAAAAATTTAAAACTATTATGTCTGTATGTACAATAACTTTCCTTTGTACTGCAAAATTTTGCAAATCAATATTTTCTACCATAGATTTCACCAATACCTTTGTATTTTTATTTATAAAAAATATTGTGTTTTGATGGTAAAACCACTTTCTTTGGTAGGGTAGAAGGATCTTCTTTTTAGCTCCCCCTAAGCCAAAGCATCCTGAATTAGTTTTTGGAGATAGTTTTTGTATTAGAGCTAGGTGCAACTTCATTGTCTGATATGTCTACCACTTTTTTTATTTCATATCTTGTTCATTTATTTTCTAGCTTCTTCTATGTTGATCTTCTTCACTAGCTCATTTTTACTTGTTGATATATCATGGTTCTTACTCCTACTTCTACAATGTTTGGCAATGTATCCATTCTTATTACAATTAAATAAATACTGCTCTTTTCTTCTATATTGCTTATAGCTACTCTAGATATACAATAGTTAGATTTATGTCCACATCCATTTTGAGTTGACAATATCCATAAAAGGTTAAGTTACTTTCATTAATTTGACTTATACAACAACTAGCCTTATGACCAATTTTCTTGTATGTAAAGCATTGAATGTTCTAATTTTTCTTGTTTCTACATTCTACAACCTTATGTCAAAAATTATCACACAAAAATAAATAAAAATTAAAAGATGGGTACTTTTGATAATTATCTTTCCTTACCAAAGGTATTCTTGTTGAGTTCTTCAAATACCAGATCTTCTTTCCTTGTGTTGTTTCTCCAATTCTTTGTCCTACTATGACTTCCAGTTGTTTGTCCTTTACTTTTGTGCTTTGAATTGAGCATTCACTAGTTTCAAAACCTAATCCTCCTTTGTATTTCACATTTATTTTAGATGCCATAATCTCACCAAGTTTTAGAGAACTCTCCTTTATTTTGTCTCTTTATTTTAAATTCGCTACTTCTCATTCAAGTTTTTTCATAGATGTCTATATCTCCTATTTGACTATTTCGTTCAGGCATTCTTCAACCTTTTTACTTTCTTCAACTCTCATTTTGATATTATTAATTGTTTCATTTTCTTGTTTCAACCCCTTAGCAACCTCACTTTATTTAAACTTCTTGATCTGATCTATCAATTTTTTGATGTGTCCATCTACATCTTTTATATTTTCGTTCAGATTCTTATTTTCACTTTCCACATTTTGAATTTCATCAAGAATAGATAAAGATTCTCCATCAATAAGATTTTCTTTAGTTATTTCCATAGTATTCATGGGTAGAAGCACAATAATCTGTCACCCCTAAGGACAATTCTGGGCATTCATTCGCGTTATACTCGATCGAGTAGGACTCGACTGAGTCCCACAGACCGAGTTTACGTGGGCACCATGTAGTGCTGAGTGGCACCTACATGGCTAGGGACTCTTGGTCGAGAGCTACTCTGCCGAGTATACCAAACTTTTTAAAAGCACCAAAACAACCCACTAGCCCCTTATTTTTACATTGAGGGGCTAAGATTCAGCGTGGAGGTGAGGAAGAAAACTCGGCCAAGTTCCAGGTAGGTCCCCCTTTTTTTTTAAAAATGTTTTACTGTATTTATGAATATATGTAAAATGATTTTTTTTAATCTAGCATTATAATGCAATTGTTTTTTTCTTCATTTTCTAGAAATGAATTTTTTTAGGTTGAATATAATTGATTTTATATAAAAACATTTAAACACAAACCCAAACTTAAATGCAAACTCAAATTTACACATAATTTACCCAAAATTTTGAAACATAAACGCAAACCCAAATCCAAAATTCTAAAACATAAGCGCAAACCCAAATCCAAAATTATAAAACATTTATACATAAAATTAAAAGCCTAAAATCATATAATTTAACCAAAACGTAAACTAAAATCATAACTAAATTGTTTCATGAATCTAATTAGTCTTTAGTCATCCGAAGAAATCATTATGTAGGGAATTAATTTAGGATATATATGACTATATTTATTACTTGAGAACATGCCAAAAATCTTTTTGTCACAACTTGATCATTCTAGACATTTTCATTACGTACACAATTTTTAATATTAGTACATAACAAAACCCTAGAAGTTTTACATACTAGGTTACATAAATCAATTTGTATATATATTAAATTCTTAAAATCACTTAAAAGTTATGTATATGTGGAATCTTTTTTTGATGTATTTATGCTTAAGGGGATGTCATGAATATTTTTGTTCAGATGGACATACATATATTATGTACAGATATTTATGTTAATACATATACATGTGTGCAATTTTCATTGTTTAAAATTTTTGAGCTTTTGTTTAAAAAAATGTTTCATGTTGAAGATGTAAATTCAATTTGTTTAAAATTTAAATATGTATGTAGATCTAGATATTTTTTAATTTTTTAATTTAAAAACATGTTCTGTTTCAACACATGTACATGTATATTTAAATTGATTTCCTACTGAATGTACACGTGTGTGCCCACTTGCAGCGAGTGCACTTTTTATCTCTAAATATTACATTTATACATCACATGGCTTCTACTGGTTCAAACCCTAGCATTCATGGTAGTCAGGCCTCATGAGCATCGTCAGGCCGTCATGATACCCCACAGGGTCATGATAGTAGCAGAAAGGAGACTATCACGAGGATGCATGCCGCTCTAGCTGCACTAGAGAGGATGTTGCAGAATAGTGCTACCCTCCATAATAGGGAGAAATTGATTTCCATTCGTATAGAGTTGATGATTATGATTCAAAAGGATGAATCATACAATCCATATGATGATACATCTATTGATTCTTTTTACTATAGCCTATCTAGCACTATTACAGGTACTATCAGTTGGAGGAAAGTTGATGGGGATGTTACTGTTACTCAGGTTAAGAACATGTTTGGGAACCATTACATAGATAAGAAAGTGGTTAGAGCATATAGGGTCAAAAAATGTACAGATTAGATAGTAGCTCCTTTTATATATCCCAGATGGTTGGCGGCCATCATATGTGACCCCAAAAGGATGAGGTACCCTTATATTTCTGCAAACAATTGTTTACAGAGTTCCATTTAGGGTATGATGTTGATTACACAAATTTACCTCCACATGATGGTCAGGGTCGGGGGAGATACCATGATAAGTGTAGACAACCTAATGCACCACAGCCCCCTAGTAAGAGGGCATTGGTGGGTCAAAAACTTTTGGTTCTTCCAAAAGGTTTGGAGACCTACACTGGAGCTGGACAGGTTGCTGCTAACGATGCACGCATAGATATGTTTTCTAGCATTGCCACCATCGTGACTCAGGTCGATGAGTTTTCATCTAATTGTGTGGGTAGGTACATGCTCAGATCCCAGATGAGCGCAGGCGTTGATCCTTCTAGTCCATTTTACGATCCATACATTCGATATGATCTTCCCACTCCATATGAGATATTACGGCTACTAGAGGATCGTCTGCGTGACATAAGCTCCAGTTTATTCAGTGGTCTCCTTGTAGCTTACTAGCACATTTCTATGACACATGGGGTTCCTCCATGTGATATTTTTGCATTTGATCGAAGAGACCAGGCCTCAAGTTCCTCCACATGTAGCAGTCGAGGACAAGGAGATGCAGAGGTAGGTACCTCTAGATAGGAGGATGTCCAGATACATCCTACAGCTCCACGACAGAGTGTGGATGATCTTACACTGCCTCAACAACATACATAGGCTCCCCTATATCAGACACCTACGACCTCCCAGTTTCACACTGGAGTCTCAGATTTGCTTATGGATGAGGACATTGATCCTGAGACAGTGTCCTTACATTCTTCTGAGTTATTTGACATTGGATGTGCATTACACTAGGTACAATTGAAACCATTTAATTTCAAGATTCAAGAACAATCAAGTAATTTTGTATTTAATTTATTTATATAAATTCCATTGATATATATATATATTTTAAATTAAATTCAACCAGGTACATGACACTACGAGGGGCGTTGCATATGGAGATTTAGAGTAGCCTGTTGATCCGATTCATTAGGATATAGAGGTAAAATTTAATTTAAATTATTTTTAAATAGTTTATTCCTTTTAAGCTTGGTCTGGATAAATATAAATTAATTAAATTTGTTTTAAAATTGTTATACATATTTGTACATATACAGGCTCAAGTCTAGCAGGGTGATGATCCACATAGGCCTACACAGAGTGGTGATCATGGCGGTTATTGATCTAGATTTACACATGAGAGATCTATATTATATATACATGCACATCTGATTTACATTGATAGTACTTTGATACATTGATATTTATAGGTCCATTTACATTGTTATGTTGATCTATATATCTAGATATTTGTACATTGTTACATGCATATTTTATGTTGACATCTAGACATTTACATTGATCTATG
>MU227439.1:1766684-1781472 GCA_018584345.1 Thuja plicata | reverse complement strand
TGGGATGCTCACCCACATGGGGAAATTATCTCCAAAATGGGTACCCATTCTTCTTAAATTCTTTCTTACAACCTTGTCCCCCCTTTTTGAAATATTGAGCTACTCAATATTAATGCCAATTTTGACTGAAAATTGGCCATCTTTTCAAAGCCATGTGTCTCCTATGTGGCTCTTATGTGGATGCCACATAGGTGCCACTTCATCCAAGCCTCTCCTTCCCTCTGAAAATCCTATAAATATAGGCCTTCTCCTCTCATATTTTCATCTCTCATTTTTCATTGTTACCATGCTAGTATTGTCTTAGAATTGTCATTTGTGCTTTCATGCTAATGCTCTTAGATGTTAATTTATATTTCCATTCACTTAAATCATCTAGAAATCACATGTTAGGGTCTTAATTTGGTAAATGAATCATAGTTTCTTCATAAGACTTTCATATCATCCTCACTTGCATAGGTTCATATCATCATTTTGAAGGGGATTTGAGACTANTTCTTCATAACTAGTTCTTGAATCTTTCTTCTTGTTTCTAGTATTATTACATCTTTTGCATTGGGATCTATGGTCATTGTGTGTTTGAGAGAGCACACCCACATACAATCCAAATAAGCACATCAAAATGAGTAGATTATTATTTACTCATTTTTAGCTTAATCTGATGTTATTTGGTGTCTTTTTTGTTAGCTTAATCTCTTGCATGCTTTTCTTGTCATGATATATGCTAACCAGCTAATGTCTGCATGTTTGAGCTTGCTCCCAACAGATTGAAGGATTCCATATACACATTCTGGCACGCCTGGTGGGACCCACGTCCCTAAAATTTCTTGTTTCTTGTCTAAATTCGCTCATAACACGCATCGGCATCTCCGCAACAAACACAGAGGCATTTTTGAAAATGTTGGTTTATCCTGAATCATTGTTCGGCGTTCACGTGAAACGGTGTCTATGATACCAATCAACGTCTCCACCTGATACCATTATTTTGACTTGTTGTTGATCCTATTTTTCATTTTATCAAGTTTATTTGTGTTTCCTACTGTTTTCCTACATTTCAACATTCTAATTTTTAGCAGAAGTCAATTTTACAAGCAGGCATAATGGAAAAATTTTACTAGGAACACTATTTCTTGATAAACAAAAAACATAACAGTCCTTAAGGGTTAATTAGCATTCAAAATAGGTTTTTAGACAAGTTTGGAAACTCATTAAAAAGGCCAAAATAACTTATTGTGTTGTGTTTTGTGTTTGCAGGCAAATCAGCGTCTGCAAAAATGCTGGTTCATGAACCAGTGTCTGCGACACAGGAACCGACGTCTTCTCCTAGTATAAGAAATTTCTACATCTTCTCTATTTTCTGGTTATTTCATTCTGTGTTATTTCTGAACCAGAAAATAGAATCAGCGTCTGCGCCCTGTATCAGCGTCTGCGCACTGATAAAGTTTTGTTTATGTTTTGGCTAACAACTTTTGAGTGGTTTTTGCTAGCGCTTGTCGAAGACTATTTTCAAACTACTAATCAGTTGTTTGTAGCACCGCTTGTCAAAGGATGCTAAATTGAAACTACTCATGTTGTCTTGCAGGTTGCCTTGATCCAAATCGACCAAACGATTGTGTTTGTAATATTTTCTAGGCACTTAGACTTAATTAGGAAGATCTTTTTGATTAATCCTAAGTGGATGCTAGGGGATTATGCTCTCTTTCTTTTTTGGGAAGATCCGAAACCTGGACACATTTACTTGGTGTTAAACAAATAAATCTTTGGAAACGAACAACTTGTCTTGCGTGTTTGTGGAGAAAATGACGTTGGATAGGAGATTATGCTCTTTTCCCCTTGCGGGAAAATAAGAAATCCAGACCCTTCTTGTCGCCAATCCCATTTTATTTCCAAGTTAATCCTTTAGTTGGGCCTGCCGGTTGAGGGAAAAATCTCCCGGGAATGACCCACGTGAGAACGAGGTGTAAGCCACACCACTCCAACTCACGTAAATCAAATTTACTCCTTGGGGTTAAAGCCTCGGGAGTCGGTTGGCATTTGAGCTTATACTCGGCTCTCATCTAACTTAAGTTCGGCCTCGCGATCTCAATCACATTTATGTGACCACTTTTGCCAAGACACTCTATGGGGCTATATGCCTAAATCATGCTTGTGCAGACATAGAGGATACAATCGAATGGAGATCCATACTAAACACTCTAGGCTTAGAAGCTACCTGGAACACCTCTGAAAGGTGATAATGCTTGTGCAAGGAAGATAGTAACTTCCCCAAGATCACTCGTACATCATGCCACCCTGAGCATTTGGAACTGGATAATACGACATCATGACTAGAGCCATTGCATGCTTGGTGATGGTCGTATTCTGATTAGCTCTTGTGTGTGTGCCTAAGCTTACGAGAAAGTATTTTCATGCTATGCCAAATTCCTTAGGTAGATTTTGTGTTTGAAGTGTTTGAAGAAATTGACAAATCCAGCACACAGACGAAATATCCAGCTTTTAAATTTGTCACGTGCTCGTATCCTTCAAGGTTGCTTTGGCCCTTGTCGGATTTTTTTCAGACACATGCTTGTTATTATCCAGTTTTGATTATGCTGAAAATGGTTCTTGCCATAGAAAAATCCTATTGAGAAATCAGAACACAATCAAGCTTTTTGCCAGATTATCAAAAGACAAACATTTTTTTTGTCCTTCGTGAGATATGTCCTAAAATATTCATCCAAGATCAAGATCTGCTTATAGGACATGACCGATTCTAAGAAACACAAAAAGGTGAAAACTCCGTTACCACCCGTGCAAAGAGAACAAAAGAACACAACCCGAGAGGCTACCAAATACCAACACATTGTCAATTCTGTCAAGCAAGAAATCCACAAACAAGAACTATTTGAGAAAGTGATCTACAACAACAAGGTTGCTCGTTTCATGGGCAAATATCGTTTGAACTCCGCTTTTGTTGCAATTGAAAAATATGACTAGTTGGTTTACCGCCACAAACACAAGTTCCTCCTCTTCTTGAGCTCACTTAGCTTGCATTCTAGGACCTCCCTTAGGTTGCCATCTTTAGGAACACATCACACACCCATCCTAGTATAATCTCGCATCAACCAAATTAGTCCTAATCAACTTAGAATCATCCTAGTCATCATTCAAAGTGTCCTTGGTCACATCCCTCACTTAGGTATTGTATACCATTTTGAGTTGCTAAAACCTGCATCTTAATCAAAACCCCATCCATTGAATGTCCTTAAACTAAGCATTGTTTTGGGATACTCCTTTTTGTCTTTTGCAACCTCATCACCTTAATCAAAAGGTTGGTTTGCATTAACAAAGAATCTCATCTGCTAGAGACCATAAGTCTGTCTTAGGTAGATAATCATATCCACTTGATCCTACACTAGGGAGAGCAACCCTTGATCCTTGCATACATCAAGCCATCCTTAATCCATAGAAGTGCATCCATCATCCTAAGCACATCCTAATCCTAGTGTCATCATCCTTAGTTTCCTAGGTGCATCCTTGCATACATCTTTCATTTCATATTCCTTTAGGATAATCATTTCATGCCACCTATCACACAAGCCACTAAGAAGAGGAAGAACATGGATCCTAATCTGACTGCTAGCTCATCTAATCCTACGACTGAGAACACCAACACCATGGTCACTTATACACCTCAGCCCAATGATCAAGTTGAACATATCTAGGTAGACACTAATGAAATTCCTACTCTAAGTGCCGTGGAAACTTTTATCAATCATCCAACGCTTGGCCACATGATAAATGCCATGAGTGGACGTGACAGCAAATAGGTACTCTTGGACATCCAACAACAAGGACTTCAACTTCCACCTTGGCTAATACCCACACTTGTTACACGACCTATGACACCTCCAGGGGAACGTCCTTATCCTACCAGAAATGAAGTTTTTGATCCATTTCAGCGAGCCCTACAAGTGGGAACCCTTCTTGCACAAGTAGTGCATCCCTCCATTCCATCTCCCATCATACACACAACACCTACACCTACCATGGAAATCCCACCTCTTGATGCCACATCAACACCACAAACAATACCCCCCGTCACTATGCAAACACCTTCACAAGCCACTGTTGTTCCTCCTTCACAAGCAATCCCAACATTTGTTACAAATTTTCCACCACCACCACCAGTTAGCACGCCACAAACCATCTTTCCATCTACTACTATTCAACCTATTCAAAGTGCTACAACTAGTTTCACAACATCAAAGCACCCAAATATCCATGCCTATTCCACCTTTCTTAACCATAGGCATGCCACCTACCAACACATATAACCAACCATTATCTCCACAAGGTTCCCCTTTTCCCACTCCACTAGCAAAACAATCACAAAAAATGTCAATGGTTCCACCCCAAACATTGTTCAACCCAAATCCTCCTATGTTGCAACCATCCACAAATCCATTTGCCATACCCCAAATTCCCATACAACCTATTCAACAATAGAAACCTATCCAAAAAAAACAACAACAACAACCTATTCAACAATAGCAACCTATCCAACAGCAACAACAACAACCTATTCAACAACAACAACCTATCCAACAACAACAACAACAACCTATTCAACAACAACAACCTATCCAATAGCAACAACCTATCCAGCAGCAACCCATCCAATAGCAGAAAATCACTCACCCATTCATATCCCAAGCACGACAATAGCCGATCAACCCCTTCGCAACTACACATCATACTCCTCAAATCACACAACAACCACAACCAAAAACACAGGGGGAAAATCCTTTTGTGGCACAACCAATGCAACAATTTGCTAGTCCTTTTATCCAACCCCTGCAACAATAGCAAACTCATCCTACCAGTAATATAACTATGTCATCTTCTGCTGCATCACAAACAATTCCCCCTCCTCAACAAGTTCTCACTGGGGGCATTCCACCACAAAGCACCTATATGGGTGCATAGCAAACTCATCCTGCATATCCTACATCGCAACAAACGCAAACATATTTCCAACAGCTACAACAATCTTATCAAATGCCAACACCTCCTCCATTGTAGTATTCCACTCAACCCCAATTTCCACCACAGCAACCCGTATATAGTGACCAACAACCATTCTACCAAACACCACAATATCCCCCACAAAATCTCTCATATTCACCATTTGATCCATATCATGCACAAGGCAATCCTACAATTACAATAAAAAATCCTCCCCTGCAAACCAATCCTAAATGGGAGGAAATGAAGAATGCTCTCAAAGAGCTAAAAGTTGGGACAGACACCAAAACATTCAAGTTTGAAGAAGTATGTCCATATCCATTTGACAGATCCATTACTGCTATACCCTTCCCCAAACACTTTGAGACCCCAAAATTTGATAAATATTGGGGGAAGGGTGATCTTGTGAGTCATGTAAAAGAATTCTACATGGCGTGCCAAGAAGTGGCCTACAGTGATAATTTTCTCATGAGACTATTTCCCAAAAGCTTGGGAGGCACCGCCCTTGAGTGGTTTTACAAAATTCCTTATGGCACAGTCTCTACTTTCGCAGAGTTATCCAAAAAGTTTGTATTCCAATATGCGCATAATGTTGAAAATGAACTCTCACTCCTTGACCTATGCAATTCCAAACAAAAGGGAGGAGAAAACTTGGCTGATTATCTTCAACGCTGGCAAGGTCTTACCACAAGGTTGTCGTACCAACCCCCAGAACAACATCTTATCAAGATTTTCATTAACAACCTTCATCCTAAGCTTGCTTATCACATGCGTATGAATTGTATACAAACTTATCATGATATCAGGATCAAAGGTATGGACCTTGAATGAGGCCTTGTTAAGGAAGGTACGATTAAACATTACAAAGAATCCCAGCCCGATAAACATAACAACGACCGATCATGATATTGGAACAAAAATAAGAATGTGGTCACAGATGGAGCCACTAACACCAAACATGTCAAGGTTGTTGTAGTGAGTCCTAATGTGCCAACTCAGACTTATCAAGAAACACTAGTAATGTATTCACAACCTCCTCCCATGTATCAGCAACCAGCTCCCACGTATCCTTAGCAACCATATCAGCAAAACATGCACCCTCAAGGTGCGCCCATGTACCCTCCTCCAGGAATAGCCCACCAACACAACTATCAGGGTCCTACAAACCATACAAATGCTATCTCAGTCCCTCACAGACAACAAAGATCTCGCGCTTCAAATACGCCACAACACACATTTACCCCTCTAGGTGAACCTATAGATGTCATCTTCCACAAGCTGGTCCAAGAAAACCAAGTCATATATCCTAAAATGCAGCCGTTTGATAACTCAACTCCTAAGCCTGCTTGGTATAAAGACAACGAGTACTGTGAATACCATCGTGTTAAGGGACATACCACTCTTAAATGCATGAAACTGAAACATTATATCCAAGATCTCATTGACCGTAAAGAAATCGAAGTGGATTCCCCAGCTCAATCATCGCCAAATGCAAGTCTAAAAATTTATCAGAATGCATTCCCTAAACACACCTTGGGTACATGTCTAGGAAATCCTACTCAATCATCTAATCAGGGAAAGGGAAAATAAGAAGAAAATGCCAATCGAAAAGATTATACCAATGCTTATATCAATTATGATAATCTCATTGGTTGCATATCTTAGGTTCAGTCCTTTGTCAATGTCATTCATGTCAAGGGTGTTTCTAATCAATGCGCGATCACTACTCATAGAGGAAGGATAATAGTTGTAGGTATAGGTCCCACCCCATCTGTTGGGACTCAATATAACATTTTGGAACACCTTGAGAATACTCCATCCCAAATTTCCATTCTAGATCTTCTCCGCACATCACCTGCCTACCAAGAGATTTTCAATAAAGCCTTACATGATTCCCATGTTCCCAGTGACATCAACCTCACTGAGTTTCAAAACCTTGTCGGACACCTATCTACCTCCTGTGGGGTCTCATTTAGACCAGCAGACATCCCCTCCGATGAAACCGATCACAATCTCCCACTCCGTATCACTATCATGGTTAAAAACTTTTCCATCAAATGGGTCGTGATAGATAATGGATTGGCCCTAAATTTGTGTACTTTAAAATTCATAAAACAGTTGGGATGCACTGAGGCTGATATCACAAATGAGGTCACCACAATAAAAGCATATGACAACCTGGAGCATACCTCTAAAGGCACCATTATCTTACCCATTCAAGTGGGTCCGGTTATCCAAGAAACATTATGTCATGTTGTTGGTCTTGACCTTCCCTACAACATCCTCCTCGGACGCCCATGGATCCATTCTATGCAAGCCGTTCCATCCACCTACCATCAGTGCATTAAATTTCCATACGAGGGCACTGAGATCACCATCCACATAGATCCCAAGCCCTTTGCATACTGCAATGCGATGGAGGCATCCTTTCCACATTCTACTCATTGCCCCATGATTGATATTGGCTCCTATGTTGCCAGCTCATCTCAAATCCATTCAGACCCAGAGACAATCCTCTCCTCCACCTTGTCCATGGTCAAGATCAACAACAACGGATGTGGTGAGTACACTTTATCTGATGCCTTCACAGTTGGGGCATTGCCTGTTGATCCCCACACTCAAGGCTGCCAACCTAATTCAAGCAAAATAGAATCAGAAACAACCAGGACACTACAATTTGGTCCTACCACTTTTGTGTCACAAGGTACTTCGATTGGCCAAGAAATGGAACCAAACATCAATCAATGGATATACAAGGATCCATCATCTTAGGACACAATTCGGCTATATTATTTCAAGAACAAGTATCCTACAACACACAAATTGGTGACACAAAAATGGAATTATTAAGGAGGTGGCCTTGGTCACGAAGAACAAGGGATGAAATATCCCATTGTACCAACCCGACTTGAAAAACACCTGGGTCTTGGTATGGGCTATGACACAACTGGGGGCACCAATGAGTTCATCAATTACTCCTCTTCTCAACCCCTGGGTGAAGTCATTGAAATCGAAGATATCCTGAAAGAGAAAATTGTGAAAGCCTAAGATGATGTTTTTGATGATGAAACCTTCCTAGGCAATGCTTTCCTACAACAACTATCCATCCTCTTCATTGACCTCCCTCTCTGCCATCCTAAACTCATAGACTGGGACCAACCAAGTATCGTACACGTTGATGAGTTCCAAAGTGAGTATGTGCTTCTAAGCTTTATGGGAGCAATCGAGAAAAGTAGTGACCAAGGGAAACATTTAGCATATGTTTACAAATTGGACCCGAAGGCATACTTTGGCAAAGAGGAGAACTTTAGCTGCAAAAATAATATAGAAAATAAAAATAAAAAAGAGAAAAATCAATCTTCTAGTGAAAACCCCTCTGGGACACTATTTGATCACAAAAAAGTAAAAACAAAGGGCATATCCCTTGGTGAAAACCTCTTTGAGGCACCAGAGGATGAAGATTCTCCTCTTCCTCTTATCCGAGATTACAGGCCTAAACAGTCATCAATTCTGATTGAAGAAACAAAACCTGTTAACTTGGGTACTGAGGAAAATCCTGCCATCACATATATAGTAGCATCTTTGTCTGAAGAAGAAGAACATGATCTTATCACTTTGTTAAAAGAATCCATCAACAAATTTTCATGGTCTTACTCTCACATGCCGGGGTTAGACCCCAACTTGGTGGTTCACCATTTAGCAGTGGACTCAAATGTCAAACCTGTTAAACAAAAGCTCAAAAAAATACATCCTAAAGTGGCACTACTTGTCAAAGCAGAGCTGGAAAAATTACTCCACGCCAAGATCATCCGCCCCATTGATTATTCCAACTGGATTTCTAATATGGTGCCCATCGCTAAGCCAGACAAATCAATCAGGATATGCACAAATTTCAGAGACCTCAATAAGGCATGTCCCAAGGATGATTTCCCCCTGCCAAACATAGACATGATTGTAGATCTCACAGCAGGACATGAGATGTTATCACTCATGGATGGTTTTTTTGGATATAATCAGATCTGCATCGCAGAAGAAGATCAACATAAGGCAACATTTACAACCCCTTGGGGAACCTTTTGCTATAACATGATTCCTTTTGGCTTAAAGAACATAGGGGCAACATATCAGAGAGCAATGACTGTCATTTTTCATGACATGATCCACAAGATCCTTGAGGACTATGTGGATGACATATTGGCAAAATTAGTGAAAAGAGAAGACCACCTGGATGTTCTGGAATGTGTCTTTGATAGAATTGGACACTACTACTTAATGCTCAATCCTAAGAAATGTGTCTTTGGAGTCACATCAGGGAAACTCCTAGGGTTCATTATATCCCGACGAGGCATTGAAATTGACCCAAAGAAAGTAAAAGCTATCATGGAGATGCCTCCACCAAAAACACTTCAAAAGTTGAACAGCCTTCAAGGAAAACTACAATCTGTGTGCCGCTTCATCTCTCAACTAGTAGATAAGTTTCAACCATTCACTCATCTTCTGTGCAAAGATAACACATTCCAGTGGGATCCTCAGTGTCAGAAAAGCTTTGACAAGATTAAAGAATATTTGGCTAATCCACCTATCTTGGTGCCTCCTGTACCTGGTCGCCCACTCATCTTATATATTTCTACTACTACCACAGCACTGGAGGCACTCCTTTCTCAACTGAACAATGAGGGCAAAGAAAGGGCCATATATTATATCAGTCAAACTTTGGTGGGTTATGAACTCAACTACTCTCCTATGGAAAAAGCATGTCTTGCAGTGGTCTTTGCCACTCAAAAACTTTGCCATTACATGCTTAGTCACACAACAAAGCTCATCTCAAAGGTGGATCCCCTCAAGTATCTACTCTCCAAGACTACACTTACAGGTCGAATGGAAAAATGGGTTATGCTGCTAAGTGAATTTGATATCCAGTATGTTGACAGAAAAGACATTAAAGGACAAGTCATTTTTGATCACCTAGCTGAAGCACCACTGGTAGATACATATCCTCTAATCACAAAATTTATAGATGAGCACTTGTACATGGTAGAAGAAAAACCAACATGGAAACTCTACTTTGATGGGTCCGACACAACTCATGGCGCAGGGGTAGGAATACTTTTTGTCACCCCTCAAGGTGACTATATTCCCATGTCATTCAAAATGGGATTTTCCTGCACAAGCAACATTGTAGAATATGAAGCGCTAATTGCAGGACTCCACATGGCCATAGAATGGAACATCACAGATATTAAGGTCTTTGGTGATTCCCAACTCATCATCAAACAAGTCTTAGATGAGTATCAAACCAAAGATGATAAATTGACACCATACAAGCAAATGGTTGACAAGCTGAAAGAACATTTCCTCCACTTGCAAATAACACAGGTACCACGCTTATAGAATAAAGCTACTAATGCAATGGCCACAATTGGTTCCCTTCTTGAGATTCCTCACGAATCTACACAATATGAATTCTTAGTTGAGAAACTACACGCTCCCGCTTATGAGAATGATGAATCGAATCATGTATGTGTCTTGGTTGGTCCCCAGTCCCTATTGTACCATGACATCCAAGCTTACCTACAAAATGGTATCATATCTCCCCATCTCACTGCCAAACAATGCCAAAATTTTATCCAAAGAGCATCCCGTTACACCCTCATAGCCAATACCCTATATCGTCGAGGCTATCACAATGTACTTTCCAGATGTTTAGATGAAAACGAAGCCACCCAGGCTTTACAAGAGGTACATGCTGGAATGTGCGGTGCCCACATGAGTGGCATGGTCCTAGCCAAGCAACTTCTATGTATGGGATACTACTGGCCCACAATGGAACACGATTCTTGTGAATTTGTCAAAAAGTGCCTCCCTTGTCAATAGCATGCTAATCTGATTCATGCTCCTGCTCAGGATCTCAGACCTATTCCACCTCCTTGGCCTTTTTCTTGTTGGGGTTTTGACCTCGTTGGTAAGATTACTCCCCTCTCCTCTGAAGGCCACAAGTATATAATCACAGCTACAGAATACTTCACAAAGTGGGTCAAAGGGATTCTGCTCACACTTACTACTGGTGTCTAGATATCCAAGTTCATCCTTTATCACATCGTTTCCTGCTTTGGCATACCCTCCACCATCTTCACAGATCACGGTACCCCATTTGAAAATCAACACATCAGTGATCTCTATGCTCACCTCAATATCCATCATTGTTTCTCTAGTCCATACTTCCCGCAAGGTAACGGCCAAGATGAGGCAACTAATAAAACTATCCTCAAAATCCTCAAGAAAGTTGTCAATGATACTGGTCATGACTGGCATCTTGAAATCAATCCTGCCCTCTAGGCATACTACACTTCTTACCATTCTCCTACTGGCACCACTCCCTATTCCCTAGTCTACGGTGTTGAAGTAGTCTTACCAATTGAGGTTGAACTACCCTCCCTCCGAGTATCTCTCAGAGGCCTAATTGATGATGAAGATTACCAGGTGGCATGACTCACACAGCTGGATCTCCTAGATGAAAAGCGTCAGCAACCTTATGATCACTTGATTGTCTACCAAAATAGACTCAAGAGAAACTATAATAAGAAGGTTCACCCATGTCAGTTCCAAGTAGGAGATCTTGTGCTGAAAGAAAACCAGAAAGTGGGTACTGATCATGAGAAGAAAGGCAAGTTTGAAGTCACTTGGCAAGGCCCATATGTTGTCACTACATGCTTCGGTTCTGGGGCATATCAAATCTCTACCCTAGAAGGAGAATCCTTGAATGATCCTATTAACATCATTCACCTCAGGTGCTTCTATGCCTGAAAGGCTGGTTGTTCATTCTAGTTATCTGAGAAAATCCATAAAAAGTATAAAAAGTCCTAAAAAAAAAAGCACAAAAAACAAAGAAAGAGATCAGCTCTAAACAAACGAGAAAATTTTACCTACAGAAGCTGAAGGAAATTCTATGGAAGAACCCGGAGCACTTGAAAGCACTGCAAAACAGTCCTGCAAAAATCCCTAAAAAATAGAAAAATGAACCTGAAAAAATGGTTGTCACAATGAAAACCTAGTAAACAGGCACGTGAGGAAACATCCAAAAAAAAAAAAAAAAGATCCAAAGAAATCAAAAAGAGAAATAAAGAGAAAAAATTTTGTCCAATGGTGAAAACTTGGCAATCAAGCGCCTTAGACAAGTATGGGTGATGAAAACCTGGAAACAGGTGTCACACATAGTGGACCATTCTATTATCTATCAAAATCTCATCTCCAATTATTCCCAGCACCATTTCCACTTCCCCTGTATTCCCAGGTGTTCCATACGTCCTAAGGATTGTCCTACCTCATATCCTGAGGTTTTTGTACACATAATCTTGTATATTGTTGTTCATAAAAGTCCTGAGCATCAATCCTGTAATTAGTTTTGGGTTCTCATAGGATGTTTCTCTCCTCTTGAACTACTCAATCAGAAAATGCATTTTATCGCATGCATCAAGGAAAGTAACATGATCCAATCCAAAAACTTGGTAGCAACTTTGTACATACTCGTTGTGACTGGTCATTTGTAATTAAATCACTCAGTTTGGTCCTTGTACATTCATGATACATCCCATCCCCACCATCATCCTAACATCCTGAGTCATCATCCTGCTAACATTCCCTGTCCAATCCCCCATAGTCCACCTATTTGGTCTATCAGTTGATTATTACACACACCAAAAAATAAAAATAAAATAAAAATAGGGACAATTTTGAGATTCAAATGTCACATTTGTTCAACCTCAAACAACTCATCTTCTGAGTTCTTGAATCGCACTTTGCTTTCCTCTGCTTTGGATGCTTTTGGGTATTGAAAGCAAGGAAATTGATGCAGAGAATAACTGAAAGAAAATCCAAGAACAAGAGATTGATAATCTGTCACTCATAGTATCGTTAGTTGGTGTCTTGCATTATCACCTCATCTTCCATTATCAGATCACTTTAGCATCATGTTATCTTGCATTTTAATATCATTTAAGGCATCTTGCATTTTAGCACCAAATTTATAGCAATCAAGTATTCCAACTAGAGAAGATCTAGTTCATGCTACATGCATTATTAAATTCAATTCATTATTAGAATTCATTCATCTCATCTCATCTTATTAGATTCATCTTGCATTTTCAGGTCCATTTCATTTGCATTGTTAGATTTTAGGTCCATTTCATTTGCATCATGTTAGGTTCATTATATTACATTCATCCATTTTTATCATTTAGGTTCATTTTAGATTCATTCATCTAGCATCATTTGCATCATGTTAGGTTCATTATATTGCATTCATCCATTTTTATCATTTAGGTTCATTTTAGATTCATTCATCTAGCATCATTTGCATCATCTAAGGTCATTTTTAGCTTGCATTCATCCATTTTTATTGTCTAATATCATTGCAACATTTAGGTTCATCATATCATTTGCATACTTAAATCATTGTCCACACATGAATCATCCATGCATAATCATAAAACATCCATACATATTGCATCTAGGAGTAACAGCACATCACATCCTACATCCACACATGTTAGTACATCACATACATATCAGCATCATCCATCTTGCATGGGTCAAACATCATATATATATATATATACACACACACACACACACACACACATATATATATATATTCAAGATATCCATATATACATCACATCCTACAAGCATCAAGTGTCAGTAAACATGTAGTGTGCATTAGTGCATCATATAAATCATACATTCTAAGTATCATATGAATCATCATATAAATCATAAACATCATAAGCATCAATAAGAGTCCTCATATGTATACATATACCACTGTCTGTCAATAAAATACATCATGTGCACCTCAGTTCCAATATACATGTATAAATCTCAAAATTAGAAAATTGTGTGTCCTGTAATCCTCTAACTGCTCATGCTGGTGGCTATGATGACTCACCCTTGTCCTAGTGGTGGATGTGCTGGCATCGCCACTGATCCCTGTGAGGTAGAAGTCTGCACTATGATCTGTGAACGGGATCTCTTTGAATAATCCCATCTTTGTCCCTCTGGAACAAGCTGATGATAGAGTGCTCTATAGTGCGCTGCCTCCCTCCCTGCCCTGTTCGCATCCCTATGGGCTGCGAACACATCTGACACCACCTGTCCCACTCCACCTACCACTACCTCTTGTCGAGCAATATCTCACTCTGCCCTGTATGTCTCAGCCCACCTCAATGCTGCATCCCTCTCCAAGGTTAATGCATCAATCTGCTCTGTGGCCTGATCCATCTGTGCGGTCAGCCTCTCTAACTGCCCTGTGAGTGTGTCTATCTCGATATGTAGCTCTATAGCATCCTGTGTCAAGTCTACCATAGAGAACTCACCCGAGTCCACTCTGCCCTGTAGGGTATCCAGTGACCCCTCCGCCCTGTTAGCCCGTGCCATCTCAGCAGCCAATAATCCCTATATCTGGGCTATCTCCGCATGTAGGCTCGCATTAGACACCACCGCCTCATCTAACAACCCCCGCACTCTAGTACACTCTGTCTGTAGACTATCTGACTCTGCGAGGACAGTATCATGTGTCTCCTGAGCAACAAAACCTGTAGGTCGCCCCTGTGCCTACACCTGTGCCGGTGCCTGTCCCTATGCCTGATCCTGTGGTGGCCCTACTGGTGGCCCCTGTGCCTGATCCTGCACCTGTGGGGATGCGTGTGCCTATGCCTATGCTGGGGCCTATGCCTGTCCCTCTACTTGAGGCCTCACTCATCTCCGTGGCCTCCTCCTCTGTCCCGCT